>JAZEWU010000002.1:27483300-27516377 GCA_036362915.1 Geotria australis
GGAGGCATTATATCCTTCGGCTGGCCTGGGAACGCCTGGGAATCCCCCAGGAAGAGATGGAATCTGATGCTGAGGAAAGGGATGTCTGGTCCACCCCCCTTGGACTGCTGCCACCGCGACCCTCACCAGTACAAGCGGTTTAGAAAATGGATGGATCATCACCCATGATCAATCCACTGCTAGATGAAGGCCTCTCCAAGCTGTCACTATCTCTCATGAACGTGCTATGTAATTATTCACTTAGCAACTGCACGAAAGCTGATGTTGTTTCAGACATTTGTGATGTTGCTTCCCAAAGCGGAAGGCAAACGTCGCGGGGGAGAGCGCTCAACATGGCTATCCCGAAAGAACATCTTTGAAATAGGATACAGCAATTTCACAATATAAAGAGGAATATCATGAACAAACAACATTACCAGCATCCATTATTGAATTAATAGCATACCACAAAATGTGGTCATATCTGCTCTTGGACTAAACAGTGACCAAAATAGATTGTTTTGCATAATTCCATTATATCTGTGCACCCAGTCCCCACATGGACAATTCTTCTTCGTAATAAAACTTTCAAAAACTGTAATACAGAAAGTAAAAAAACCCATTCTCAATAATTTCACAACACATGCCACCGCGCAGGAAGTAGGAGGAAGAGCACAAGAGGAGTCAAACTGACACCAGGCTGTCAGTTTGACGCCTGTTATGCTGCATTGACTGAATGTACATGTTTAACACCAATCATTTGAATTCATATGGGAAGAGCAGAAAAACTGGTCTCGTCACAAATGACGCTTAAATAAGTGTGTGGGAGAATATCAGAGGGCAAAGACGCCACGATGGATACAATTGATACAATTCTGATCCAGGCTTATGAGCATTGCATTATCCTGAAAGACGAGTATCATTACCGTAATGAACAGCCGTCCTCAGTCCGCCGCTGGATGAAGGCCTCTTTAAGCGAACGTCATCTTATAATCTAATAATAATTATAATAATTACATTTTTTAACGCGCACATATTTATAATAATAATTACACTTTATAACGCGCACCTATTCATTCAATGTCGAAGGTATTCATCTGAAGAGAGAACGACTCAGAGGCGCGAGGAAAGCGCAGAGAGGCAAAGGAGGCGGTCACGCACTTTGCTGGCGCCAATATATTGCCACACACTGCGTCCTATATATTATGATGTTATCGGCCAAGAAATTCATGAGGTGTTTTATTAAGTTGCGGGAGAAACCCGGAGAACTCGGAGGATAGCTGTGTCGAGCCTCCTACGTCGGAAGCAGCATCATCGTGCCTCGACACGGCTATCCCGAAAGAACAGCTCTGAAGATCATCTGTCATGAATCGAGCCATCAAAACCTTCATTAGTGTATTAAAATAATCTCCCAAAAAATCCAAAGCATGCCTCATCCACAAGAAGCACATCTAAGGTATGACCTCTTAAAGTTGAACTGGATGGAGAAAACTGTCAGTTAAGAAAAAAATGCTTCAAGAAAGCGACCTGCCAGAGCACGGTAATCACACACTCATGGAGACATAACTGCCGTAGGCAGCAGAAGAACAGTCACTGTGCTGTAATACTGCAGAGCACTCACACAACGCCAAAATACTCAATGCCTGTAGATTTTAACAATTGCAGGAAGGATGGAAACCTTGGTAACAGCGGTAGCGTATAATCAGAGGCGATAATCGCACGTATGTAGCGGGCGACCGATATACACGACTATTACGCACACACTTGACCTGGAAACCAACAGCCCAAGAGATGGAATGCAACAGAGCAGGCGTCCTCCGACGAGATGGAGTGATGAAACCGGTGCGTGTGTAGGTGCTAGGCGAATTGGTACCAGGCCAATGTTGTGAGTGCTGGAAATAGCTTATGGAGGCTGCATCCAGCAGTGGATTAACCATGCTTGACGATCACGATGATGAGTCTGCACATTTATAAAAGACACTCCGATTTATCAGCCTAGATGTAAGTGTTATAAACTGGCTCGCCACAGGGTCTCACTTTACTCATTAGTTTCAGATTATAATCAATTAAGGCATTTGAATAGATGAGCCCATTAACAGTGATACATATTGTGACTATAGAGATGAGCAACCCACCTTCTTTAACGTTTTGCTTAAAATATGTGAATGAAACGCAAAACAAATCTATCTCTGGTGTGGGCAAATCAAGTTTAAGGACAATGCACAGTGTATCGAAGCATGTTGTTTACATGTTTTTGCCACAATCATGCTTGTAAACTGGACAGTTTGTAAAAGGTGTATATTTGATGTTTTAAGATATTAAAACTTGTGTTATTGCCAGAAAGGGTCAGACCGCATATTTTTTAGATTATTTGTATACTGGCAAAAAATGTACCCATAATGTGCATGCGTATGATTAATACTATGGCAGTATTAATCAGGGTAGCCTTGTGGTTCTAACCGCGCACCTCTGTCACAAACTGAGAACACGATATCACCACGCCATGTCACCGCCCTGGTTTGTTTCATGAGAGTAAAACAACAACTAATACAAAATCCAGTTATTTTCATAGTAACTGTTGACCATCACCACCTCAATACCATCGAGGTCCAGACACTAGAGCAGCACAGTGAATCCTGTGAAATCACTCAGCTCTGAGATTTGATTTTGTGGGTGAGGGATGCACCCAATAACTATGACAATTGGCATCATGCAAAATTAGATTGCGTGAATCACCCATAAATTCACATAAACTCATAATCGTAAAAGTTGGACACCACCACAAAGATAATGAAACGCTTACCAGGAGCTGGATTATTATGACACCGTTGATTGTGAATGCATTGCTTTTAATCATTATAATTATAATAATAGCATTTTATATATCGCCTTTCACCCGAGGGTCACAAAGCGCTACACAAGGGCCGCGGAGAGAATGGCATGTCAACAACGAAAGAAAAAACAACTAATAAAAAACCAAAGCAACAAAAAATAAATGATTAAGGCTGCTTCGAATAAACCGAAAGGTCGTGAAACTGGCAATCTTAAGAGCGGCAAAAATCTGCCAGCGTCCCCTAAGATGGCCGTCACTTCCTTAAAGACAAACACGGTGGGAGACAGGGAGGGAGGGTGAGCGACAGGGAGAGACATAGGGACACAGAGACAGGAAGACAGAGAGACAGAAACTCCACACAGAAAGGCACCGGAGCCGGGATTTGAACCCGTGAGGCAGCAGCGCTACTCACCGGGCCACCATGCCACCCGATGTGATGTATATTGAAAATCAAATATTAAATGTATTCAACAAAGAAATTGAGTGTGTCAAGATAGTTTTGACAAAGTCTATGTTTATTGCACCATAATTTTATATTGAGCCATCGATTTCCAATTTTGAATCGTGCACTAATCACTCAAATAGCTTGAATTTGCAACCAATTTAAAACATTTCATAATAAACGGTACTTTTTTGAAGGATAACTATACGTGGATTACAAAAGTCTGACTCGATTGGAAGAAAATAAGTAAGTAAACCCTTCATTAAAGTACGTAACGATTTTTGATGAAAACATCAACACCAACCGACAAGCAAGAAACGCTTAATTTCAACAAGTGGTTTAAATACAAGCCGGGTAAATGTGTTGAACACATATTAAAAAACAAAAACACGTGACTCCTACCTCAAATTCCCTGGGGTTACATCATTCTGTCTATCACATAAATAATTTGCATATTAAATTGCTTTCATTGACTTTCTGTTTGCTTCCATGACTCCGACTCTTTGTCATTGTTCTGCGAGAGAGAGATAACGACTCTCGGCTCTCTGGGGCCTTCAGTGCCTAGTATTTAGAGGGGGTAGTAAATGATCTCCTTTCTTAATGCAGTCATACACAAGGTAAAGTAATTCTGCATGTTTTATATTTATGGCTGTGTAACCTGTATGGTAATTATAATGTAGAGCCCTCCCTTTGCAGAGTCTAACGTGGGAGGGTTTCTTTCAACGTACAATTATTTCATCTATAACACATTAATAAAGCTGTTTTCCTTTTTAGCATATGCGGTCATTAACATGCCTTCTCCAGTAGGTCTCAGTGGCTGTGTTAAGGTTAGCTGCAACTCCATAGGTGAGCGAACTGGCATCTGCCACGTTTTCTATCACAACCGAATGCGTTTACCCTCTCTCTTTCATGAAGATGACTCAAGACTGGGAATCTGTGTGTGCTTTCCGAGTGTGCGCGCTGTTGGACACTCCGTGCGTGTGTGGAACTTGATGCCCTTTTCAAAGACGAACACCCAGTGTTAAACATACCCCGTGATCACATGAGTGCTCGAGTCACGGATGTTCTATATTTCAAAAGGTCATATGCATTCTATTACATCCGATGTTGTCTTTCAAAGTATGTGCCTATGCATTGTTTTTGTTCTCAACAGGATTGGAGTCGAGTAAATTCACCACCTGAGACTCACGATTTATGTAACTTACATCTTTGTGAGTTTGTGGCACGAGGGGCCATCTCGAGCGAAAACTCATGAATAATGTAACCAACAATATGATCACACAAAAAAAATGGAACGAATAAGAAACACATCTGCACAGATAAATTAGTGTTATTCAAAACAATGCACCATAAACGCAATGGGGAGTGCAATGGCAGTTCGAAGGGAAAGTTACAAAGCGGAGAAAAAGTTATTATAATAATACATATTTTTTGTGAGCTCCTCACACAATCCCGCCTGGTTAAACCTAGGATGGCTCGTAGGCAGGCCATCCGGATGTATAGACACCCTGGCACAAACACGAAAGACGTGATAGGGAAGAGGAGGCAGGCATACAATAAGGAGCTGCTAAGTGAACGATTAAATATATACAGAGCGATTTAAGACGTTTGAGAAAGGATGAGATAATAAATCATAGCGCACAATACAACAGTGATTAAATGTGTCCTAGCAAGCAATGGAATCACGAGTAAAGAAAGGATGATGACAGGCAATTCACAAATGGTAACTTTTATGCTGAAACACGAAACCGTGCCACATGCTGAATAGAGAGTCTTAACGCTACTGGAGGAATGCAGTTTGTAAAGCGAATATATAATAATACCCAGTAATATAATCATTTTTAAATTAAGAGTAAAGAAGTAAACACTGATCTTCACAGTACCGCATTAAGGGAATGAAAGCTCCTGGACAAATGGTATGACTGTCATTGCTAGTCCCAACCAGTTGTGGAAGACAATTTGTAGGATATATTTACGAAATGTTTACACACCTATGTAATTCCTCAGCTATGGAATGATGTCTCAATAATAGATCTATTCAAATATGGTGAAAAGTTCATGTAAGTATTACTGAAATGTTATATTTGTAGAACGTGTGTACATTGCGTGTAAATTGATCACTGGCACCAGAATCACGTTTTACTAGGTGCTATTTGGCCAGAATCATTGTTATGCAAACACAGGTGCCACCACACTTAGAATGTTCTGCACTCCACACCAAAAGGCACATGTGTTACAATCTGAAACCGAATATCTACAAACGGTTTATTTAAACAATAAACAAGTTGTGTTGATGTCGGTTTTTACTGCTCGATTCATGATGGTTGCTCTTCAGAGCTGTTCTTTTGGGATAGCCGTGTCGAGCGATCTCCATCTCTCCCTCGCAACGTTTCGCCTGATGATGCTTCCAACATGGGAGGCGAAACGTCGCGAGGGAGAGATAGAGATCGTTCGACACGGCTATCCCGAAAGAACGGCTCTGAAGAGCAACCATAATAAACACTTTTTTTAAAAATGGCAGTTCGACGTAAACACACAACCTCTGTTACCGTCGCACGAACAAACGTGGAGAAAGCAATCACGAGTTACGCTTGAAAGAGGATTCTGTTGGTTCTAAATATCACTCACTGCCTGAGTTTCGCCAAAACATTTTGGCTGACAGATTTTACGCGAGTCAGCATTTCAGTTAGCCTCTTGTGCTTTAAATTGACTGTGGCTGCCCCAGCTGATATTAGACAGGCTGATTGATTTTTCTCCTCCAGGACAGAGCAGGCAGGTCGACACGACAAGAAGATATTTTACAGTGCAACGGGAATATGTGGCCTTGTATTTGATCTGTTTGTCAAATAGCAGTGGAGGGAGTTGGGGGAGAGTGGTAAGATAAGAGAGAGTAGGCAAGATTGGTATAGGACATAATTTGCCAGGAGACAACTGACTTGAGCTACGGGCGAATGGGTGTAATGGGTGGTATGACCAGTTCTTCTGGTGAAAATTGATGTGGACAATTATCAGACACACGGAGATCTGTGAATCTAATGGGCACCTCTATGAGGAAGGTATTGTTCAGAAACAAGTCACCAATATGCACATTCGTGCATGTATTTTTGTCCAATATCACCTCAGACACACAAGACTTCATCCATCCGTTGTCAGAAAGCGCTTGATCCTGTACAGGGTTGCGGTGAGCCAGAGCCTATGCCGGCAGACACAGGACGCAAGGCAGGGCTATGCCGAGGATTGGACGCCAGTCCATCGCAGGGCACCTGGGGCAATTTACTCAGTAGGCCAATTAACCCTGAAAGCGTGTATTTGGACTGCGGGAGGAAACCGGGGTGCCCGGCAAAAACCCACGCGGACACAGGGAGAACATGCAAACTGCACACAGAAAGGTTCCCTAGCCGGGATTTGAACGTCGGATCCTTCTTCTTGTGAGGCGGCAGAGCTACTCACCCTGCCACCGTGCCGCCCACAGACAAGAATGTTGGATTTATTTTACCAAAGACATTTTCACAGCAACTCTTTAGAGCTTGCTAACATACGGTATCAAAGTTGATTTGCCTTGGCTTAAAAGAGCAAAAATGTAATGGTGACTTAAATTGTACCACGAACCAAAATATTAATTACTGAGTTTTATAAGCTGCTCCATTGTATAAGCTGAACCAAATAGAGAAAGAAACGTGCAAATCTGGGCTTGAAGCAGGGAATCACTTAAGAATACATGACATATGTTTTGTCATTATTTAGTCTAATTAGATTTGATGCATTTGCAATCTCTTAAACATAAACGTCTGAATCGTAAAAAGAAGTTCTGATTAGCATGTTTTCCGTGAATAAGGTCATGCTGAACATTTTGCGATCAACTAGTGGGCTGTTTACAACAAATATCTTCCTCCCTTCCCATCAGGGGTGTAAATTACTCCGTAATGCCCCCGCTGATCCTTCCATGTTTTAAATACAGCACGGGGGCACTTTCATATGCACTCAAGTTAGCCACGAGTGTACCGTTACGATGCATTCCATCGTGGTTTACGTCTGATTCCAAATCAACAGTCAGTGCAAGGTAACCCAGGTAAGTGGGATAAGTACAATAATTTCCCCCCAGCTGGGCCAGAATCGTGTTGCGATGGTGGTTTTACACGCTGCATCTGATTGCGTGTCCAGAGCAATGCATGAATAATTATAAAGCCTCTGGCGCAAGCAATGTGCTGAAAAAATAATGTGAAAGCATAAAGTGCACATCCCTTGACTCACACGAGCTCTTAATGGCAATGCTGTGCCGATTGTTCAGATGAATGATGTGTATTTGTGGGGGAAAGAAACAATTACAATAAAGCGTTCGCCTTTGAGCTCGTTGCTCGTAAATTGTACTCCCTGTGAGTGAGAAACTTTCATCTCGTAATGTAACTTTCGCTTTAAACATTCTAATTGACGTTAGCCACACCGATACGTTTTCTATACGTTTCAGTGTACAATAGATTAAATGATTCGAATGCCATATAGTGCAAGTTTACAATTGTATATATTCACCTGTTTTATATTTTCGTGTTTGTGTATATCAAGTTGTTTTATACTACTGGTGCATCTGACTCTGTTGTAACTTGCTTACTCCTCCCTGCTGGACAACTGTTAAAACGAGCTACATAGAGCAACGGTTCCTTCCATCTTAAATAAAGACTGACTGAAACTACACGCACCGCCCTTTGTTTAAAGGGAAATTCATGGTGCTTTGGTAGCAACACGAAATGCTGTAGTAACACAGCACACAACATTATATCCGTAGGGAAATCTTTCCTTTTCGTTGCCGACCCTCATTCTTCACCTTGCGGGTGGTGGGCCCACAAGGCTGCTCCACGTATCCATTTCGTGCTGGGCCCGACCGGGCTACGTAGGTCACCCGGCCACCAGGCGCTTGCCGATGGACGCCACCCCCAGGCCTGGCTCCAGGGTTGGGTCCCGGTAACCCTAGTCCGGGCAGGGTTCTCATGATATTATTTCGAACCATCATGAAGGTCTTTGGGTGGCCGTGCTTAGTCTGGAACCTCCCATCACACCTGTTCGCCATGGGTGACCCTACCAGGAGTACTGGACTCCAGACGACATAGCTCTGATGTTCATTGGAAGACGCAAGCCCCCCTACCACGACGAGGTTCGGCCTTGGGGGGGCTTGGACTGCTGTCACCGCGACCCTCACCAGGACAAGCGGTTTAGAAAATGGATGGATGGGAAATCTTTATTTCCCTTCAGAGTGGTGCAGCCTCACAATTGGGTCCCCATTTTACGACCCCGAATGGAGCTGGTCCATCCATGAGTTGTCAGAAACCGCTTAATCCTGTACATCCTCATCATCAGCCATGATCAATCCACTGCTGGATGAAGACCTCCTCAAGTCCTCACCATCTCTCGATCTCATTTAAATCCATTCTCATTGAGCTCAGTAGAATTGTTTTGAAGTAATCCAAACTAGTGTAAATCAGGGCATGAATAAATAGTAATTTAAAAATGTTAAAAGAGCATTGACAAATACGTAACGCTCATTCTAAGCGATCCCTGTCAGGTAGTACTTGGTATTGCCTGCGAATTCTACCAAACACTTCGAGGCCGAGCTGAAAGACAACGATGTCCAGAGGCTGACCATCGTGCTTCGAAGAATCCCAAAGAAAGAAGAAAGAAGTGTAGATGAACAAGGTATCAAACTGCATACAGGATTACAGTACAAGGGGAGCTAGAGCAGGCAACATCCTGTGGCCAGTAATTTACAAAGATGTATTACAAAACATATTCTTACTCTGCTGCCAGTAACTCTTCCAGCATACCTCTCCATGGTAGTACATTATAGATACCTCCTCTACACCTTCACACAATAACTATCATTAGCGTCACGGAGAATATTATTAAAGCAGACAATATATCGCCTTCATATATCGGTCCCTGCACGAAAAAATAAAAGGATTCTTTACACTCCACGTCATCCACAAGTCCTTCTGCAAATGCATATTGCAAGTACAGTAGATTTACACAACCTGCAGTACATTAACCCCAAAATGGAACAGCTCTGCGTGATAATGACAACAGAAAACTGATGAATGTTTGCATTAATGTAGGTTTTCACGGCCGTGTCGAGCGATCTCCATCTCTCCCTCGCGACGTTTCGCCTCCCTGACGATGCCTCCCCGAGGGAGAGATGGAGATCGCTCGACACGGCTATCCCAAAAGAACGCCCTGAAGAGCAACCATGATGAGACATTTTTATTTTAGAAAAAAAAGATTGCTAAATAATATTCTAAAGGTAAAATGTGCAGGTGTAATGTATATCTGCACATTATTAGAGAAAACCCGTTGCAGCTGACTGTGACATGCCCGACTCCAAACACAAATGCCTATAATGCCACTTCAGAATCAAAGCAATGCTTTGATGCAACCATTGTTGATGCTGGAGAAGCGGAATACTGCTTGTCTTTGAAAATGTCCCTTGCAACACAAGACGTTCAGTGCCCAAGCCCTCGATCACACTATGTTTGCATGGTGCTCATACAGAAAATACAACAATGGCAGTGAGTCTCCTGTAGAGGTTTACTGCGAAGAACAGCTATGGAGGCAGGTGAGATATTCTGGATTGTCCTCGCTCTAAAAGCTCATATGTATATTTTATCCAGCGGCGGGCCTTGTAGTTTACACCTAGGCGTTCAGTGCTATCCTCCCGCAATTAAACCGCCTTCGAATAACCTCACCATGAGACAGCACAGGTGGAAAATCTGATTGGTTAAAAGCACACATTTTTTATGAGCTGCACTGGAAGCAGCGCAACTGAGGGAGAGAGTAGCAATGAAATGACGTTAATAGAGTGATGTGAACGCACTTAGTAAAATAGATATAGCATTAATGACGATATATATTAAATTATAAAAATATTATTTTCTGATTCTGACAATCTCTAGGCCAGCAGTGAAGGTCTTTCTGGCCCTGACGGCACCCCTATGATTTGCTCATACAACACGGAAGCATGCTAAGTTTTAAGAAATATCAGCCAACATATTCCGCCTGCTTTACCAACACAGAGGTTGTAATTTTCACCAAAAATAAATCTATTTAAATATTCTTTACACGAGATTTAGTGTTGTTTAAAACGGCTTGGACTTGGGTTTAAACACATTTCCATATGATTATGAAGATTTGAAAGATCTCCACATGAAATATAAATTAATAATAACATGAGAAAGAAGCAAATTACGTAAACACTGTCACACTGGAGTTCATATTTTCGCATCCAACATTTGCTGCAACCCACAGGTTTCTTATAATTCGTTGCTATCGCTTGACTCTCAGTTTTCTGTCTCCCCGTTGTTGTTATGCCGTTCTCTCCACAGCTCGGATTATAAAAAAAAAAACCCAAAAAAATTGTTGCTGATTTTCCGTGCTCTGTCGTTGTTGACATGTCGTTCTCCTGCAGCTTTGTGCAGCGCTTTGTGACCCTCGGTGAAAGGCGCTCTATAAATGCTATTATTATTATATATTCCCCAGGATAGTTTCTAATGACCTGCTTAATTACTCAACACGTTGTCTAATAGAGACCGGCTACGTTAGACAAACCTTATCATCAGAGTGTTAATTATTTCATCCGTGCATTGATATTTCTCGGAGACATGTGAAATTATTTAGAAAATAAAGTCGATTTTGCCTCTAGAATTTCCCCTAGTTATTTTAGTGGCATAGCATACATTAATTGTAGTTAGCAGCTGTGAAACTCGATGAATGTTCCTTTCAAATCAGTCAGTTTTTATCAAGCTGGAGGGAACCGTTGAGCTATGAAGCTCTTTATAACATTTGTCCAGCGGGGAGGGGTAAGCAAGTTAGTAGATATAATAATAATAATAATAGCGTTTTATATAGCGCCTTTCACCCGAGGGTCACAAAGCGCTGCACAAGGGCCGCAAAGAGAACTGCTTATTCCCGGGATGGGACACTGGTCCATCACAGTGCACCAGGAGCAATTTAGTTAGCAGGCCAATTTACCTACGCAACATTTATTTGAACTGTGGGAGGAAGCCAGACTACGCGGCGAAAATCCACGCAGACACTGAAAGAATATGAAAACTCCACACAGGAAGGCACCCAAGCCAGGAATCAAACCTGAGAGCTTCTTGATGTGCAGCAGCAGTGCTATTTACCGCGCCACCGTGCCGCCCTTTAATGTGGTTGCTCCAAAGCCAAAACAAAGGTGAAAACACCCACAAACGCAAAGTATGGCGTCAAGCACCACTCTGAAGCCACCCGTGAGGTTCGTCACATATAAGTGTGGACCAGTGTGCTCAGCACCTTTATTACATATGAAAGCTCGGCAATTTGTCCCCACAAACCTGAAAGCAAGGTCACGTCTGGCCAAACCAAAAGCGGCCCTGTTAGCCTCTCCCATGAAAGCCTGACATGCTCAAGTATTTTAAATCCATTGGTACTGGTGTAAGGAAATTAGGTGTGCCTATCCGGACACACGACTAATGCCAATCTAACTTTCCTTGACATGGTTTGTTTAATTGCCATCGATAAAGCTTTTCCGTCACACACAGCTGCGTAGGTCACGACGGAGCGTTACCGCAAGATTTGTTACATGGCACGTCCTAACAATAGTTTTGACTACACGCCGTGTGCATCCACGTGTCTGTGCGTGTGTGTTTATTTTGAACAGAACCCTTTTTGAAATGTAAAAGAACAACCTTTAAAGCATCTTTAAACTTCCGTTGAATATTAATGTGAGATTTTCATGAAGAAATACTCCAAAGATACCGAGATATCCTCGATATTATGAATCACCCCTTATCCCTTCGAGCAAAAAACAAATATGTTGAATTGCGTAATTTGCATTTCAAGCAGATATTCCACAAGGGTACGTCTTATTGATTTATTGACCTTTGCTTGAATAACTTTCAAAAGCAAATATTTTAATCAATTTACTGAAAACGAAATGTAAAAATGTGACGTTTTGCTTTCGATTAAAACAAAGATGGTTTGAATGCAGAAGAACTCAAAATTAAGTAAAATTGCATTGTGTAAACGAATGAAGTGAAAAAAACCAACAGGTTACACAATAGTAAAGCTCTGTTTAAGGGTTTAGGTGATGTGATGCAAGGGGCTGTGTAAGAAAATGGGAAACTGTAATTTAACATCGCGCTTCGAAGAATCGCAAAGAAGAAGAAGGTGATGTGAAAAGATATGTAAGTGATGTGTACTCGTCGATATGTTGGAGAATCAAGCGAGCACAAACCGCACTTACCTCCAAAGATGTTACCGCTGGATGTAAGTTCGAACGAAACGTCGGTAACATCTTTGGAGGTAAGTGCTGTTTGTGCTCGCTTGATTCTCGAACATATCGACGAGTACACATCACTTACATATCTTTTCACATCACCTAAACCCTTAAACAGAGCTTTACTATGGATAACATTGGTCATGAAAGCCTTCGAGTTAAATTCAGGTTACACAATGTCTATTGCATATCCGGAACATTGAAAGTGCTTCTTTGGAAGCGGATTAAACAATTTCAGCATTTGAGCCTCTCAAACCAAATTCTCATTCATTTTCATAGGATATGAGTAAGAAGCGAACACATTAAGTGGAGCCCTTGCTCTCTACAGAGACTCAGAAACGCTGGGACACATTACGGTGTACCTGTGGGATGCCATGTCCTCAGCTTGCATCGCAGATGGTGAGCAACTTTAGCCAAGCTCATCGCAGCCAATTTCAGCTCCTGGGCTTTGCCCCTTGGCAGCAAAACAACCAGCTCCAGTGTAAACTGTACTAATATTGTTAAAAAAAACCCTGCTGCCTATAATTCACTTTCCATCAGCTTAAGAGTCAATCGTGATATGCTGATGGCGACAGATTCACATGTTTCAAAACTGGAGCTGTTTGTGCAATTATTAATATCAAGTTGCCTATCCACTCTCATGCTGATGTGATGTCAGTGCTTCTAATTGTACAGCACTGAATGAACACATCTGCACAGGCAATTATAAGTTGCTTCTCTGAATCGCAGTGTCTATGTACTTCTCAATTGAACAGGAGGCCAAGGTCTTTGGTACTCATTTTCCCAGCCAATTGATAACAAATCATTGTGAGACTACTGTATTAAGGCTCATTCAATCTGGGTATTGTTTTGATAATTATTTAAAAGTATGTTTCTAATGTTCATTAATCTACATGGAAAGAATAATACAGTATTCCACTTCTTTAACCGTTAAGTACATTCTGTATGCATCAATCACAATTATATAGAGACAAATCCACACACGTGGATTACATTGTCTTAATATAATTTCAATACAATATATAACGCCCACACATTCATTGAATTCGAAGGAATTCATTCGAAATGAGACTCAGAGGTGCGAGGAACCGCAAAGAGGCAGGGACGGGGAAGGCAGCCAGGCGGTTCACCAGCGCCAACATTTTCCAAACACTGCGTCATAAATATTATAATATTATCAGCCAATTAATGACTGAATCTTTTTTCATTGTGGGAGGAAACTGGAGAACCCGGATAAATGTAGTAATGCGTATTACTACATTAAGTGTGTACATAAAATAACACTTTTGAAAATGAACATCTGCGTGGTTTTCTAGGCATTAATTGTATGTAATATCTACTTGAATTTTCATACATACAGTTCACTTATTTTAAAAGTTTTCTTTTTTAAATAACAAAAGATAATACAAAAAAGCAATAAGGAAGCAGGGGTGAGGATTTAAATCCTTTGACATATCAACCAAATACAAATATCGGCACCCTCCATGCATTACTTTTTAAACGAAAGCTTTAAATTATAAGTTTCACCACAGGTGGTGAATTAACATGGTTTCTATTGAATTTTCTAAACACACGTGATAATTGCTTAATTGATTGTGTTGCTCTGACTGTTAATTCATAACAAATACAATCAATAAGATGCTTCATGCCTTAATACTCTTTCTGAGACGTATAAAATAGCTCCATTTGAAGTAAAATGTTGCATTCAAGCACACCAATTTTGGTTTAAATTCTGCTTCAAATAGTACAATATATTAACGTCAAATATCTGGTACAATCGGAAAATATAAAGGCATCTCACTCGCCATGACCTACAAGTGAGTAATTGAAAGTTGGAATCTGCTTTAGGGCAAACACTTTATCTGAAAGACAAATTCCAAAAAAACAAGGAAAGTCTATTTCTTTCTGCTTCATAAAGCACTAATGGCTTCCCTACATATACACTTCTATCGGAAGCATCCATTTGTAGAAATCAACTATCTATTTGTTTACTCCTTGAACACTTTCCCACAATACAACGTGGAAATGATCACAGCCTGTGATAACTTAATCGTGATAGTAAAAGCATGCATCAAATGCCCCAATACCTTTGTCTTGGTTTTTAATTAAATGTACAGTTGTTTTTAAAGTTAGTTTCTTAATGGTATGCCTTATGTTTGTGTTATAACTCACGCGTTAATGATGTGTTAAACGTACAAATCCAATATCATTACGTCTACTAGCTCGTACATAAATAACATACACAGTATACATTAAGACAGTTCAATATAGATAAGGATCTGTTTTTAATCTTTATAATACTTCATCTTCTTCTTTGCGATTCTTCGAAGCACGATGGCTAGCTTCTGGACATCGTCGTCTTTCAGCTTGGCCTCGAAGTGTTTGGTAGAATTCGCAGGCAATACCAAGTACTACCTGACAGGGATCGCGACGTGAACGCTTCTACCTTGACCCCCATAATACTTCATGATGGACTGTCATTGCTCTAAACTAAAGCTTACTCTTTCATTTTTGTATTAAGCATAACCCATTGAAAACAATAATAGCTTACATTTATTCATGAGGATGTGAGGAAAACTATGATATTCTCCCGTAAAGATTAGGGGTATACTTTAGGGATAAAAAGTCAGTCAGTTTTGTATTATGCTGGAATAAACTGTCGAGCTATATAGCGCTTTATAACAGTTGTCCAGCGGAGAAGGGTAAGCAAGTTACAACACCTCAGCGCACTGGGGGCAATTTATCCAGGACAATTAACCCAGGAAGCATGTCGTTGGACTTGGGGTGGAAACCGGAGTACCCGGAGAAAACTCACACGGACACATGAGAACATGCAAACTCAATACAAAACAGCACCCGAGGCGAGAATCGAACCCGGGGACTTCGTGCTGTGAGGTGGAAGTGCTACTTACTGCGCCACCGTGCCCCCCATGTTCCATAAACAACAACAAATCAATTCTGGCTAAACGTTGTATACATCTCCCTATCGCCATGGTTGCATCACATAAATAGACACTAATGCATGAAGCTATTCCAAAGCTCCACACATAGCATCGTTGGAGAGATGCACAAGCTACCCATGGGAAGTAGTGTGAATATACAGGCCTCTACGCAATGCCCACAATTACGACATTTATTCGTGGAATCCAAGTGAAAATGGCAATTTATTCGTGGCATTATAGAGCCATTTCACTGGGATTTTGGCTTTGTTTTTACTCCTGGCAAAGAACTACATTAGCCACCAAAGAATTTGGGGCTCTGCTTTGTTGATGTTTCTACAATGACAAGATGATTCTTAAAGTTCAAATTTTATTTTTTAAACACTACGGAAGATCGTAAGATTGGAATTAATTTCAAGCTAGTGGTTTTATTCAGAAACAAGATCCATTGTGTTTGTTTGCCTGAGTGGGGTCGCTGAGCGAAGACATTAAACAATTCACGTGCAACAAGAGATAACATTTAATGTGTATTTGTTGTGCATTATCTAGCATACAAACAGCTGCATAAACAATGTACAATATGTAGTAGATTATTTTAATTTTAATAAAAAATACTCTTGTTTAATTTGACAATGTGGTTATTATATAGACGTGGTAAAATGTGTTATATGTGGTCATTCTACACGCGTGTGTCTATATATCCATCCATCCATTGTTAGAAACCGCTTAATCTTGTACAGAGTTGCGGTGAACCATAGCCTATCCCGGCAGACACAGGGCGCAAGGCAGGGCTACACCCAGTATGGGACGCTAGTCCATCATGGGGCACCGGGGGCAATTTAGTCCACAGGCCAATTAACTTACGCAGTAGCGTGTTTTCGGACTGTGGGAGGAAACCGGACATGCCCGGCAAAAACCCACGTGGAGACGAGGGGAACATGCGAACTTCACACGGAAAGGCACCCGAGCCGGGATTGGAATACGATACTTCTTGCTGTGAGGCGGCAGCGGGCACTCACCGCGCCACCGTGCCGCCCGTGTATGTATATAATTTGTAAAAACAACCACCAATACGCTCATGGTGGCAGACAATAACGCGGTGTTACGGTATTAGCGATGCCGTCTGGGGAGAGACTGGCAGGAAAAAGGCTGGTAATATTCATCTGCTTTCCATGGCAGGTCCAACTTAGGCAGTGAGGTTATGCCAAAACGAGTGCCGAACGGTGCTCTGGCTCAGTGACAGCGGCTGGTATCCTCTCTACCTTCAATGAACTAAATTAAGCATGTGAGAAACCCTCTGAGGGAACACCCGCCTATGAGGTTCCCTGGTAAAACCCAATTTCCCAGAGGCAGGGGAATTACCACTTCTGAACCACATAAACCCCATGGGGATCCTCCAGAAACAACAGGCAATTGATACAGATGGATATGTGGAACATCCAAAGTCGTGTTTGGGGATGAGAGGCTGCCATTCTTCTTGTTGGAGTTGGACGAGTCGCACATGGACCTCTGTGGTTTCTAGGACTATTGTGGGACTGCTTCACCACAAAGGGTGGACAATCTTTTACTTGGGGACAGGATAACAATAAGCAATAAGAAAATACTTTTCTCATGAAAGCAGCCACAATATTTCAGCTAAGAGGGACTGAAATCCCAGCTCGAGTGCCTTTCTGCGTGGAGTTTGCATGTTCTTCCCACGTGTGTTTAGGCCGGGCACTCCTTCAACAGTCCAAAGACTTGCTGCTGCCTAGGTTAATTAGCCTGCGGAGTAAATTGCCCCCGGTGCCCCGTGATGGACTGTTGTCCCATTCTGGGTATAGCCCTGCCTTGCGCCCTTTGTCTGCCGGGATAGTATCCAGCTCACCACGACCCTGCACAGGATTAAGCGGTTTCTGACAATGGATGGATGAATGGGATTGACATAATTGAGAGCTATAGACGTCCACCACAGAATCTCACATGTCCCCATAACCGGAGTAATGACATCAAATTTCTTATATTTTGTTCAATATCTGACAGTGGCATTCTGTTGAACGTGTAACCACGACAGTGCCCTCACAGATACTGATAATCAATTCCAGATTGAATGAAAGTGTGGATCAACTTCTCGGCATCAGATTACACCAGACAGGGCTTACGTTAAGCAATATTTCTGTGTTTTAAACAAAATATAACTTTTAACAATGTCGATCTCAAAGGAGATGTTAGGGTGAACTATTACTCGGAGACTTTCAAAATACATTTGGGGTATCCTTAGAAACCCTTCGATTACTATTTTTGAAGAGTTCCCATAGTGAATTTGAATTAGGAAACCCATTGCAATTATTTCTGTCCTCGGTTTAACTTGAGGAAATGTGTTGCATTCAAATCGTCATGTTCGTGACACAGGCAGACAGTAGTCAAATTGGAGACCAGTTCCATCTCAGATGAAAGATACTGTTGTGTTTCCTCAGAATAGAAAATTCATGATTGCTCAAAAATGCTCAATAATGTTGCCCAATGGTAATGTATATTTTGAGTCATACATTTACAATAAAGCATTTTTTTTACATTGAATTATCACTCACCGCTTGTGTTATCCATGGCTGGAAATCAAACCCAGGTCGGTGGGTTCAAACTAAAATGCAATAACCACTGTGCTACCGGTTCCATCCCACCTATTAATATATAGTAAACCAATAAACCTAAAGCATTCTCTGAAACACCCACGGTATGCCTAAAGACACTACTAGATGGCTGGCCGCAGCCACCCACCAGCAACTATGGGAGGTGGAGCAACACTCACAACAAGAAGCCTAAACACAAAAAGTCGGCAAAGTGGGGAGTACAGGTGTCTCATATCCCCAAGCAAGCTTCTCTGTAAATTTGGGTCTCCAATGTGACCTGCTGCTAGCAAACCTTTTCATGCTTCACATGGCTTTAAAGTGCACCTTATGCGACACAAGCACCATAATGACAGGATTGCTACTTTTTGTATGTTATTGTGAGTTGTTTCATATTTGTTAAATGCCTTAAACGCAATATGAAAGCAGTGTAATGATGTAGGTTTTCACGGGTCGATGTAAGAGCATTGCACTCCGTATCTGATTAAGGTATCAGTAATCTGATCTCCATAGCTGTTGGATATGGCTATCACTTGAAACGACTATCCCAAAAGAACAGCGTTGGGAAGAGTTTCTCGTAAGAAATCAGGATTTGTGTCTTCAGGATTATATGAAAACGCTCGAAATGCAAGACTGCTTCGTGCACGCACGTGCAATCTTTCTCTCCTGAAGTGCAGTGGAGGGAGAGAGTGACTGTAATGCTATTGGGAACGGAGATGCGTGAGGAAAATGGAGAGAGGCAGAGGCGGGGAGTAAAATGAGCTGAGGAAACCTGTCTGTTTTGACTTGCCAACCCAATATGTCATCAATGCTGTCAAGGGTATTCCATCCCAGATGAACTGTGTGTGCTAACACACTCCCAAGTAACACCAGAAAGTTTATTTTCAGAACTGAGTGAGAAATTCTAGCAATGATCGGTGAAAATATTAGATTTAATGAGAATATAAAAGCGAAAACCAGGATCTCCTTCAAAGGCAAATAAGGAGACTCTTGTATCCAGCGTTGTTTGAGTGAGAAACAAAAGGACTGAGCTGGAGCTGCCTTAAACGCTGGGTTTGAATCCAGGAAGCTTCCTGCGATTAATCAGTGGTATCAAACGTGGCGGGTTCATGGTCTCAAGCCGGTCAGCAATGATTGCACACAATGGTATTTCATTTGATTTTCTTCTTTATTTTGCTAAATTCCAACTGTGAGAATAAAAGAATACTGAGTTGGCTGCCATACAACACTAATCTATCGGAGGTGAGAGGTTATACTGCCCCCTACATGAGGATTCTTCCGAAAGGCTCTCAGATGTAGCTATTGCACATCGGCTCATGTGGACCTCCTCTAACATGAGTGATTGTGCTGCTCTGCAAGAGTTCCGTATGGGTTCTCTGTGTTATTATACGATGTTGATAGCACAATTGAGAGACAATTCAGAGAGGGAAAAATGAGAAAATATGTACTTTATTGTTAGTTAATTTATTTAACCATTCTCTTGCTGTGTTTCCACTTGGGTTCAGTTTCCACTTGGGTTCAGTGAAAATAAATGTAAACTCATATCTTGCTCTATCAAGTCTCTTTACCCAAATGCCAATAGAACTTTGTCAACTCGCGTGTTAGTTGTGTCGCAGGAACCTTGTAAAGCGCTTTGCAAGCTAACTGGGTATTTTATGCTGTAATAATACACATCTAATAATAAACATCTATACGTTGCCTTTTATGAAATAGATTGTTGCCTAGATTACTTTCAATAGTATGGAGTGATAGTTGCTTTTCAAAGCTGTTCTTTCGGGATAGTCGTGTCGAGTGGCCTCTCTCTCTCTCAACGTGGCTATCCCGCTCGACATGGCTTTCCCAAAAGAACAGCTATAAAAAGGAATCACCCTGATTTGAGCCGTGAAAACCTACATCAGTACATTATATGGAGTGTTGCTGTGTTCGTCCACGCCACATGCTACCATTTGTCTTGTTTACGCTACTCATCCTCAAACCATGACATATCTGTCACCTCCTAATTTGCTTTACACACAGTTCCCATGCTTGTAACGGCTATTCGTAATTTCACCACAACAGAGTGAAGCCCCCAAAGCTGCTTATTTTATTTCACAATATTGTAAAACATTATATTTGTTTAATATTGAGGTATACAAAGTATTAAATGTCTGCTTAATTACAGCATTTACAGAAAATCCTTAAATTTATATTGGAATATAGATGGGGAATTCTTTCTTTGCACATTACAAGCTTTACCATGGCCATTTCAGTGTTGCACGTATTACTTGTTGTAAATAAAATAAAAGCACAAAAGCATTCACCCATAAACTCCGCATGATTGTAATGGACTCTTTAAAATAACAATTTAAAGATAGCAATCTTTTTCCATTGGCTATAAAAAATATCGTTCAGTTAGCTAGGGAACATCCAAAATGACAGGGCAAACCGTTTTTCTCATTCGGAAGTGGCAGTGAGAGGCAGATGTGACATTTGCGCAAATAAGAACCTTGGCCATCTAACAGTTGACCCAGTAATAACATATTTTATTAGGGTGACATATAACAAACGGGATATGATTTGACATTAACAGAAAATCTTTGCAGTGATTTTTCTCTGACAATACCATCAATATAATTGACAACTCAGGAAGTGCAATAACTTCAAAGCTCCACCACATTGCTGCAACAAATCAACATGTCCCTTCCCAACTTTAAGGCTTTGTTCTGACGTTTTATGATATCGATGTCTTCTTATCCCAAAGCTTCACGTCTAAACATGCTGTTCTATTGCACGAGATGAAAATGAAAAGGGCAGGATTTTAGTTTTAGGCGAAAAAAAAGGTTTAATTATTTTTCTTCCCACTTCGTATTTTCAAAAATATAGCAATTCGTCCTGCACATCGCAACTGTTTTGAAAGACGTAAAAACATACTTCATTGACTTTCCTAATTATTTCGTTAATAATTGATGTCTTTTGACATTCACAAATTGTTGTTATTCTCCAAAAGTTCAAAATAAATCATTACCAATTACTTCAATCGCCATTATAGAGACGTCTGATCGCTAAATCGTGTCGCATGGTATAGAGTGAACTTTTTAACTATTTATGTTCTTTGGGAATCTCCTTATATCGATATACTATTCTTCACATAAATTTACATGCCTATATTACCAAATGCGGAACTGCTATGACAACACCAATCCATAGTCAAATATTCATGCACGGGCTCTAAATGTGTACTCACGTGCACCCTGCGTATTGATACACAGTGCAATGTTGCTATGGGACTTGCAATCTGGACCCGCAATTAACAAGGTCACGTTTCTTAAATCTCCCTCGCCTCAGTCTAGCCGGCAGTATAAATGTTTCATCCACCGTAAGTCAATCAGGAGCAGGTCGTCTAAGGGAAAGTGTAGGTACTTGAACCTATTCCAGGATGTTTGACCGGTGTGGAAGAGTAGGCCAAATACACTAGAAAAGGCCTCGCTAGTTCTCCATCTAAACAGGGACCCTTCCGACAACAATAGTTTATGTTCAAGCTGGAAGGAACCGTTGAGCTATATAGCTCTTTGTAACAGTTGTTCAGCGTGGAGGGGTAAGCAAGTTACAACATCTCAGGGCATTTAGTCAGAACAATTGGCCTATGCAGTATGTATTTGGACTGTAGGAGAAAACTGGAGAACCCAGTAAAAATCCGCGCGGACATGGGGAGAACGTGTAAACTCCACACAGAAAGGTACCTGAGCGGGGAATCGAATCCGGGGCCTTCTTGCTGTGAGGCGGCAGCGCTACTCACTGCACCACCATGCCATCCAAGCAGCATGAACAGGGCAGGGACCTTTACCTTCTACCTTTTACAACAAAGTGCTTTAAGGCACACAATACTTCTTGTGGAAGGAAGATGCATTGGCCTGTGTATGATACGTATTGAACAAAATCAAATAAACAAACAGTTGTATGAAGCTTCACAGAGGTAAAAACAAGTCACCCGGTTTTAATGAAAACAATGTTAGGATCATTGGCATTTCAAGTTGTGGGAAATACCTAGAGCTGAAATCGAGCCAATTCTATATTTAAATATAACGCCACTCATATTTCGTGGGCTATTAGTGTGACGCACCTCCACAATGACAAACAAAAACAGTCGACAGTGAACCGTGGAAATGACAGCTGAACTCAAAAGACCATATTCCCTAATGTGCATCGAACTTTTCTTTAAACTTTACTTGAAGCTTTGGGATGAAAATGCAATTTCAACGCAATCAATATTATTCTTCATGTTGATGTGTTTTTTTAGCTTCCGTGTGAGCATGCACAATAGTTTAGAGGGACTATGGAAACTCACCCAAAACAATATAAATATATATAAGCCTGCGTTTGAACGCATTCATCATTATATAGTGACTTGTCTAGCCAGGTGTAGCTTTATATAGGTCTTACACAATATAACACACATTTGTCAAACAGCCGGCAACACTGACACTGAATTGGCCGATTATAGATTAAAATCCACACTCTCGGTTGCCTTCTATTTTCAAGCTTGATCTATAAGATCATATTATCTATATACAGCCATTATCATTATTAGCCTTGATTAATCCACAGCTGGATGAAGCCCCCATCTCCCCCCACCTCCAAGCTGCCAATGAAACGTGTCATGGGGCAAACAGCGTGAAACATTTGAGCGGTCAATAATTCTGATCGATTGGTCTCGTGCACAACTCCCTAGCATGTCATACCTCCATCCACACAAATTCCATGCCTGGTCATGAACGAGACACGGATATGGAGGCATAATAAAACTCTAGGTGTGGAGGGGGGAGTAATCCTGGTAGTCGGCAGGCGCCAACCCGCCAGACACTGCTTTCCGATATTTCATGTTAAGGGACAATTGATTAATTAATGAGTATTTAGTTGTGGGAAGAAACTGGAGAACCCAGAGGAATTCCACACAGAACAGGGGGAGAACACACAAATGCCACACATGAAGGCGCCCGAGGTGCCTCAGGCAGAACTTTCTTTCTGTGAAGCGCAGATGTTACCACTACATAGACACCCTGCCACCCACATCTGTCATATTCTTACCCTTGCTGCCACTGACTGAGACCCCGTTTTCATCGTTCCCCGTACAGACAAATGCAACTTTTCCAGCTCTGGCCTCCTCAACTTGCTCACCAACACACTCTAGATAATTCGAAACATCCGTGCAGGACTATGCCTTAAATGACACCAATACTCCAGTCCCTCCTGAACAGGCTCGCAATTTCAAAATTGTACACACTATCTTCAACATTCCCATGTGGACTTGCCACTGCCCACCACTCTCTTATATTGTCACTCTGCAACCCTACACATACTGTCTGCTCCAGGAATCAAGGCTTTCTTTCGAAGCACTCAGTCAAGCTTCACTCAATGAGAATCACTCATTCTCTCCTACGTCCTGCATGCTCTGGAATGTATTTTCTTCCAAACATCCACGCTGTTAACTCCCTACTGATGTTCAGTTCCAGGCTCAAGATGTTAAATGCTTCCTCTGACTATGGATTACTCATTCGTTCTCTATAGAAAATAAATATGGCCACTGTTTCCATCCATCGCCTTGAGATGGAGCTGCATTTAGATGTTGTAAAATACAAATTGAATCGTACTGTCATGGCTTTCCAATAAAGCTAAAGCAAAATTTCTATGACTTGGTTAAGGAGTAATACTAATATTACAATTTATAACACGCACAGCATTCGTCCAATGTTGTAGGTATTTGTTCGAAGAGAGAAGAGGGGATGCTAGCCACGTGGTTATATTGTGTTATCGGCCAATTCATGCATTTTAGTTATGGGAGGAAACCAGATAACCCAGTGGAAATCCACACAGAACGGAAGCAGAGCGCACAAACTGCACAGAAAGGTGCCTAAGGCGGGAACTGAACCGCCTCGGGCAGGACTTGCATGTTACCACAGTACAAGCTTGCTGCCCAAATGATGCACACTATCAGAATAAAAAAAGGAAAAATGAATGTTACGGCAACCAAATAGAGTATGTTAACCGTAAAATACATGCAATTGTCCCAGGCAAACATAGCATTAATTTGCATAAATATATAAACTATGTATTCCCATATTCCCATGAAGGGGAGCGGCAGCACATTGTGCTGATTATTTCTCCCAACCATTGCTAAAATCAGTGTAGTGCTATTTGAACCAGTCTTGATTCCCTCTCTAACCTGCAACGATCAGTGTAGTGAAGGATGGTCCAATGCTCCGATTATTGACACAATGTGAGAAAGCCTTCATCAAGCAGTGGATTAACTAATGGAAGTACAGTATTATTGTTATTAATAACGTATTTGCACCTAAAATATACATTATACGCTGTAGTTGCAAATATGATATTAATGCTAACTCAAGTCATGCACTATTCCTACTAAGTGACTGAGGGACAACATTAAATAATAGTTTCGTGTCATTTTAAACTCACTGTGGATATTTGACCTCTACTAAATTGACAACTTGACCTCTGCTTTAACTGAAACCGTTCCTTTTGATGTATAAGCAATATGGCCGTTGGTCTCCATCAAATCCCACTTTACTCCAGAGATATCACAACCTGCAGAATCCTTCAACCTAATTGATTGTGCTTATTTCAAGCGCCGCCAGAGCCACCTTTTCGCTGATTATGTGGTGCAGCGTTGCAGCCCATGTGCAGACCATTTTTTTTGGAGGTCTTTTGTTGTGGGCGGGTTACACAAGGTGAACGAGCCGATGCCTCTGGGTCTCCACACATTTTTTAATTGCTTTGGCCGATGATCCTTTTCCATTCAGCATGCGCAAATGACCTGCCACTGCAACTATCAATATGAGAACAATGGTGGCGTTTTCATGATTAAAAAAAAAATAGGTGAAACAAAAACACAAAGGGTGGGAAATACACCATTGGAAATGTGGACGGAAATAATAATGACCGTGTTTAGTTTAAATTTGCATACATTTACCAGAAACCCACCGTTTAATGAAGGTGGGTACATCCTTTGCCTTTTGCTTTGTGTGGAATATATACATGACAAAAACACGTTCCAGGTGCAACAAACAGAAACAGCAATGACTGTCCAACGCTTAACTCCACAGGATTGTTTAAAGAAGCAAATTCTTCATAATTAAGAAAAATTGAGGGACAAAGGAGCCCCAGACAGGAATCCTACTGCAACGCATCCAATCGATGTTATACATAACGATTAGTTAAAATGGCTCTCCTTTCTACACTAGCAGAATACTAACAGAAATACAACGCAATAACTAGAATAACACACATGTAACTTTCAAGGGCACGTAACCAGAAGAATGAGGTCAATGGATCGATGCATTTGGGAATGCTATCTACGTGTTATCAATAAAGTACTGGTCGTGCACCTGCATAAAGAAAACACAGTGTGAGTCATTTTAGCTGGAAGCGAGGCGGCTGAAATTAACCCCACAAGCTCCTATTCTTCATGAACATGAAGGAGAGCACACCGACGTTGCACTGCGCCACTTGCTACTGGGGTATTTTTGCTGACCCGTGGAAATTACCGATTAACATTAGACCGTACACCCCGGGGCAAAATCATGTCAGTATGCGCTCATATACACGGTATTGATCGCATTACTTTAAACATCATATACTGTTGGGGGGGGGGGGAAATAATTGGTCTGACGATGTTACAGACACTTTAGAATGAAGAATTAACAGAATGTGCCATCTCAAGATGTAGTGATGTAGGTTTTCACGGAACAGCTTTGAAAGTCAACGATCGCGTCTCAATATGCTTTTCCTATCTCAGTATGGAACCCATTGTAATCTATTACTGAGATGCTAAAGGTGTTTTCGACATTGAATGAATATGTGCTCGTTATAAATGTAAAATAATTATTATATAATCTGAGTTCGTACGTTTGTTTATTTTTTTCTTCCGAGTGCCAATGTGAACTCGTTAACTGTGTCTATTAAAGATCTAACAACAACCAATAAAGATCTAACAACAACCATAGTGATGCAATATACAACGGCCCGTTTATAATAAACCGTCATTATTCATCCACTGTTGGATGAAGACCTTTGCATGGTGCTTCTAACCCTCACGATTCTGTTTACTGTAGATATAACAATAACAACACATTGTATTTATAACGGGCACACATTAATTCAATGTAGAAGGTATATCACTCCAAATATTTTTACTATCTACTACCTTGCGCATGTTTGTGTAACATGCACACAATTACAGAATGTTGTATACGTTATACCGAGTATAATAACATATATATAGATCTACGATACACTCGTGTTTACTATCAGCAGGCTGATGTTTTCTTCCAGCGACCGCGCCTATGTGTGCAGAAATGCTGCACAATAAATCGTTTCATTGAAAACAATTCTTAAAAGAAAGGAAGCTAGCTCACTTTGACAAAAAAAACCCGTGTACGTGGTAATGCATTGCTTTCCCCGTGAACGTAGAAGGTGGGATTTTCAGAAACCATATTTGAACATGCGCGCCTGACCTGAAACAAAGTTATTCCCAAGGGTAGAATCTTACCCGTTCAGTCGGCAGCTATTAATATTCTAGCAGCCAGATAATCACTTACATTGCCTTTTAAAATAAAGACAATACTTAAGACAGATATGCAGTTAAGGCTTTCATATCCGTACTTTTTTCTCTGGGGCAGCATGTGCAGCTCTCCAAGGAGCATAGGCTTTGGAGTGGCTTAATGCATTAGTGTCTACTCAACTACTGCAACCATGCCTCCCATGAGGGGCAGTCTCCATCTGATGTGCATTAGTTTCCCCTCTAACTCCCTGTCTAAAATTGACCTTAAATTTCTTGTCAGGTAACCTTCCTTGCTTCAACTTTTCTCTGATTTCCTTCAGCGCGAGCGCTTTCGCGGCGCCGTTCGAACAGTACGTAAAGCAATTGCGCCCGTTTGTGAATCTACATCACTGTAATGGAGCAATCCTGTTTACAATATTGATATCGATTTGATGTGAGTTTTGTGAAAGCAATGTAAATATCAAGAGGAATACCTCCACTAGTGAAGCTTAAAGGATGATAGCGCAATCAAGTATTTTGTACTACTGCTACCAATAAAACAATTATATCGTTTCGGTGTGAAATGCGTGAGCACATTTATAACTGAAAATATTTAATGGGAATGCATTACTAAAACTGGCAACGAACCGATAACTCATATACATCGCTTAATGGATGCGTAAAATAGATACAAGTGAAAATTATACACTCTCCGACGTAAATACAATTAATTTTGCGTGGATTTTGCATGTTCTTCCCGTGTCCACGTGGATTTTCGCCGGGCACTTCGGTTTTCTCCCACAGTCCAAAGAGATGCTGCTGCACAGGTTAATTGTCTTGTTGACTAAATTTCCCCCGGTGCCATGTGATGTACTGGCGTCCCATCCTGGGTATAGCCCTGCCTTACGCCCTGTGTCTGTGGGGATAGGCTCCGGCTCACTGTAACCCTGTATAGGATTAAGCGGTTTTGACAATTAATTAATGAATAGCCCTATGCACAGCAACCCAGGGCAAGTTATAATACAAGGTGACAATAATAGAAACATTTGCCCAATCCATCCAGCTCAAAGATGTGTGAATGCATAAATATATATTTTCTAAAATGTGGCTTAAAATATGTGACCGTGACTGCTTTCCTGATAGCACTTTGGAGGTATTATACAGATTTTGCTGTGTTTTCCAGTTGTGTTGTACGTGACTTGCTTGCTTAGATGTATCTTGAGCCAACATTTGCTGCCGTCTCTATTGAATTGGTATCACATTCATTCATTCGTTGTCAGACACCACTTCATCCTGCAGAGGGTTGCGGTGAGCAGGTGCTTATCCCGGCAGACACAGGGCGCAAGGCAGGGCTATGCCCAGGATAGAATGCCTGTCCATCACAGGGCACCGGGGAGAACATGCATCCTCCACACAGAAAGGATTCATACTCGGGACGTTCTTGCTGTGAGGCGGCAGCGCTACTCACCGTGCCACCGTGCCGCTCGTATAACACTAACTGCAGTTTCGTCCTGTTGAACGTTAGAATGACTGTTGCCAGAAAACATGAGATGGTTGATACCTTTTCCATTCGTACTTTATGCTTTTGTTTCTCCATTCCGCTTGCATGTAATGTCGTCCAATGTTGATGTGAATTACTTTTCAGAACGCTTGTGAAGCTGTCTGACTTCCCTTCTAAAATAAATGTTGATAGATTCTTCTCATAATCTTAGTTATTAACGGTACACCAAAATGAAAACGATTAAAGCTGGACTTGATAATATAAAGCAGAGCACCAATGTGCCAAAAGAGGAGAAATATTAATCAGTGGGTATTGCCTGATATTACACAAATTAGAAACAAATTCGCTGATGAAAAATAATAAACTAGTCTGTATGCAAATAGGCATGGACAGATTTTTTTGGGGGGGAATTACATTGAGAGACAAAAATAGAAATGCATTGCTAGAGGATATACAAACGTTTAAAGCATCATTGTGACGTTTAAGTAAAGTAAGTGGGCTGGGTAGGACCCATCACTGGAAGGGATGATGATGATAATCAGTCGTACTTCCAATGTCAGAGCGATTCAATTTTTTTTTGTCCAAGCGTTAGATGGATTGCTACATTCAGCAATGGAATGATCATGGCTGATGATTATAATAGCGTCAAAATGACAAACATTTGTTCAGTTATACAGATGTAGGTTTTCATGGCTAGATGAATAATTGCTATCCAAAGCTGTTCTTTCGAGATATCCCTGTTGAGCGCTCCCTCTCTCTACATACTGAATCTCAGAACACCTGAGGATGTCTCCATCGTGGGAGGCAAAACGTCGCGAAGGAGAGAGGTGGATAACTCGACACGGATATCCCAAAAGAACACCTTTGGAAAGCAATTATCACTTGTTCAATTGGCCGTTTTACCAAATATATTCTGCCTAAGGTAAAAAAAGAGAAAAACTACATTTGAAGACAGTATAAACTACGGCCCCCAATTCAGGTAGTAATTTTATTCATAATTCCACGACTTTTTGGTAGAAAACCGGTAAGGCGAGGGCATCAAACAACGATCCTCTGGCCGTCCTTATGGGACGGAGGTCAGTGACCCCGTAGCCTGTGAGAGCCAGGTACAGTCAGGGCAACACCAAAGCATCCGAGGGCAGCCCCCGCGGCATACAAGGGATGGGATAAAGACTGCAGACGGTGGCGTCTAGTCGCAGGTATATAGGGTAAGGAGGAGAGTTTGGGGAAGGGCCAGGTCGCAGCATGGGAATTAGTCGGTAGGAAATGGGGTCGGGTTGGGGTACCAAACAACAGAGATAAATAAAACAAATGAGCAGCCCAGAGGTGAAAGGAATTGCGTGGGAACGTTTGGGATGTGCAGCAGCAACATCACTGGGGAGCATGGTGGCACAAACATCTTAACCGCTTGCAAATTTTAGGGATAGACATATGTTGATTATTACAGCACAACATACACAGTGAGCTTGCACGCTCTGGAAGGGGTAGTCCTGTGATGCAACCAACGTACAAATTGTTGATATGGTTAATACGTAAATGAACCGCACATGACATTGTTACTGGTCTTTGATTTTATACAGAATGTTAAAATGAACCTTCATTGCATATTTACGAACCTAAGAGCACAATTCGGTTTGTCTTTGCAATAATTCACTAAAACGCCTTGTTAAAGCGGTCAAGTCCAGAAATACATCTGTTGAAGAGACACCCAGAGAGCCAAAAACGCTGCATCGGGTACTCATTTGACCACACAATCCTCTCATGCATAAATTCACATAGGGAATTCCTAGCAAAGCTGCACTGTCAAGTAGTGGTCACAGGGTCGATGGACGCCAGGTGAGAGGTGTTGTTTTTCTCCGATGGCAAAGAACCTATCTCGCTGTACCTTTCTGCTGGCACCGCATTTTAATCCAGCAGGTGTGTGGAGATGTCACAGATGGAGTGAAAACTGATGAAATTTAGAGTGGGGGGAGGAGGAAATGCAATTTGAATCACAGCTGGGAACACTGATCAATGTGCATGAAATTGATTTTTTTGTTCTTTTGAAACGAGACCCATAATAAGCCTTGGCTAAAAAAAATCTATGCAACTTCACTGACTTTCATTTTATAATTTCAGCATTTTTATTCAATTAAAATACAAACTTTAATTGCTATCACATGAAATATGCATGCCACAGTGTTTCTGCTTTTTCCAGATTTTTCGTTTCGTGGGAACCGTAAATATAATGTAGACGTGATGCCCTACAATACAAAATGCAACTATTTTAGTGATGGTTCTAGATGGCAATCATTACTTTAAGGAGCATTGTGTATGTGCAAGGATATATTGCAGTAACATTGTTGTACCATATATCCACATTATATAAAACTTTTATATTTTGGTAGTATTTCAAGGTTTGGTTTACCTATGATATTTGGCCTGCAAGGAAGATAAACATATGGCAAACTATTGCCACATACCTCAACTAAATCAATTCTAATCACGTGGGCTCATAATGGGTCCAACAAGTAATGTCAACACACTGCCTCTTTTTGGATTAAATACTAGAGAGGAAAATATTATTTGGAAAGGATAGCCGGAGAACGTTAATCATTAGAGGCAGCCATAGAAAAGTGGGACTCATTATGTTATGTATATAATACGATTATTGTGGTGTACATTTTCCACATTATATTCGCATTTGAATGTACTGCTTAGTTTATCATTCATAACTCACTTTGGCTTTATTTTGCTTCAAGCTGGCATTCATCGTGATACGTAACAACGGTTGATAATAAGTTACTGAGCTTAGTCAATCTACTGCTGGATGAAAGACCCCCCATACCTGTGTCAGTCATGGGGTACGTGTGGGATGGGATGCAGAGAGATCTAGGACCAGTTCAGTTATCGCCTGCCACTGATGTTAGCCGTGCAGAAGAATGAAACTCAGGTCACATGGGTTCAGAGTGCAAAATGCTCACGATTATTTTTCTGCTCTGCCCAACAGTATATACGTACACTTTTTAGAGAGAGCCTGCGTGTTTATGTTCCTCTATGAACACATCTATGTGTATGCCCGTGTGTGTCACTCGTTGAAGGTTATTTAATCCCAGTAGAGATTTACTTCCAAATGTGGTATTATTGGTTTTCTTTTTTTTACTGGGGACAACTGAGCGCTTTCAGTATTTCATAGAAAAGACTGAGATCAATATAAATAAAGAAAGAAAAAGGTGATAGTTTAGTGTCAATTAATTTACTCTACAAATTGCTAGGCTCCAACTTTTAATAGGAAACAATGTGCCAAAAGCATTTTGGTAGAAATCCTATTGCGGACGATCATGACAAAAAAAAGGCCAAAGGAATAAATTTGACTACAAGCGCGAAAAATAGTTTTCTATTGTAAAATATGCCAATTTAAAACAGTGCACGTCTTAGTAAATATCTCTATGAACATGTTTAATGTATACGAAAGGATGAAATTACTTACAATATTATGGAATGGGAAAAATAGTGCAGTACCCACTATGGATTCAATGGGTTTGTTTGTTTGTTATTATATGTGGAAATAGACACATATATGTGATAGTTGCTTAAATTAACACACTAGCATAATTTAATTTAGGATGTAAAAAGTGGAAAGTTTGTTTTACCACCAAATGCCATTCTTTCAGTTAGTGTGAATTGCACTTGCACCATCCATCCATCCATTTTCTAAACCGCTTGTCCTGGTGAGGGTCGCGGTGACAGCAGTCCAAGGAGAGTGGACCAGACATCCCTTGCACCATTATTTCAATTAAAGTATTTAATGTTCCTCGCCTAGTGTGTGAAAGACTTGGAAGACTTCATCTCAATTTTAAGTTAACAGGACTACTGTAAATTGTCGACTGTAATATGCAACTATGTATAATACACATCCCAAACGTTCAGTTTCATCATAATATAAAAAGTGATAATCCTTTGTAGAATATGCACCCGTAATTTCATTTTTGGTAAATTTGGTCGTGTATTTTTTTGTCCAATGCCGACGACTCTCGGCCTACAGCTGTCATTGTCGGCACGATAGGAAACAACAGACGGATCAAAGATCCCGGCATTTGTGATCATGTTTGAAGATAGATAGACAGAGATGTTTATTATTACAACAGAAAGTATCCACAGATCGCTCGACACGGCTATCCCAAAATAAGAGCAACCATCAATTATAGAGCAATAATCAATTATAACCACTGGCAATTAGTTTAAAATGAAAATAAAAATGGAGACATAAAAGTTACACCCAGGTATAATACGTAACGTAACGTCGATAATGCTTCCAACGTGGGAGGTGAAATGTCGCGGCGGAGAGAGGGAGAGCGCTTGACACGGCTTTCCTGAAAGAACAACTCTGTCGTAAAAACCTACATCAGTCCAACGTGTTTACTGTTTCAGGCCATGCAGGAAAACGGGCCTGGCAACCACTAGACTGTCGGTCCAGTGTGCCAACCAACACTCCATGACAGCCACCCACAGCACGTGCAGGTGTAATATGATTTTACAACAGAATGTATTGTTTCTCTAAATAATTGGCACAGCACTTATCACTAAGGGAATTCAGAAAATATAAATGCGAGATCACAGGTAAACACCGAGGGGCTATTGCAAATGTAAATAGCCACGTATGAATTAACTCGGTGGGATGCGACGTTCAAAAACAACCAAAAAAGCGAAAAAAATACACCGAGTACACGTAGTATTAACAACAATATCTATTGTGTAATCCACGAAACATCATTGAGATGCATGGCAACAATTACTAGCTATAGAATGATAGCGAAGGGAGTTAAAATCCACAATAAGAGGCCGATTGGAGGGCTGAAATAAAGGAACTGAGTCAACAAAGAAGTTTGGCTGTAGCGCTCCAAATCTACAGGCAATGGTGTCACCCAAAGCCATGACATAGGAACAGATTAAAAATAGCTAATGCA
>JAZEWU010000002.1:27516409-27555083 GCA_036362915.1 Geotria australis
GACTCCAGCTCTTCCCGGGGGATTCCCAGCCGTTCCCAGTTAATATTGAATATGATAATTTTGCCTCAAATAAGTGACTAGTGACTGAAAAAACGAGATATCTTTACATGCCCAGCTGACTCCATTGCTCTACCTTTTAATTAAATTCCAGCTCTAAAAGGACAAAAAATAGTTTGAGTTGCAAGCTAAAAATCTGCATATTACTCAACGAGTAGGACATAATTGATTTGCTTATACTAACATTTTATTTATGTCTAATCGAAAGGGCTTAAGTATTTGTAACGGTTCTACACTGCTTTTCTGTTCAAAGACAATCGACACACCACGAAATCAGTTTTATTCCAAGATCAGCCCACACCTGATTATTTCCAAAGAATGTCTCCGGTGACATATGAGCACAGCTAATTAATCGGCTACATCACCTGGGAGAGAGCTATATATTATTTTGTAGCTTAAAGGATCACTGCAAGTACACTGTCAAAGTCATCTTTGCATCTTGTCACCTACCCAGCACCCCTCCACCCTCCTCCCATCCGCCCTCCCTTTGCATTTGTCACTTCTCTTCTGCCTTAGAGCACTTTCTGGTTTCAATTTTCTAAAAAACCAGGGAACAAAAAAATTGCTGGCTTTCCGTTACTCGTATAATCCCAGGGGTAGCTCATACCTTGTCAAGCTTAAAATAGAGAACGAAATAGACGTACCAAATATAAAATATAAAAGTTCAAATGATACAATGTCAAACTAACGTGTGCGATAGTCTCTAACTGCAGAAAATCTGCTAATCTACTATTTCACTGAAAACAAATTCAATGTGGCACGAGAATTATCTAGAATTTTTCAAAATCATAAATTGGTTGATGGCATATTTCTTGTTTGAAATTAAGCATTTAACAAACATGCTCAATGTGTACTTTATAAGGTGTACTTCAATCGTTATCTTACGTTAAAATACATCAAACTATTCCTTCAGTTTTTCAAATAATTCAAGTTAACAGGCTTGGTTTTTTTCAGATAATAATAATAATATATATTTGTAATGCGCGCATATTCTCCGGGCGTGTTGTGCCCGTTGATTCGGAGGCGCGGAGCCTGGCTCAGTCGGTTCGTTGGGAGTCGGTGAAGAGGTGACTTTTACATTTTTTTTAAGGATGTGGAGGACTGTGTTTGGCGTGATAATAATAATAATAATTTCAATTTATATAGCGCCTTTCACCCGAGGGTCACAAAGCGCTGCACAAGGGCCGCGAAGAGAACGGCATGTCAACAATGAAAAATGAATAAATTAACCAAACGAACAAAAACAAGTTAAATGATTAAGGCTGCTTCGAATATACTGAAAGGTCGTGAAACTGGCAATCTTAAGAGCGGCAAAAATCTGCCACCGTCCCCTAAGATGGCGCAGTGGTAACATCTGCTACGCCTCACGTAAATAAAGTCCTGCCCGAGCCAGTTCGATTCCCGCCTCGGGGCGCCTTTTTGCCTGGAGTTTGTGTGTTCTCTCCACCTGTTCTCCAGGCGTTTCCTTCGGGTTCTCCGGTTTGCTCACACGACTAAAATATACTCATTAATTAAATGGCCAAAAGCATCATAAAATATATAGGAAAGGCGTGTTCAGCGGGTTGGCGCCGGCTGACCGCCTGGCCGACTCCCCTCCTCTCTGCGGTTTCCTCGCGCCTCTGTATCCGTGTCTCGTCCATGACCAGGCGTGGACTTTCTGCGAGTTATACATTGTATCACAGTTAGAATAAATTGCTAAATTAAACAAGGGGAGACAACACGGGTGGCTGGGTATGCACGGGGAAATCGTTGCTTTGCAGTAAGGGTGACATCATCATCATCGTCGTTCCTACCCTCCTGCCTGTCACCGGGTCAGGTGTGCACATTATTTATCGCCCCACTTCTGCTCTTCCTCCGCCACTCTCCAGTTCCCATGTCTATCGTCCATGTAATTTCTTCACATTACACTCCATCTCGTTCTTCGACAGCCCCTCAGTCTTTACGCTAGTATGTCCCCGTGCTGCACCTGTTTGGTAGCCCCATTGATCTGTATTCTATTCACGAGTCCCTACCATTTCAATCTTCCCCATCCTGTATATTTTTTTACAGAATGTTTTTAACTGCCAACTATTCCATTGCTTTAATTGGCCGATAATGTTATGATATAGAGGATGGAGTGTCTGGCAAATGTTGGCGCGGGCTAACTGCGTGGCTGCCTTCGCCCGCCTCTCTGAGATTTCCTCACGCCTATGAGTCCTTCTCTGTCTTTTGAACCTTGAACATTGAACAAATACTGGGCCCGTTATAAATTGTAATTTTAAAACAAAAATCGAATTTCTGCTGCTTGAACTCTATTTTCCTCCATATTTGATATAGGTTATAGATTGTGTAAATCCCGCACTAATTTGGCACCACACTGTCCCTTCAAGACCTTTACACTGTGGCAGGAATTGCTGCCACACTGTATTCATCTGTTGATTTCCCTTTGTTTTTTTGGCCATCCTGTCACCTCAATTCAGCACATCTTAATTTTATTTAACACAATCACTGTATTACGTTTCGCCACACTAAGTATTCATTCCATAACGTCGAATCCATTCCACATATCCAATTGTTTGTACTTACGTTCTTTTTTGCTTTTAGCTCAGATCGTTACATTGTCACGAACAGACACGGAGACAAGAGGTATGCAAAGGCCTCCTATGAAAGTGAACTGGAGAAGGCATAACACAGAGAATCCTGAATATTTATAAACATAAATCTGTGTTTGATACAAAAATAACGGCCATGTCAGATTGATTCAACATTGATTGTGGAATCCTGACACCACTGTTGTTCATAATCATAACGCATAATATGTGGAGTTGTGAAAGAACAGAAAGTGGAAATTACAAAGCAGGGCACTCAACAGTCAACATAATGATCTGGGTTGGCACAAGTTGCTGAGGGCAATTACGAGCAGAGGAGAAGCGTAATTCCACACGATCGGCCACACTGACGTAGCGAAAAGACATCTCTTATGGAAGAACGAACTGTTCTTTCTCCCCTTAAATGAGCACGCAGTGATGCTCAAATCCTGATTGTAGGTATGAGCCGGTGGTAATGGCACTGTCAAGCTTAGGGGAGGGCCGATCTTAACGTCACAGAAAAAAGAGGTGCTCATTTTACCAAACACCACAAAACATGCAAGGCTGCATGTAAGGTGCAACTTGTGTTGATTAGTGGCATAGCTCCACACGCCGAGGCCTTAAACGACAACGGCTGCTCTGTAGTGTTCACATGTGTAGCCATCCATCCATCCATTGTCAGAAACCGCGTAATCCTGTACAGGGTCGCGCAGAGCCGGAGCCTATCCTTGCAGACACAGGGTGCAAGGGAGGGTTATACCCAGGATGTGACGCCAGTCCATCACACGGCATCTGCAGGCCAATTTACCTAGGCATCAGCTGGTCTTTGGACGGTGGGAGGAAACCGGAGTGCCTGGCGAAAACCAACGCGGACAAGGAGAGAACATGCATACTCCACACAGAAAGGCACCCGAGCCGGGATTCGAACCCGGGTTCTTCTTGCTGTGAGGCGGCAGCGCTGCTCACCGCGCCACCGTGCCGCCCACACGTGTGTAGCCTTGCATTCAAATTGACATTTGCAGGAATGCATGGGAATGGCCCATCAGGTTTTAGTGCACATCACATTACTGAAGCGCAGGCGTTCAATATGGAGCGTGTCCAAACTGCTTGCAATGCTTGTGGATAACCAAATGCTGTTACATTGTTATGTTACAATTGAAGGAAATGTTTAAAAGCACACGGCAAAAACGGCTTTGCTTCATTTATTTGAATTCACTGCTTTCAGATGCAATTTAACCCGGTCATATGATAAAATCACTAATGCGTGATATTCATTTTGGCCTTATAACTTTACATGTAATCGTGGTTAAAACATATTTGAGGATGCATATCATAATACAACTGGGGCGGCACGGTGGCGTGGTGAGTAGCCCTGCTGCCTCACAGCAATAAAAACCCGGGTTCAAATCCCGACTCGGGTGCCTTTCTGTGTGGAGTTTGTAAGTTCTCCACGTGTCCACGTGGGTTTTCGCCGGGCAATCCGGTTTCCCCCCCAAGTCCAAATACATGCTGCTGCATAGGTTAATTGGCCTGCGGTTTAAATTGCCCCCCGGTGCCCTGTGATGGACTGGCGTTCTATCCAGGGTATAGCCCTGCCTTGGACCCTGTCCCTGCGGGAATAGGCTCCGGTTTACCACAACCCTGTACAGGATTAACCGGTTTCTGACAATGGATGGAAAGATCATAATACGACGAGTGTTGTTACGAAATGGGAACATTGTTTGACAAACTTCACTGCTGAAAAGTAGAGACTGGTAGATTTTGGAAAAGTAAGGTAACCTACTAAAAAAACGAGATGTTAGTTTAAATAGATAACGCTGTATTTTATTAGTATATTGTCTTTGTGACAGGCAGGAACAGAGGTCAAGCCACAATTTCACCTAAAATCCTGAGATAAAAGCCACTGATATAAATGATCTGTATCTTAACTCCTGAATGTGGAATGGTTTGTCAGAATGAATTATCCATTTGTAAGGGTTAATCGTGGATTGTATCAGGCCAACTTGGGTTGGGCTATCCAAATAGAATTAAAAGTGATGTTTGCCAAATGCTGAGTCTACTGTGATATCTTCAAAGGTCAAATTGATAATTTTGCAGGAAAAAACATTGTACAAAATACATTTCATGAACTTTAACGGATGCAACCATCATACACGTATGATTGCTTTAATACGTGAACATTGTCAATATTTTATCTGGACATGAAAATATGATAAGCGTTGAAATACCAAGTAAATATGAAAGGCCCAAATATTAATATGACTCGTAGAAACGTTAAGAAACTATTTTAACTGCATATAGGGGATCAAGGTAGAAGCGTTCACGTCGCGATCCCTGCCAGGTAATACTTGGTATTGCCTGCGAATTCTACCAAACACTTCGAGGCCGAGCTGAAAGACAACGATGTCCAGAGGCTGACCATCGTGCTTCGACGAATCGCAAAGAAGAAGAACTGCATATATAATTGTTTACTTAAATAGTTTCGTTGTTTGAGGGCACACTTTTACGTATTTAACATGAAGGCTTTCGTGACAAATGTTATCTATAGTATGTCCCTTTTATTTGGGTTAGGTCACGTAAAAGACAAGTGACTTAAACAATAAGTGCAGTAAACGTGACAAACGTTACAAATTGGCTGTGTTGGGTAGTGGCGGGTTTACGACAATAATTTTTACGTAACCCGGAACCTTCTTGCTGTGAGGGTGCCTTTCTGTATGGAGTTTGCATGGTCTCCCTGTGTCCGCGTGGGTTTTCGCCGGGCACTCCGGTTTCCTCCCACAGTCCAAAGACATGCTGCTGCATTGGTTAATTGGCCTACAGACTAAATTGCTCCGGGTGCCCTGGAATGGACTGGCGTCGCATCCTGGGTATAGCCCTGCCTTGCGCCCTGTGTCTGCCGGGATAGGCTCCAGTTCACCGCAACCCTGTACAGGATTAAGTGGTTTCTGATAAGGGAAGGATAGATGGATTTTTTACGTGACCTAACCCATAAAAAATGGATATACTTTTAAATATGTTTGCGTCAACTGTGTAAATAAAAAAAAATCCGGTCATTAAAAAAAACATACTTAACAAAATAACAAAGTAACCTTGCAAAACAGTGGCAAAGGTTTCATGCCACACATATCGCATATGTACTTTGATTAAACATTTTAATTCAAAACACGTACATATTGGTTGGTGTGCAAAACAAAATTAACCAATGCTCATGAAAACATTCGAACGAGGAACAACATTTAAAGAGAAAAGGAAATATTGCAACAACAATCAACCCACATTATATTGTCATTCTGGCCCTTGACAGCCACACGGAAGCTTCTCAGAATGACGAGGTGTTGCTAAGACTCAAACGTCGCCAACACAGCTACACGACCCTTCAGCCTTGACAGCACGCGCCCTAATCCATCTCTCCCCGGCAGCGTCATGATCAAGGGATGTTGCTTCAGTGGTGGAGCAGTTACCTCACTGGACGTGCAATCCAGAGGTCGCTCATTCAATTTGATCTCCCAGCACGAGAGTTGAAACAATGGGCACCTCTATTAAATCCCCCCACCTCTATTCAGCCAGCAGTGTAAATAGGTTCACCACAGTAAGTGGATTGACAAAACGCGTGTGGTGGATTAAAGTGCGGGAAATCCTGCCTCGTCCAATACGTTTATGTTGGTTCGTCTTCGTTGCGATTCTTCGAAGCACGATGGTCAGCCTCTGGACATCGTTGTCTTTCAGCTCGGCCTCGAAGTGTTTGGTTAATGTTGGTTAATTCGCAACGTTTGTTGTATCGCAGTTATTCCCGATTCCAGAGCTTGCAAGCTCACAGGATATTTTGTGCCGCAATAATCCATTCATTCGTTGTCAAAAACCCGCTTAATCCTGTACAGGGTTGCGGTTAGCCAGAGCTTATCCCGGCAGACACAGGGCGCAAGGCAGGGCTATACCCCGGATGGGACGCCACTCCATCACAGGGCACCGGGGGCAATTTAGTCCGCAGGCCAATTAGCCTATGTAGCAGCATGTATTTGGACTGTGGGAGGAAACCGGAAAATTAGGCCAAATAAGCTCTGGGAGGGGTGGCGTCCTCTAGACCTACCCATAACCAGCAGTGGTGTGAGCAAGTAATTGCAGAGCTGCACCTTTACCTCTATCATCATGACCAAGCACAGCAGTGGTGTTCACCTGCCTTCCACTTACCGATGCAAAAGTGGACAAACGTTACCATTGCAGGTAATTACCCTAGCACAACACCCGGATAAAACATCGGGTCAAAGGGTTCTTCTTCTTCTTTGCGATTCTTCGAAGCACGATGGTCAGCTTCTGGACATCGTTGTCTTTCAGCTCGGCTTCGAAGTGTTTGGTAGAATTCGCAGGCAACACCAAGTGTTACCTGACAGGGATCGCGACGTGAACGCTTCTACCTTGACCCCAATTACCAGTAAGTAATGCTTCGGGGCAGGTGGGTGTGTGGGCGGCAGGCAACTGAAGAGGACTGAAGGTTCGACTGACTTCAAACAACGTTCTCTATGCTTCACATGAAAGAAACAGTGTGAATTGAAAAATATTCGCTATTCATGTGTTCGTTCATCACAAAACAATAGCTAGGTGCGTATGCCCAATTGAAACTATCCTTGTTGGTACAAATGGATGAACAACTGTGGAATATATTGTTATAGAGTCATCACCAACATGGGTGGCCCAGTGGCACGGTGATTAGCGCTGCCGCCTCACAGCAAGAAGGACACGGGTTCGAATCCCGGCTCAGGTGCCCTTCTGTATGGAGTTTGCATGTTCTCCCCGTGTCTGCGTGGGTTGTCGCCGGGCACTCCGGTTTCCTCCCACAGTCCAAGACATGCTACTACATAGGTTTATTAACCTGCTGCATACATTGTCCCGGTACCCTGTGATGGACTGGCGTCCTAGCCTAGGTATAGCCTTGCCTTGCGCCCTGTGTCTGCCGAGATAGTCTCCGGCTCACCCTCACCCTTTACAGGATTAAGCGGTTTCTGACAATGGATGAATGAATAACATAAGCAAGGGTATACACAACAGCAGTAAATAGCAGCAGCATACATTTAAGGGACAAACGCATTTTCGCTCAAATTAAATCACAAGTATAATGTGCTCGCGTTTTCAAATAATTTTACGCTTGATCTTGTTTTGCTCTGCGTTTCAAGTGAATGTCCCACATCTACTTGTTATATATTGCTTTCAGCCATAGATGTTAGAGCTCCCCTGATCTAAACTGGGAAGAAATACAATAGACCCTGAGCCGTCATGTACCCGTTGCCCATTTGTTTGTTGTACTGATGTAGGGTTTCACGGCAAGATGGATGACAATTGATTTGCAAAGCTGTTCTTTTGGGATAGCCGTGTCGAGCGCTCCACCTCTCTCCTTCGCGACGTTTCGCCTCCCACGTTGGAGGGATTCTTAGGCGTTCTGAAAATCAAAACGAAGCAGAGAGGGGAGAACTCGACGCGGCTTTCCAAAAAAAATATTTGGAAAGCAATTCTCATTTGTTTATTTATGTTGTTGTTATTTAAATGTATCACCTTGCTGTAATTAATGTCGCAGATGTTCCCAAATTGTACTGGATAATAAATGCACAAACAAATAATAATTTTATTTAAAAAAACCTAATTGCATAAAGCTTTAATTTTGGATCAACAGTTGTCTTCTTCAGTCTCCCCTTGCCGAAAAATAATCCTCTGAAAACATACCTTGATATCCAGTCTGTTAACGTTATTGTTACATCAGCGTGCACTTAAAAAAATGCATTGATTAAACAATAAAGGAATTGCACTGATGTAGCTTTTCACGGCCCGACTCATGACGGTCGCTCTTCAGAGCTGTTCTTTCTGGATAGCCGTGTCGAGTGCATGTCAAACGTGTGTGCTTCTGCCAGGTGACACCAATTATGTGAAAGGATGACGATGGGGAATATATTTTTACGCTGGTTTGAAATAATTAGTCCAAGAATGACCTATGTTTTATACGTCTCGTTCTCTTCAACGCTGCTACATGTACGGATTAAAGTGTGTGAAACCGCTATCTTTTCTTTATGACACAGTGCTCTTTATACTTCTATGCCTACGACACAGTACTTGAGGCTAATTGAGTTTCAGACCTCAACTTGGAGTCTGCCAACCGTGTGACCCGAGGGAGCGGACGCGAGGGAACACTCTCTCTCGGAGCGAGGAAGACATTCGCGGGCTCTCAGTCACATGCAATTCATGGCTCCAGCAACACTACGATGATGTGAAAGTTTGGCCGGGCACCGGAGGAGTTAAGCAATGGCATATTCAAGCACCAGTTTTTAATTTCTCTAATTCTAGGACAAACCTTTCGGTTTACAGGGTCAATCTATGTCCCTATCCTCAACTATGGTGATGATCTTTGGGTAATGACTGAAAGAACGAGATCGCGGATACAAGCAGCAGAAATTAGGTTTCTCCGCAGGGATACTTAGCTCACTCTCCATGACAAGGTGAGGAGCACAGAAATCCGAGAGAAACTCAAAGTAGAGTCGCTGCTCCTTCGGATTGAGAGGAGTCAGTTGAGGTGGTTTGGGAATCTGGTAAGGATGCCGCCTGGGAGGCTACCCCCGGGAAATCTACCAGGCACGTTCCACTGAACGGAAACCTAGAGGCCGACCCAGGACATGTTGGAGGCATTAAATCCATTGGCTGGCCTGGGAACGCCTGGGAATACCCCAGGAAGAGCTGGAATATTCTGCTGAGGAAAGGGATGTCTGGTCCACTCACCTTGGACTGCTGCCACTGCGACCCTCACCAGGACAAGCGGTTTAGAAAATGGATGGATGGCTGATACTCGCATCACAATTGGCCCAGGTTGCTCCGGTTGTGAAACAATGTCAGTGAACCTTAGCCTCGCCAAATATGTTTTTTTTGACAGATGTATTTATTGTGATTAATTTGTGCCGCCGGCTCTCGTTGACAGTTTGTTTCTCGCTTGGTGTGTGCGAGGGGGTCCCGGCGGTTTTTGTGGAACGCGCGTGCCGACCCTCCTCTCTCCTTGTGTGTGCACAATCGTGCAGCAGGAGAGAGGCTCCCGGTCTGCCGCTGGCAGGCCGTGGCCCGCAGACGCCGCTAGTGAGTCGGGCGAGCCGCCGAGGCTGGGCGCCCGGTCACCGGCGGCGTGCTTTCCGAGATCTTCGCGAAAGCCCGCCAGCTACCTGGTTGATCCTGCCAGTAGCATATGCTTGTCTCAAAGATTAAGCCATGCATGTCAGTTGTGGGTGTTCGATTCATTCATCAGTTATGGTTCCTTTGCTTGGATAACTGTGGTAATTCTAGTGCTAATACATGCTGACGAGCGCTGACCTCCGGGGATGCGTGCACTTATTAGACCAAAACCAATACGGGCTCGTCGATGGACCTCCGTGGATGCGTGCACATAATTGACCAAACCCTATACAGGCTCGTCAGCGATTTCCCGGGATGCGTGCACTTATTAGACTGAATTGCCACAGGCGCCCTGCGATGGACTGGCGTCCCATCCTGGGTGATCCGCTGCCTTGCGCCCTTTGCTTTCCGGGATAGGCTCCGGCTCACCGCGACCCTGTACAGGATTAAGCGGTTTCTGAAAATGAATGAATGAATGAATTTGACTAAATCGTGTTCAGTAAAAGGTAAAGGTGCAGCCCTGCAATAACTTGCTCACACCCTGCTGGTTGAAGAAACCAACTCTGTACCGCCGCCTGTATTGGCGGCATATTGTTCTATTCTAACACGTTGGCTGGACATTTTGAAGAAGGTGGAAGTACACACACTTTACCCCATCACACGTGACCAGCCCACCAACTAATTTATACTGCTGGGTTATTTGTATATAAACAATTTCATTTTATAAAATATTTCTCTAAATAGTTTTCTAAAATATTTTGTTTAAAAATATAGCACTTTGTACAACCGTAGATTGAATATGTATCAGTGGACAGTAGCATTTTGTCAAATGAAGATTCCCTTGCACACAACAACTGAGATCACCTTTAAAAATATATATCATTATTTTAGTCGCACACTAATTCACCATTTTGTTCCCCAGTTGTAGTTTTTTTATAGGCATTATAGACAATGTAATAATTGCCAATGCTTGTACACAACATTCTACGTGACAAACACAAGCGTGTCACGGCAACAGCGTTGTTTCCCAACACGCTCGCAGAATAATTACGGCCGTGTGCGACTTACGTTTACAACTGCAGAATGTATCAAGCCGAATTAAAGACGCTTTCCAATCAATGCGCAGAAAACGCATCTCCCACTACTATGCCGTGAATGCAGATGAAGCACATTTATGAGGATCAAACAGCCATGTGAACTTACTGCTAACTCTGACCTCTGCGCAAGAGGTGAGGGGATTAAAGCGGAGAGCGATGTGATCGGAATATTGATCAATGAAGCAGCCGTATTTGTTGCAGCAGGAAAAAAAAAAAGGATTATAGATGCTAAGGCTGATGATGATGATGATAAGTAATTGGGTTTTGACATTTAATAAAGGCTGCCAGGAAATTAATAGATTGAATATCCTGGGTGGCAGAGTTGAGGGTGGGTATAACCTTTATAAATAGACTCTGATAATTCCTGCAGAGAAGCATGCCCTTGAATGTTTCATGTGGCTTATGCCCTTTTGTTGACACTGAAGCGAAAGCTAACAGCACCAACCACCCAATTTACTCGCGTAATTATTGCTGGAGATGCTATCATGTGCTTGACATTGGTAGTCCCGTCTTGGAGACTGACAATACAATGCACAATGGATACTACCTCTCACTGCCACTGGACCACAAAGCGGATAACTAAGCAAATGTGACAGTGCAGTTGTTCTTAGCACACTGCGCTTTGAACCCAGTGACCTAGGTTCAATTCTAGACTATGGCTTATATGAGTAGATAGCAATATCTGGTCCGACCCTACTACCCATTACACCTCAATAAAATACCCAGTGTTTGATATCTCACTGGGTATTTTCTGCTGTAATAATAAACATCCATCTATCTACACCATCCTTCACACACCGACGTGGTGAATTACAGTCCAGCAACTCCCACGATTGACATAGCGTCAGAAGACCCTCGTTCAGCAGTGGGTTGACGAAGTGGCATATAATGTTGATTAGTGTAGGTTTTCACGGATTGATTCATGATGGTTGCCCTTCAGAGCTGTTCTTTCGGGATAGCCGTGTCGAGCATTCTCCATCTCTCCCTCGCGGCGTTTCGCCTCCCACGTTGGAAGCATCATGATGATTGCTCGACACGGCTATCCCGAAACAACAGCTCTGAAGAACAACCATCAGTGTTGATTAAAGCCATCTTTGGATCAGGGCCAGACTCGCAGATCTCATCGGACGGTGGACCAGCTGTGTGCGTGTGTGTGAGAGGGAGTGAAGCCCGATTGGTCGGTAGAGCGAGCGTAATGACATCAGCGCACGGAGACTCGGATTCTCTACGACGCTCCCCAGGCACAATCCATTCCGCAAGTTAAAGCGGGATGCAAGCTGCTAAGTGAATTTGGTGGATTCGTCTTTGCAGGATTTTTTGCATAACATCAGAATGCCACAAATATGGAGAAGCAAAGTCTACGCGAATCAGGCTCAATGTCTCCGAATGACTGGAAGAATGCACCGATTTAAATATTGCCCTTTTGGAGGACGTGCATAGCCAGCTGCCAAGGTTTACACTTTCCAAAAAATATCTTGCTTCTGCATTGCAATATTCCTGCTGTCGTTTTAAATTTTAATCACTACTCCTCGCTCTCCTGTTTCCTTTGTTAACTTTAATGGGATACACAGTACATGCGAACACGTTTTTTTCTCTTAAATGTCTGCTTTGAAAAACAACACATTAGCATTCTGGAACAATGTTACATTTTCAGGAAGATTTTTTATGCTACGATTCAACGCCACACAAGAGTGACTGAAGGATATGCACCATTTGTATAAATGGCTTTAATCGTGTTTATTAAAACTGGGTAAGTTTTCAAAACTGATGGCTAGAAATATAAGAACTATGGGGTAGCGAGTTAGGAACTTGATTCTACCACAATACCAATAGAAATGTTCCCGTTTAAACCATATTAAATGCAAGATCAATAAAAATGTGAGATTGCAGCTCACAATCAAAATTAGGATGGCAAATCAATTAACTCATAATTTACGTGACTGCGCTACGAGAAAAATATATTTAATCAGAGTCTGTTTTGTGCTATTAATCACGTTACTTCATATCACATAAAAGTACATCCAGATTCTATTTCCAGGTGAGGTTAGTTTAACAACAAAAAACTTAGACACAAGCCTTTGTAGACATTAACATAACCATTCATTGTGAATAATGAAAACAGATTAAATAAACAAAGCAGCTGCCGTATGAATATTTCAGTGTTAAGTTATCTGATATAAATTAGTATTCTCAGATGTGTTAGTGGTTTATTTTTACTTACGAGAAAAGTTATTCTCCCAAGATTATTGTTTAAAACATATCGAATAGTGGTGGTTATATTTTGATTGTTCATAAACAACAGCCGCTATTTGCCACCGGGCCGGCGCAAACTGCGCAATTAAATAATGCAACACTTATCATAACCAGAATACTGACAATTATACCAATCCCCTGGCACCCAGTTTTGGCGAACATTCTGCCACCAAATATCCGCAGAGACAAGGAAGCCACAAGGCAGTTTGCACGTTTCTTACCAACGCCAACCACAACCTCCACAATATGCCAGTCAGGCAATTTTTTTTAATCTAAGCTGGAAAGAACCGTCGAGCTATGCAGCTCTTTTTAACAGTTGTCCAGCGGGGAGGGGTATACAAGTTACAACATCTCAGGGCACCAGGGGCAATACAGTCAGGACAATTAATCTAGATAGCATGTCTTTGGACTGTGCTCGGAAACCGGAGTTCCCAGCAAATTCCCACGCGGTCATGGAGAGAAAATGCAAACTCCACACATAAAGACGCCTGAGCCAGGAATCCAACCCAGCCCCTTCTTACTATGAGGCAGGAGCCAGTCACTGCGCCACAATATACCTCACAATTGACTGAACTCCCGATTCCATCCCTTTTTGGTAAATGCCGTCACCATCCGAGAATCTCACCCAGATCCGGAAGGACGCTGGTGAATAGTTTGGAACAATGATGGTTGCTCTTCAGAGCTGTTATTTCTGGATAGCCATGTCAAGCGATCACCCTCTCTCCCTCGCGACGTTACGCTTGCAACGATGGAAGCATCATCAGGCGTTACAGTTTTCCCATCGTGGTTGCTCTTCAGAGCATTCTTTTGGGATAGCCGTGTCGAGCGATCTCCATCTCTCCCTCGCGGAGGCATCATCAAGGAGGCGAAACGTCGCGAGGGAGAGATGGAGACCGCTCGACACAACTATCCCGAATAAACAGCTCTGTAGATCTACCATCATGAATTGAGCCCAGTACAATGTGGAACAATGTCAATGTCCATCACAGGTATCTCATTCAAGATCCAAACATTGCAACTTTCTCCTCAAAGACACTGGTGTAACCCTCAACCAGCCGATGTGCACATTCTCCTTCATACATGGACAATAAAAGACACCCCACAGTGCTTCTGTGGCCATGCAGGCCAAACTATGGAGCATATAACACACTACTGTAGTCCGCGCCCCTTCATTACAGGAATTGCAAAACAATATAAACTATCTCCTGAAGCAGTCTCATGGCTAGCAGACCTCGACATTGGCATTTACCTCCTCATCATATTGCAATGCGCAAGTTTATAACGGAATCACCACAGGCTGCGTGAATTGTGTAAGGCTCCCTGGTAGGAAGTCACACGACAGACCAAGTGTTGTGCGTTAATGAGATGACTGGAAAACGCACCGCCTGTGCTACCTACTGCTAATTGCACACAGTTCAACAGATTAGCAAGACAAACAAACTCAATGCCCATCTATTTTAATCACAAGTTTGTATTCTTTCGCCAATTAGACGTTTCCCTATTCCTCTATCAGTTGTCATGACACAAGACAAACACATGCCCATTTGGTAACCTCGCATAGAATGGTGCCAGAAAATGACAGGGTGGTGCAGTGGTAACATCTGCGCCTGACAGAAAGAATGGTCTTGCCCGAGCAGGCTCGATCCGCGCCTTGGGCGCCTTTCTGTGCGGAGTTTGTGTGTTCTCCCCCCTGTTCTGCGTGGGATTCCTCCGGGCTCTCCGGTTTCCGCAAACAACTTAGAAAAATACTCATTAATTAATTGACTGATAACATCCTAATATATAGGAAGCAGTGTTTGGCAATATGGCGCCGGCAAACTGCCTGGCTGCCTCCTTCGCCTCTCTGTGCTTTCCTTGCGCCTCTGAGTCGTTCTCTCGTCAAATGAGTACCTTTGACAGTGAATAAATATGTGCGCGTTATAAATGTTAAAATATTATTATTATTATAATGCTGCTTCTGAGTGCACCTTCAAAAGCAGTTTTCTTTCATCCACAAGAAGGGAACATTTTTATACGTCCAAATAGTGTGTTCATCACATGCCATTGAAACAATTTTCATGCTTATTTGGACAAAATAAAATTAAGCAAAATACAAATTAATTAGACGTTTACTTGTTTGTATTGTCATTGGTTGGCTGATTTCGCAATGCCAGTTTTCTGCACTGCAAAACCTTATTAAACATGGGTGGCTTTGAGAACCCAGAATCTCAACAGGAATTAAAAACACACGTTTAATTGGACACTACAATACACTGGTATCAACCCTTCACATTAGCTACAATTGTGAAAGAGAGCTAAACAAAATCTTATTACACAGAGATGCTCTCAAGAGCTATTTCTGGAATCAAGATTTTTGAAGGTATGTTTGGGTGAATAAGGTGAAAATCTTTCGGTCTCTGTATTCCAGCTATGTTGTGGCATGATTGGGTTCTGGTGTATGCTATTGTATAGCAACATATCATAGGCTACACCCATCAAAAAGATAAGTGATTGTACGGTACATTTTATAACAGATTGTATACAAACATGTATAAACAAAGGCACAGATATTTCCAATAGGAAATATGTCCCAATTGCCATGGGTGCATTGTTGGCACAATTCTGTGAAATCTATTATCCAGTAGACCCTCATGAGATTTGAGTAGGGCACATACAAAGCTGTATTGATCGACTAGAAACCTACACCTGTCTCGGGTTAATTACTTCAATCAAGAACATTGTTCTGCCAACGCTGAGGTCGAGTGGGTTACACTCCCCGTTGTGCTAAATTTGTTTCTGAAGAAGGTCCCGGCACTTTGAGTGAAACATCGGACATCCTTGCGACCATCACACAGTACAACCCAATAACACATCAGAGAGATATAGCACAACCACGAAAAACCATGGAGGAGCAGTAGATTGAATTCAAGATCCTCCTTCTCACTTACAAGGCTCTCTCTGATGCAGCTTCGACATACATCCGTGACTTTCTTCAAGCACCCTCCTCAACACAACAACTACGATCCTCCAATTCACGCTTGCTGTTTGTTCCTAGGTCGCACCTCCATTCGATGGGTAACAGAGCCTTCTCGCGCGTTGCTCCAAGACTCTGGAATGCTCTTCCACTGCAAATTCGTTCAGCGGAGTCCTTGAACATCTTCAAATCTCGTCTCAAGACTTACTTGTTCTGTAAAGCCTTCAAGCCATCCTGTTAGGACTTCTGATGCGGCTCAACGCTGTCGTGCCAGGTTGTTGGCTTTCTTCATACCTGCGCCTTCTTAGGAACATTCATTCCTTCCTCTGGCTTGGATTTTTGGAGCGGGTCAGTGGTGCCATACCGAGATATTGGCGCTCTCTCTCTCTCTTCCGATCTGCGTCTGCTCAGGGACATTTGTTCCCTCCTTGCTTGTTGTAGAATTATTATTATTTTCCTGTTGTTTTTGTGTCCTATGTCTTATAATTGATCGCTATCGCTTGACTCTCAGTTGTTCTCTCTCCCCGTTGTTGATATGCCGTTCTCTCCACAGCTCGGATTATTAAAAATAAAATGTGTTGCTGATTTTGCGTTCTCTGTCGTTGTTGACATGTCGTTCTCTCCGCAGCCCTGGGCAGCGCTTTGTGACCCTTGGTTGAAAAGCGCTCTATAAATGCTATTATTATTATTATATGACACTTGTACAACCACTAGGAGAGATGTGGTTCGCCGTGTGCATTTACATTTGTTAAATATGGTCGGTGTATTGCACACAGGCAAATTGGCAGTTTCCATGATAAAGTCACGTCATGTTATTGTCAGAAACCGCTTGGACGTCAACCCCCGGTCGCAGTGAGCCGGAGCCTATTCCAGAAGACACAAGGCGCAAGCATATTCCGGAAGACACAGGGCGCAAGACTGGCATCCCAGGATGGGACGCCAGTCCATCACAGGGCACCAGGGGAAATTTAGTCCACAGGCCTATTAACCTATGCAGCAGCATGTCTTTGGACTGTGGGACGAAACTAGAATGCCCGGCAAAAAAACCCACGCGGACACGGAGAGAACATGCAAACTCCACACAGAAAGGTACTCAATGATAAAGTGTTCATTGCTCTTGCTCAAATATGATGTGTATCCATAGACGATAACAAACAATTGTATACAGCTTATAGTGTTGATCAAGTACAATTGGACTAGTAGAAATGTTCTTATCAGTCGGACAATGTTGGAGAAATCCTGATATTCGCTGCTGATAGGCACTGTGCCCTCTATGTAAAAAGCAAGAACGCTGAAATTGTAGAAGTGGCAATTGCCATGGGCAATGAAATATTGACGAAAAAATATGGTGTTCTTGTGCCATTCGACCAGAAAGGAGTAAGCCTCTTGACCTTGGCACTTCTGCAAGAGCTGAGCACAGTGTCAATGAAAAGCACAATAATTATTCTCCCTGCCATCAAAAACCAATCAGCTTGATAACTTGTAGGAGCATACATGAATGCCAGATTTGGTTCAAATTTGACAAGTCATTTATGAGGAATCATCCCAGGCTCATCCATCACGATCATGGAAAGTCCAAACATTGTGGAAGCATTACCATATCAATGTGCTCTACAACAATGCAAATGTAGTGCATCGATGAGCCACAATGGAATCAAACACATGTTGTGAATTGGTGTTTTGGCCGTAACATTTTTCCCCTTTAGTTACAGAACCATTTTGTCAGCAATATACAATTATAAGGCCATTAAAAACAGATGGGCTCAATTTACGCTGCTCCAGTGTTGTGATATACGGCCGTTTCTGAATTAGGCACAAGGCCATGGAATAAATATTATGCCAAATTCAAATGTAAATATGGATGATGAATGAATGCAAAACTATGCTACTGCAATTCGCTAAAATAGTATGCTAAATAGAATGCAAATGTCTTACCTCAATTACAGCATGAACCCACGTGGACACATGCTATGCACAGCGTAAAACATCATGCTGCACCCTAGCTAAGGCATTTATATAAAATGGTAATTTCGGAAAAATGTAACCAAACTAACTATTCACTATTCGAATAGTTTTATAAGTCAAACAACACAATAGGTAAATCATACGTGCATTAAAAATAGAACCCCCTTGCATAATATAGTACAGCACAATAATGGCTAGTTTTCCTATATTTATTACAGACATATTTCACAGTCAACCTAGGTTTATCAGAACTGTGTAGTCAAATGTTATATGGTTCAACACAATACCAGCAGCTCTCAGTACAAATCAATTCCTTCTTTCCGAACATAGATGCCAATTGATGGTTGCTCTTAAGCGCGGTGGTTTTGGGATAGCCGTGTCGAGCAATCTCCATCTCTGCCTCGCGACGTTTCACCTCCCACGTTGGAGGCATCATCAGGCGTGATGATGCGTAATCAGGCGTGATGACGCTCTGAAGAGCAACTACCATGCATTGAGCCTTGAAAACCTACATCAATAAATAGATGCCAATTACCAAACTGCCTTGGTCAAACCTGGACAAGCGTCAACCCTAGTGCCATCGTTTCGACAGAGTGCTCTTCCCATTAACATCTTGCAACCACGCAGCATCTGTTGAACAAGGCACTTGCGGATTGGTCCTGAAAGGCAAAACTCGTGTAGAGTTTTGCAATATTAACTGCTGATTGCACTATTCATATATAAAGCCTGTTCGACGTGATTTTTATCGTCTCATAAAGAGAGATAAATGAAACCAAGATTGACGAGGGGTTTTTATAGTGAGCTGACGATTCGAAATATATTGGTTTTAAATAGGGTAGATTGTAGACTATACCTGAGATGATCACTTCATTAAGTCAAAGAATGAACAAAGTTTTAGGTCAAGTCGTATGGCCTCTTTAAAAAAGTTACAGAGACTGGGGGAGGCATTAATCCAGCAGTGGATTGATCATGACTGATGATGATTATGAATATACAAGTTTTCTAAGCAGACATGTGTTGTTAAATTAATCACACATAACTCATGTTAATTGCTTCATTGTCCTCTCAAAGTACGGGTTGCGTGTTATTTGACAGATAGTTCTGCTTTGTTTTAAAAATTTACAATAGATTTTTGTTTATTGCACTGCACTTTTAAAGAGTTAGCAGTGTGCATTTGTCATCAGTGTGGCAGCAAATGAATCTTTACAAGGCAAGATACATGATCCCAACAATTATCCCTCAATTCATCAATAAATCTTTCAATGGCAGACGGTCATGCATGTAGGTTCAACCGTTGTCATTTTGTTAATTGTGTCCGCGTGGGTTTTTCCTCCAAACACAGCCTACTGCATAGGTTAACTGACCTGCAGATAAATTACCTCTGGTGCCCTGTGATGGACCGGCGTCCCATCCTAGGTATAGCCCTGCCTTGCGCCCTGTGTCTCCAGAGATAGGCTCTGGCTCAGGCCGACCATGTACAGGGTTCAGCGGTTTCTGACAATGATAATGGTGTGTCCCTAAGTTGTTAAGTCAGCGAGGGGCTTCTGGCAAGCCATGCACCCTGCATTGGGATAATGCAGCATTTTATTACGCAATAGTTTGTAATAAATATGGATTACACCGAGAGTTGTTTCGTAAGTGCATCAATAGAGCCAACGTTTACAAGTACATTTTTGCACATTAACGAAGCATAACAGGCAATTCATCTTTCTCACGCTTATGTAATAAAAACACACTTAAGTATGCAATTAAAATGGTCCATATTGCGGAAACTGATTGAATGTGCTGCAAAACAACGGAACAAATATCAACAGTCGTAAGAATATCTTGTGAAGGAAAATAAATGCACCGTACTCGCAAATACCACAGAGAAATTGTTAGGAATGAGAACGTGAATTGCTCATCTGGAATGTTGATTACAATGTACTTATGGAATTCCTTATGCAATTTTTGTTTAAGTTACTTCTCCCAGAAGGACATCATGTCTCAGAGCAGCTGACTGACCATCATATTTGATCAGAATTCCTGAACGAATAACAATTCATAATTTGAATAGTTTGAGGACGTGCAAAAAAGCGAATTCTTCCAAGTATTACCACATAACTGAACATAAAATGTGAGTGCATCTGAAATCATAAACAGAATCCCATGACAATAAATTACGTCTTCTTGAGAGAAATGGTGTAATTATTCTAGATTGTTTTTAAAGTACATAATCACATGTAAAATAATAACATATAGATTTTAAAATATTAATGTTCCCCCAATTGTATACAGAATTTGCTCGTGGAGTTGGGTCATGAGACAAATAATCAACACAAACATAAATGACTTGGCAGAGATATAATTTAACTGAATTAAGTACAACATCAAATTTATCATGACAAGTTTTGTGTTATATCAGTGTTGACTGGGCATAAACCATCAACCTATCTGATAATACGTTCCTTACCCAAGCTAAAGTATGACTTTTAAACAACAAGATGTCTACTACCTCAGCAGGCACTAATAGTTCCATGCATCCTGCGTGCAATTTCATTTAACACTTCTTTCCATTGAATCATAAATTACAGGGCATATAAACGATACATGAGGGTTTGGCTTGCAGACTAAATTGTCCTGAGTGCCCTGTGATGGACTGGCGTCTCATCCTGGGTATAGCCCTGCCTTGCTCCCTGTGTCTGCCGGGATAAACTCAGGCTCACCGCGACCCTGTACAGGATTAAGCAGTTTCTGACAATGATGATGATGATAAACTATACAAATGTTTTAAAAACGTGAGCAAAAACCGTGTAATAATAATAATAGCGTTTTATATAGCGCCTTTCACCCGAGGGTCACAACGCGCTGCACAAGGGCTGCGCAGAGAACGGCATGTCAACAATGAAAAGTAAATAAATAAAAACCAAAGGAACAATACATTTTTAATAATAATTACAATCTACTTTTGTAACGTGCGCATTTTCTCCGGGCGCGTTGCACCCGTTGCTTCGAATATACTTAAAGGTCGTGAAACTGGCAATCTTAAGAGCAGCAAAAATCTGCCAGCGTCCGCTAAGATGGCCGTCACTTCCTTAAAGACAAACACGGAGGGAGACAGGGAAGGAGTGGGAGACAGGGACACAGAGACAGGAAGACAGAGAGACAGACACGAGGGGGAAACAACGCCAATTCAAATCAAGCAATCAACAATGAAGCACAAGAACAAAGACAAAGACACACGCAACAGCAAAGAAAATACCGCAGCCACCCACAACAACAAAACACAACGTCCACACGCGACACCTGGGCAACAACACGAGGCGAGTCTAGGCAAGGCAGGACTTACAGGAACCGGGCCAGGAGTAGACCGCACAAAACAGACAAAAAAACCAAGCAACAAGAGCATGGCAGACAACAAAAAGAAACACCAAGGTTACCAAGAAACGATCCACCAACCAAAGAGAAAAGGAACACATGAAAAATGACAAATATACAACAAATTAAGGCTAAATAAATAGGATTAATATCGGTAGCTCCTGCCCACGCGCCCCCACGCGTCGGCTGCAATGTGGGCTGCAATGGCAGCCCACGCGTGGGGGCGTGTAAATATATGATACTATAAATACACACCTACGCGATAATTTCTTTAAAACGTAACGACCCCTATCAATTGACATATATTTTATAATTAGTGTATAACTCTGTGGCTTTAAAATTTGCAAAAAATAAGTCCGTTTGGATTACTTATCTCATTTCCATTCCAGATTTAATTTGCATCTTAATTATGGTTAGATTATCGCTTCAGGAACCATGCATACTTTTACAAGTGAAACAGCACAAACTCACAGTATTGCAGAGAATGTAAACAAAAAGTATAGTGATGGTGATATGCGATGGTATGAAAACGACTGGGTCTATTTCCTCTTGACCTTCACCTTGATTATTAAGATATCGTATACGTGGACCCACAAATCCATACTTTCATAAAGAGCTTCTTTAAATTATAGAAATAAATGTTGTCATTTATAGTAGTCTATTTTTGGTAACTATTACGTACTAAATCTGTTGTAATTTCATTGCAAACGTCCATACATCCATCTATTGTCAGAGACCGCTTAATCCTGTACAGAGTCGCGGTGAGCCGGAGCCTATACCGGCAGACACAGGGTGCAAGGCAGGGTTATACCCACAGCATAATACATTGTTTAATTGTTATTTTACATTTGACAGGCAGAATGTCGGATTGAAGATTGCAATTGTAAATTACACGTGATAAAATCATAGCAATTAATGTTTATATTTATATATAAACACTGAGAAAGTAAAATAACTTAAAGTCACGTACTCAAATTAGATTGAGATCGTGATAATATCTTGTTTACATTTCTGGGTCAGTGGTGGAAATTCATATGATTGGGGTAAGAATTGCTCTTAAGAGCTGCTCTTTCACGATAGCCAAGGGCGGCAGGGTGGCACAGTGGTAACATCTATGACTCACAGAAACTCCTACCCACAGCCGTTCGATTCCCACCTTGGGCACCTTTCTGTGTGGAGTTTGTGTATTCTCCCCCTGTTCTACTTGGGTTTCCTCTGGGTTCTCCAGTGTCCTCCCGGCACCTGTTAACCATGTGTCTTGACTCTGGAGGCTACCTCGTTCCTCTGAGCCGTTGTCTCTTCGAATGAATACCTTCAACATTGAATGAATATGTACGTTATAAATTGTATTTCTCAGTATTTTTAAGTATTCTCCCTTTTTCCTTTGCGACTTTACATCTCCCATGTTGGAGGCATCTTTAGGCTCCTCGACTTGAGAGCTAAAACATTGCAAAAAGAGATGAATGCTAGCCACAGCTATCCCAAAAGAGCAGCTCTTAAGATACATTCTCATTCATGAAGCCGTAAAAACCTCCATCAATATATTCATAATGGTTCGCACTTGATCAGCCCTGAAAGGCTGGTAGGCTGAGCCAACCTTCACCCAGAATTTTAACTTGCAACCTTGCGTTTTCAAGTCACTCACTCAACTCGAGTCAACTTTTTGAAATAAAATAGACAGAGTAAAATTACTGTAGAATATATAAGGTTTCACCTTTTCTGGAAATGAGAGACTTGTTAAGATCTTTAAACACCAAATGGAGAAACGGTGAATACTTATATATATATATTCTACATTATTTGTATACTGGCAAAAAATGTGCCCAATGGGTAAAATTACTGTTACTAAAAAAATGTCTGCATAGATCGTTTTCATGTTACACCTGACTACATTCAAAATGTGCTTCGACAATATTCTTCCTTGTTTCTGTCAGGATACTGAATATTATTTAAAATACAAGGACACGTTTGTCCACGCACATGACAGGACCTGAGGCTGCCTGTGACTTAAATATATGTGCGAGCATTAGTCGTACGATGGGTTTCTGGATTCTGGGAAATCTGGTCTGTACCCTAGCCCTCTTCTTCCCAGAGGTGAACAAAAACGTGCCTTTTCCTTGAAGCGTGCATTGAGTCATGGTGAGAATTAAGATATGAATAATTCATCTATTCACGAGCTTCATTTATAATCGTGGTGCCATTACATTTATACGAAACAACTCTTACTTAAGGGAGATCCGGAAACTGTTCAGTTCTCCGTTGACAATGGGTGTACTGAATATTCCCAATCATCATGAAAACCCAGCCTTTGCAATTACTGTAAGTGCAGAAGCAGCACCTTCGCCACGAGCATGTCTAACAGCATTAAAGTGAGAACTTGATGATTATTGACATGTCCCATCTACACGTTCAAGTGCCTCATTCCATCCCACCGATTGTGACTGTGCTTTCTTATGGGATTACCGGTTTATAGTTCACACCGTTGTCGACTAACTGCACTGCTTGAGGACATATTCTCAGTAGTCTATGGCGACTCGTGCAATGTGATCGGGCAATGATGAATCATCTTAAAAAATGAAAACGGACAATTTGCAAGGCAACTGTTCATCAATGACAGTGGGTGACAGCTGACAATGTATATTTTTTTATTACAGTGAGACCATTACGCGTCAAGAAGAATGTACTGATGTTTCGCTATCTTAGCAAAGGTTATATTAGAAACACGGAGCTTTTCACGCCTTGTTCACTGACCATTTAGTGTTTGGATTAAGATTAATTAATTTCAAAATGAATTAATGATATGTTCACGCCTTATGGTACTGATATTCAATAGTTAATAGTATACACAAAATGTATTTTAGCGAATAAATTATCATAATCATGTTTGATATTCATCACTATCATCATCATCAGTGAAAATATATGTGGAATAAAACACTGCTTGCTGTCTTCAACCATAATCAGATATCAAGATCACGTTTTGACAATATAAGAGACAATTACTGGTCGCATATGTAGGGCCTGTATGTAAAAACCCACGAGTTAATGTGGGGGGTGGGCTCAAGAAGGTCTAACACTCTTGCTATGATACCACTCTAGCACAATTATAATGATTATGGGTTGAAGGCCCGAGTATGAAAGGATTCAGTGTATACGCTCTGTAATATGGACTAATGCATGGATCTCTGATGCATCAAGGTTGTTCAGAGGAAGGGTTTTCAGGAATCTAAGCAAAAAAGATGCCCAATTGGAAATGATCTAAGCATGAGATTTACAAAAACAAACGTCGATGGCAGCAGTTATAGATGGGTTCTGTGCATCATGATATCAGTAGGGTGCGAGAATGTTAGGTGGTAAATGGCTTTTTAAAGGTTCTCATGTGAATAATATAGGCAGCACTGAGCTGTAGGCCAAGATATATATTGAATGAACACTGAATTGACAAAAATGGCTGCACATGTAATTAGCGTTTGAAAGCAACCACATATCAAGATGCTTTACGGAACATTGGTACATGGACAGTCAATCATCAGCAAGAATTAAACGCAATGTCTTGTGTCTGGATTTGAACAGAGGCATGGAGTCAATAGCATGGATGGCTGGAGGAAGAACAAGTCTGAGAGCAGCAGGGGGAACGAGGGAACGCCTACTGAGCAATTCTCGACCGGGAGGCTTTGACAGACGGCTTTGGTTTGATATTAAGGTCATTGTTAGGGGTGTACACGGTGTGTGGAGTATTGGTGTGTGTGCGAGTGGGGAGCGGTGGTCCATTGGTTAGAGCGCTGGGCTACAGACCTGGCGATCCGAGTTCGAATCCCTCTCATGACCAACACCACTGACGATTCTCTAAACCGGTCCTGGACCTCTCATAGGTCGACTCAGCCTCAAATGAGTACCCAGTGCAGTGTGTAAACATTGCCACTAGGTAGACAAAGGGGACCGGGCGTGGTTCATGTCACCCACATCCTCGTGTGCCGTGTCAACCGTAATAGGTGCTCGCTAACGGCACTTGACCCTACAGTCTGTGAAGGCTCCACGGAGTTTGCATTGTCTTTGTGCGTGGGTGTACGCGCTGTGTGAGTGGTGTTGGTGCGTGGTGTGTGTAGACGGTGTGTTTGGAATGAAGGAAACGCATTTGGTACAACGCTCAGCTCTTTACCTAACACATAAGGCGTCACATGAGAGGAGAGAGGTAGGGGAGAGCGTGGAGGTGAGTTGTGAGATACAAGGCATGTAACAGGTACCCAAAGGCAATTGGCCGATAACATAATGTATAGGACAGTGTCTTGCGAAATGTTGGCACCGTCTAACCGCATTGTTTCCTTCCCCGTCCCCCGTCTCTCTGCGGTTTCCTCGCGCCTGAGTCGTTCTCTTTTCGAATGCATACCTTCGACATTGACTAAATACGTGCCCGTTATAAATAGCATTTATGTAAGCCTGTATTGGGAGCCAGTGGAGGGATTGGAGTATTCAGGTGATACGGTCTTGTTCATGCGTTTGGGTGAACAGTCAGGCAGACGTATTTTAAGTGCTTTAGAGTGAGGGGATGCGGGGGATTTGAGGACGCCATAAGAGGTTTTCAGTATTCAAGTCGGCATGCGATAGAGGTTTATTCTCAGCGGCAGTTGTGGTAAGGAAATAGAGGATACACGAGATGGTGTGCAGTGGAGGTATGATATCCTGTCGAGCTGAGATACGTGGGAAGAGAATGAGAGCCCAGGATTAAGGGCAAATGTAAGGTTTTACAGACTCGTTGCCAGTGTAACAGTATATTTTACGAGATGGACGTTTAAAATTGAGTCATTTCCGAGATAAAACAGTTGTCTTATTATTTAGATAAGAAAAGTTGAATTCAGCAAAGCAACTACAAAAATACGATCCTAGCTCTTGAATACTGGTGCATTAGAAGAATGCTAAATATGTTATAGCCGTTGGGCTATGAAACTTTGAAGTTCATACTTGAATAATGTAATAAAGTGCTGTGGATATAATCTGGAAGAGGGGGTTATGATAAGCCAGATAGGCTTGTAGTATTAAGACCGCAGTTTGCCAAGAGGTCAGTAAAACATGTGAAAGGCCGAAATCCCAATGGTAGGAAACTATAAGAGTAAATCTTGGAGGTCAATTGTTCACTTTGCAGTAGCTACGGGATACAGGAGATGAAGGACGAGACATTGAGGTATTACGGCATAAAAAGCATTAGACACCATGGCATTTTTGACCCTGACCTTGACAGATGTCACGTTTTATATTAGCCACTCTATGACATGCAGATTGTTGTAATTATGATCGCACTAAGGTCCCAAGAAGATAATATTAATCTACAGTCGAATATACATGTATATACTCGATTTACTTTAATTATTCACATAGGCACCACACAGAAAGCAATCAATGAGCCACACTATAATACAGATTCATATATCTAAAAAAAAAACATTTCTATCAGACAATGGATTTATAACGAGTGTTTGTAGAAAATATATTTTATATCCAGTGACAAAATGAGAACAGAAAGCAATTTGTAAAATGTGGTAATTGAATATTAGGGTTTCAGATAATGGGTAATGCAGAATATTAACAGTCCACCAAGCAATTCAGCAGCGTTTGCTAATGAAACATTCGGTGGGCCCTCCCCAAATATATTACCGGGGCTTTTAATTGAAAATTGTCAGTCAAATATATCAGTAACATCCATATAAACCAGTGCTATTGTAGTTTTAATTGAAAGGAATATCAGAGTAAATATAAGTACACTGAGAGTGAAATGCAGCTGCAAAGCAGGTCAATGAAGTCGTGTATGAGGACGTGTGTCACACATATGTACAGGTGCCTGTGCACACATGCTGAGACTATATTGCACATTTTCACCAATCAAACATCATACGAGGGAATATATATTCTACGGATACACTCATGCATTTCAGATTGATCGGAACATGATACAATCAGTCCTAGATAAGTAATTTCATACGATCTAAAACACATGTTTTTGATTATTCTGAAAAGGGAAGCGGCGCTTAATATATAATGTTTGATACTTATATGATGTTTGTTAATAAAAAATGGTCTCACGTGGCATCAAGTGTTGTTTCTTTTTATAGCCCATAGACATGTAAGTAAATATATAACAATGCAAATAATCAAACATTCTGATACAGATCAGAAATTATGCTTTCAATTCCCAAATGCACCCTTAATATCTTAAGACGAGTAGGCATAAACGGCAGCACGGTGGCGTAGTGATTAGCACTGCTGCCTCACAGCAAGAAATACCCGGGTTCGAATCCCGGCTCGGGTGCCTTTCTGTTTGGAGTTTGCATGTTCTTCCCGTGTCCACCTGGGTTTTCACTGGGCACCCCGGTTTCCTCCCACAGTCCAAAGACATGCTGCTGTATAGGTTAATTGGCCTGCTGACTAAATTGCCCCCGGTGCCCTGTGATGGACTGGCGTCCCATTATGGGTATAGCCCTGCCTTGCGCCCTGTGTCTGCCGGGAGAGGCTCTGGCTCACCGCAACTCTGTAAAGATTTAGCGGCTTCTGATAATTAATGAATGAAAGCTGTGCAAATAAGTCGATAATATATTTTGTTGGATGAAGCATTTGAACGTCTTCATGACTGTCAACACGTTGTATTCATAAGACAATTACGACAGTTTGAATAAGGATTCGTGTGTCCAATAACAGATTTATGTAGTCACATATAACAGCATATTATCTAAATATGTATTGCAAGTTTGTAATTGCAAGACAATGAAAAGTTAAGCATCGGATTTTATAGTAATATGCCTATGATAACGGCATCTTTAAAACTACATTTATTGGAACATATATTTTTAGAGACGTTATCTATAAAACTGTATTGTAATCTATAGACACATATTAAACTCAGGAATTCCTATCATACTCTGCGAATAAAACATGTGAAACAGATGATAAATGCAGTAATTTCAATAACTCAAATGTCTTCAAGCTTGTTAATTGTATTTCAGTATTATTTACCAGTCTGGTTGCAAAGCAGATGGGCGTTGGCTTTTATAGGTTGTTATTTTTGCTTAAATGGAACATTCTGCAACGTTAGCGTTCCCAAAAATATTGCAGACATCTGGAGCCATTTACTTGCGTAGGAACACCGCTGTGTGTATGGATATTTGATATCTTATTGCCTTTGTGCAATGGTTATCACAATGAACTTACAATGCAGGGGTCACTAGTTCATTCTACACAGTGGTCCACATGTTTTGGGACCCACATATCTTCGTTTGTTTTCGGTTTGTGATTTGTTATGAGCCCATACGCTCACTACAAGCCGTTCTTCAAAAGTATATGAACTCGTATCAGCCATCTGAAATATTTAAGTAAAGGTTATTTAAAACAGAAATGAATGAGCAAAGGAAAACAAGTTAAGAGATCAACTAAATGGGGGTCACTAGACATCTGGATCACGCTATACCTACACGGCAATCTATATACATAATGGAGCAAGTGTTTGTACGTATGTCCACACTGAGCGCACTGGGTTACATCAGTCATCCTTCATAAGAGCAAATGTTATCTGCACAACATCAAGCTGGCTTCTGTGTCTAATTTCTGCTTAATTCTCCACGTATTTATTACTCTTCTGCATCTTCAGAGAGCCATCAACATTCCCAAATGGAAATCATGAAGAAATCCAGGTCAAAGCAGTCATGTCAGCAGAGATGGCAAAAGAACGTGTTACATGCTTGGAACAAGATCGCCGGTAGGGCGGATATTCTGCTAGTCTAAACAATAGTGCACGTTTCTTTAATCCCCCCACCTCTGTTCATCAAGAAGTTTGAATAGGTTCACCACAGTTAGTCAACCAGCAGATCTTGTGTGGTGTGGTGTGGTACTGCCGTCTCTTCCAATACATCTCTTTAGCTCCAGCGTTTGTTGTGTCGCAGGAATCTAGTGGAGGTCCTTCCACGAGCAGTAGCTCAAGCACGCAATGACAAGCCTATGCCTTGACACTTTACCTCCGAACTGAAGACAAAATCATACATTCTGTACAATTGCAAATCGTGTCTTCCTGAAATCAACCGTTGGACATTGAACTTTAAATACATCCTAATTGTATTACCGTCAAATGAATGTATCTGATTTCAAGTGTTTATTGGAAATGCATATTTATTATACCGCAACCCTGTGCATGATGAAGCGGTTTCTGACGATGGTGATGATGATTTGTATTAATGTGTAAGACACCGCACTGCAGTTTACCCTTTGTGCATAAAGTCATCGTCATAACAAATGCGTTCCCATGTTGTCCCCCGTTTTGATTTATCAAGCAATGACCATAAAACGATATGTCAGGGCTTATTTTATAAACGATTTCAAAAGCATTGCATACAATAGTGGCTGAACATAAATTTGGCACGTGTCCGTCCAGAGGTTGGCCTTGCGCTGGTTTACCCGGAGAAGGTCAAGTTGATCATATTTTAAAGCCAACACAGACAGTCTCACTAAACAGGTACGTGAAGGTGATCAGGGTCAGTTGTCGTTAAAGCACACCTGCTTGTTGATATTGGTCTGGACAGCCAGATATGCCCATGTACTCAAACAGATTTGTACCTGTGTGCAGACACAGAATGGAATTCTGGTTGAGTATACTTTCACCCCGAATAATTCACGACAACACGCAAATAAGGTCACGTGAAAGATGTTGACATTCCTCTTATCCGTGGTGACGTAGATGCACCTATTATCTGTATTTATCCGCGGAAATTACTCCTGTTATGTAAGCGTAGATCTGTGGATAACAGGGTAAATTTCCCACCACTTTCCAGTCATGTATGGGGTTGTCTGCGATTAATGTTGTCTGCGATTAACTTTGAACAATTAGAGAGAAATTACTTTCGTAATTTAGCGAATGCTACCCAATAAACAGCTTCGTGAAGTACAGTGATTTCATATTCACTTCCAACCTATTTGCCTCTTTGTGTTGAGGGGTTGCGATCGGCTTTAAAGCGGAATGCACTTTTGTCAATCAAGGAGAAGCTTGCATTTCCATCCCAAGCTTTCATGACCTTTAATGTAAAAGAAGAGATGTAAAAGCGAGTGTATCTTTCTCCGATATCACATCTGCCTGCAAACGAATCACATTTAACCTATGTGGCCATGTATAGTGCAATGCAACACTTGATCCTAAGTTTATCTTCTGGCTGGTCAAGCTGTGGTCAACGGGAACCACGGGTTTTTGCTGCAATTGCTGTCGTGGTTTGTGGCTGGGTGGATAAGGCGTCTAGAGCTCTAGAATTTGAGCGCACAAGTCTGACGTTCGGTGGTCTTGGAAGCTTTCCTGACCTTCAAAATAATATTCTTTGATCACTTTATCAATGTAATGAAATTCAATGTTCGAAGAAAAAACGAGGTTCCATCCTCTAACTTGTAGACATATACCACCGCATTGCTTACAAACGTACACCACAAAATGCTGATGGGGTGATCAAATTTGCCACAAATCATCAACTGGGAAATAATCACAACTCAGGTCGCTGTATTACAGTGTCCAGAGTTCACAAACACTTATCCACAGGAAGCAACGATGTACATACATCAATTTGTGCATGCATGATTGAATGAAGATATTAACCAATGGCAAATGTAACCACCAATTATTGCCAATACATTTATCTGTGGATTAAATGTATCATAAGCAAAACATGCTTTGGAATCAGTGATCACAAGTAGAATAAGCAACTAAATGTAACTAGACTTCTTTCTATCAAGTATTCTTTCTGGATAGCCGTGTCAAGCAAGCAATCTCCAGCTCTCCTTCGCGACATTTCCCCTCCCACGTTGGAGGCATCATGGAGCCATCACGAGGCGTTATAATAATAATAACAAGCTACGTTTGTAACGCGCGCATTGGGGATCAAGGTAGAGGCGTTCACGTCGTGATCCCTGTCAAGTAATAATAATAATAATAATTCAATTTATATAGCGCCTTTCACCCGAGGGTCACAAAGCGCTGCATGGTACTTGGTATTACCTGAGGATTCTACCAAACACTGTGAAGCCAAGGAGCTGAAAGACAACGATGTCTAGAAGCTCAACAGATGCCCGAAGCCCCTCAAGCTGGAGCAAGACGAGAGGCCAATGCCCACCTTTAAGGCCAGCACTGACTGTTATATCTCTAAATGTTGAAGGGCTGTCTGCAACTAAAGAAGAACTTGTTGCAAAGCTATGCAAAGATTATCATTGTGTTCTTCTCTGCCTACAAGAAACCCACCGTGGACCTAAAAACCCTCGCCCTCGTGTGGAAGGTATGACCACCCTCATAGAAAGACCACATGAGAAATACGGAAGCATCATACTAGCAAAAAATGTGACAATCGCCGAATCAACATCAAAGAGCGATAAAAACGACATCAAAGTCCTAACCGCTGATCTCCGAGGAGTTACCGTTACCTCAGTTTACAAACCGCCTACCACACCCCTAGAGATGCCTGAAATACCATCATCTGGAAAACCGAAGATTGTAATTGGAGATTTCACCAGCCACAGCACGCAATGGGGATACGCCAACAACAACGCAGATGGAGATGCAGTAGAAGCATGGGCTGAAAACAGCCAGCTTAATCTGATCGACGATGCCAAACAACCAAAGTCCTTCAACAGCGGGCGATGGAAAGCAGGCTACAACCCTGATATCGCGTTTGTCAGCCATAAGATCACCGGATTAAGTAAGAAGCTGGTCCTGGAGCCACTGCCACGAACCCAACACCGTCCCATCGGCATTACAGTCAATGCTGCAATCACCCCAGCCACAGTTCCATTCCGAAGAACATTCAACTTTGGGAAAGCAAACTGGCCTGGCTTCCAAGAAGATCTAGAAAGGAAGATCGTCCATCTCCCAGCGGACCCCAAGAATTACGACAAATTCACCAAGCTTGCGCACCACGCAGCCCGCAAGAACATCCCAAGAGGCTGCCGCACTCAATACATATCGGGCCTTAATGCTGAAAGTGCCAAACTGTATGAACAATACCAACAGCTCTACGAATACGACCCCATTGCTGAAAGTACCATCGAAGTAGGCGAGAGACTTATGACATCTCTATCAGAACACCGGCAACAGAAATGGCAAAACCTGGTGGAAACAACAGATATGACGAAAAACAGCACACACATTAAGATCTACTGCTCTGGCCTTGTGCTATTCCTCTGCGGAGTATGCATGTCCTGTCTGGGAGAGATCAACCCATGCCAAGAAACTTGACCCGGCATTGAACAACACCTGCCGCCTGATCACTGGCTGCTTGAAACCCACACACACAAACAACCTGTACCTCCTCGCTGGCATTGCCCCTGCTGATATCAGACGGGAAGTGGCTAGTCGAGTCGAGATGACAAAGGCTACTAGCGATGAACGCCCCCTCCTTCATGGACGTCAACCCCTGGGCCAACGACTGAAGGCAACGATGAAGCTTCCTCAGCCATGCGCAGCCCCTAACAACATCTCGAGGGGAAACCAAACTCCAGCTCTGGACGGAAAAGCTTGAGAGTGACCCTCCTCCAACTGGCATGGGAATCCCACCTGCTGAAGACTTCCCTCTTAGCTCAGATGCACCATGGATTCAGTGGAAGACACTCAACCGCCTGAGAACTAGAACGGGACGATCAAAAGATGCTTTGGTCAGATGGGGCTACAAGACCGGCCCAACCACCTGTGAATGTGGAGAAGCAGACCATACTATGGAACACTGCCTTGTCTGTTCTCTACTATCGAACCTCTGCAGCTAAAAAGACCTTGCAGAGTTCAATAAAAATGCAAGGGGCTGTGTAAGGAAATGGGAAACTGTAATTTAACCATCACGCTTCGAAGAATCGCAAAGAAGAAGAACGCGCACATTTTCTCCGGGTGCGTTGCACCCGTTGATTCGGAGGCGCGGAGCCCTGCTCAGTCGGTTTGTTGTTATCCAACGCGGGAATCGATACGTTACGAGGGAGAGATGGAGATCGTTCGACACGGCTATCCCGAAATAACAGCTCATGAAGCGAGCAGTGACAACCTACATCAATATAAATAGGGACATCCTCACATAACTTCACAACATCATGCTTCGTGACAATAAACAGACTGGGTCTACCGGTCTCATTTCCAATTTCATTTTAAATACGTTTTTAATTACACGTGACACAGTTATGGTCTAAACTGCTCAGTGGTACAGATTCATTGTATGTTTGTCTTCATTACCACCTGTATCCATTTTACTGAGCTGGGCTGACATATATCTATGGCCAATTTGTGTCATTGTGAAAAGCTGTCTACTATTTATAGCTCACTTCTGATTACCTACCAGTACCTGCTTACGTGCATGACATCAGGGATGCCAAAACGCAGTCTGGATTTGAGTAATAAGTCCTCTAAGCCTGCCACAATTTCCAGTGAAAACGAAAGACACGGCATGGGAAGTCTCCAGAGATATTCGACAGAAAAGCTGTTATAACTTAAATCTCGGTCCATGTTTCTTCTGGGTCTACCCAGACACAACACAAGGCTGTTTTCCATTCAGTGTAAAGTGTAAGGCTTTATTTTTCATTTCAGGAGAGACTGGACACTGCAACATGGCATTCTTACTGAATTTCTAATTATGTTGAAGTAAATATTCGTATCTGGCTATATAACTTTGCCAAACTACACACAAGAATACATTACGCTACAGTAAATTTATGATAGCGAATCAAGCAACATCTATGTACGTGGAGCCATGCACGTGAACACAGAGCATTCAAAGTTTGTTACTGCGTAGCTTTGTGAGTTCTACTTCAATGTCAGCTAACACCTCCCATCCAGCCTTATGTAAGGCCTGTCAACCTTCTTAGCACCGGCTTTAGATTGATGTTTCGAATTATAGAACTGTTTTGTATTTAATGTTTTATGAGCAAAAGGATATATCTACGCTGTAAATTTTCAAAAACAGGATATTTTAGAATTACAGCTTTTCATTACTTGCTGGAAAAAACTGCATTTATTTACATGATTTCTCTGCTACCAATACATTACAGTCGAAAGCAATATATTCTCTAAGTGTCACTCCCAGGTCTGGCCTAGGCTCAATTCCCTTCTTGGACCATCAAATAATAATAATATTTTTACATTTATAACGTGCACATATTCATTCACTGTCGAAGGTACTTATTCGACAAGAGAACAACTCAGAGGCACGTGGGAAGCACAGAAAGGCAGAGGAGGCAGCCAGGCGGTTTGCCGGCGCCAATTGGCACACACTGCTTCCTATATATTAGGATGTTATCGGTCAATTAATTAATGAGTATTGTTTTAAGTCGTGGGAGGAAACCGGAGAACCCGGCGGAAACCCACGCAGAACAGGGGGAGAACACACAATCTCCACACAGAAAGGCGCCCAAAGCAGATTTTGCAGGAATGAGACTACCAGAATAAATGAGATCAGAATCAAGGGCAATACCGTATCAAAAACCTCTTTAGTTTTTTAACTCACATACAAAACACTTTTTCAGTGTCAATGATAATATAAAATCATTAGATGAAGAGCTAATACATAACACACCAGCATAGTATTTTTTTACGACTTAAAATGGGGTGACTATAAAATTAAATATACGAGCTACTATAGATACCATAATTCTGATTATGCAGCTATTAACCGATAGTTTATTTTAAATCTAATAATTATGTCTGGAAAAGTGAAACAATGGGACGCGATTTTTATACCAACAAGTGCTGCAACGATTAGTGCATTTGGTGGAAGGAAGTTATTTAGGCCATGATTTATTGGGTAGTTGGTCAAAATCAAACTGGTACATGCCATAGGAAGGTGGAATTTCCACCATTGGCATGGGGTCAACAAAAGTAATGTGCACCACCCCATTTCTCCTTTGAACTTGAAAGTACTTTTCTGTTGAAATTAGGGTTAGTCATACCATGGGACTCCCGTGTTTGTTGTTATCATATAGTGGAATTACTAAATATTATTGCTATGAATTAATTTTACTATCCCTCTATTTGGGAAATGGTATTCTGCGTAAGTTGGCATTGTTTCTAAATAGCTTGCATGTAGCAACATGTTTAGGAGCTAAATGCCAATGTTGATATCTGCAAACTAGAGAGGTCGTGTAGTTCTGCTAATCCTGCACTGAAGGAGCGCAGACTACAGTGGTTTACAACATGGGCTAACGTCTGGGTTGCATGGCCACAGTTGCACTGTTGATATTTTTACGTGGTTGCTGACTTTGTACCAAAGAGTGTTACAACATCACATTTCCTAGTGCTGCACGTTTAATCACCACAGCTTGTCTACTAATTTGTTTAGTTTTTATGGCAAAAAAACAATTGGGGAAGGTAGAAGGTGTCATTGTGTTTTATCTACATAATGTTCCTTCTTGGTATCTCTGGGTCTTTCGTTTGTATAGCCTCAGGGTGATGGCCATGGTTGTGTGGACAAACACGCTGCATAAAGCAGTAGATCTTCCATATAGGTAACACTCCTGGGTATATATTCAGTATTTGCACATTTCTTTTGGAAGTGTCAGCTGTTTGTGTTGATATAAAACCACCATAGCTCGCACAGTGCAATAGCGTCCGTGCGTAGAAGGTAAAGTCAGATGCACCGCATCTAATTGAGTAACATTTTTCAATGAAACTGTCACCTCATCTTGAAGCTCAATGAGTCCATTGCACGTGTGTTTTACAGAAAGTAAATATTAATAAAAACAAACGAGACACAGAAAATAGAACTGCTTGCACGGGTTGCAATAATAAACCGATAAATAAATTTACAATGCCAGCTATGTAGTATACATGTCCTTGTACAAGTGAATAGCGTTACAAAATATGTCAAACAAACTGTGGAATGAGTTAACTTCAATTCTTTAAGTTTCAATGCCGTTATAATTTTTTGCTGCTACTCTGGATTTATCGCCGACCCCCGTTGCATGAATAATGAAGCAGGTCCTCGGTGTTTGAGGCACTCATTCACGCACTGATATTTCTACAACATCCAACGTGGTGCTCACTATAAACGAGCCGTGTAAACATGGCTTACGGGAGCTGTATTTAATCAACATCACCAATCATTTAGACAAATTGTGTTTTGCTTTCTTTATTCATGTTTATTGGGCCTGTTTAATCAGAGCCTTACATGCGGAGTAGGCAACATATTTTCTCATGACTTTACATGTGCACGTTAGTGCAAGCACAGTTTAAAAGGCCCGAGAAGCTTAGTTAAGTACATGTGCTTTCTTTAAGGTAACATAAAACAAGTTTACGTGTCCATCTCGAGTTTTTGGCTAGCCGCATGCCATCCATCAATTGTCAGACACCTCTTAATCCTGCACAGCGTCGCAGTGAGCCAGAGCCTATCACGGCAGTCACAGGGCACAAGGGAGGGTTATACCCAGTCCATCACAGGACACTGGGGGTAATTTAGTCCACAGGCCAATTAACCTATACAGCAGCAGCATGTTTTTGGACTGTGGGAAGAATCTGGAGTGCCCGGAAGAAACCCACGCGGACACGGAGAGAACATGCAAACTCCACACCGAAAGGCGCCCGGGCCGGGATTCAAACCTGGGGCCTTCTTGCTGTGAGGCGGCAGCACTACTCACCGAGCCACTGTGCCGCCCTGCATGCCTTCTATACGTTGATTATTCATTCATTCATTCATTTTCAGAAACCGCTTAATCCTATACAGGGTCGCGGTGAGCCGGAGCCTATCCCGGCAGACACAGGGCGCAAGGCAGGGGAACACCGAGGATGGGACGCCAGTCCATCACAGGGCACCGGGGGCAATTTAGTCCGCAGGCCAATTAACCTATGCATGTTTTTGGACTGTGGGAGGAAACCGGAGCGCCCGGCGAAAACCCACGCGGACACGGGGAGAACATGCAAACTCCACACAGAAAGGCACCCCGAGCCGAGATTCGAACCCGGGTCCTTCTTGCTGTGAGGCGGAAGCGCTACCCACTACGCCACCGTGCCGCCCTGCAGGGGTAATCATAATTGTTTACCCTTTCTGGCAATGAAACATGTGTTAATAGCTTAAAACACCAAATTGTCCAGTTTACAAGCTGCCACGCGTGCAAAAAAAATGATTTGATATTATATGCATTGTTCCTTATAGCCTAGTCTCAATCCAGGTAGTCAGATAAGGCAGTCGGTTACATTTTAACAATATGTGCACGAACAAAGGCATACGGTTTTGCCACTTTCATATTTTGTGGCATCTTCTATATGTGACAGTGTGATATATTGATCTAGCTAGCACAAATATTGCGAACAGAATTGCTAATATTATATTCTGGCATTCTTTGTAATCTCGAATAATTGAAAAAATATGACGCGTATTTATAACTCATTATATTGTTATACATTTAAACATATTCATGAGTTACTGTAATCTGTGCAAGATATGGGGCAGTAGAAAACAATAAAGAATGAATCATTAATGAACAGCATTTACAGCAATAAAGAATGTATTAATCGGTTGTTTGGCTGATATGGGGTATGTGCAGGTTTTAATGAGAAACATGAAAAATGCATTTCATCAGAGTTAATTGGTGTGCGTTTTTTCTTACACTCATAATTCAAAAAATATCAGATCACGAAAGTCTGTATTTTTCAAAAGATGCTGCTTAGACACATACATGGTTTCGAAGGAAGATAAACGGTTTTCAAAACACACATTAGTAGGCTATATGTTAATAAGAATAATATAATTTATAACGCACGCAAATTCCACGCCGGGTTATAGACGAGGCACGGATACAGAGGCGAGAGGAAAACCCAACCTGCCAGGGACTGCTTTCCTATACATTATGATGTTATCGGCCAATTCATTCACGAGTGTGTTTTTATTCGTGGAGGAAACCGGCGAACCCGGAGGAATCCCATGTAGAATAGGGGAAAAACACACAAACTCCACAGAGAAAGGCGCCCCGAGATGGGAATCGAACTGTCCGGGCAGCTCTTTCTTTCTGTTAGGCACAGATGTTACCACTCCACCACCCAGTCATAATTAATAGGACAGAAGAGGACTACATTCACGTGGTCATCCTTGACATGTGGTAAAGCACAACTTCAGCGACTGAGCATCCTAAATGACCTCCAGGTCAAAATTAAAACAGCATCAATGGAAATCCTACTGATAATATATATATCCTAATGATAATATTATATGCTAATGCCGCTCCCTGTGTTTTACGTATTTATTTAGCTTTAATTTGTTGTACATTTGTCACTTTTCATCTGTTCATTTTCTCTTTGGTTGGTGGTTTGTTTCTGT
>JAZEWU010000002.1:27555339-27567553 GCA_036362915.1 Geotria australis
ATTATTTCGTTGTTGACATGCCGTCCTCTTCGCGGCCCTTGTGCAGCGCTTTGTGACCCTCGGGTGAAAGGCGCTATATAAATTGAAATTATTATTACTATAAGCAATGGAACAACTATTTTATTGATGTATGTATGCATAGTCATCGATAATATTGGTCTGAAGGGCCAATGAACTGATGGACTTCAATGTGGCACGGTGACCTCGCAAACAGCGCTGCTGCCTCACGGAAAGATGCCCCTCGGTTTGAATCCAGGTTCAGCTACCTATCTCTGTGGCTATTGCAAATTCCCCCCGTGTCCGCATGGGTTTTCACGGAGTACTCCGCTTTCCTCCTAGAGTCCATAGACATACTGCTGCCTCGGTTAATTGTCCTGACTGCTGCACTGAGATGTTGTAACTTGCTTAGCCCACCCCGTTGGACAACCGTCAAAAAGCTACATTGCACAACGGTTCCTTTCAGCTTACATAAAAACTGACTGATATGTGGGGGCATAGGATGGACGTCTACTCATAGATGTTTACACCATCCTGGCCAGGGCAAGTTGTTGATGACAGAGGAGGCACTGATGTTAACAGTGGCCAGGGACTGAACTCACAATACTGCACTCTTAGCTTAATGCAGTGGGCTTACCACGGTGACACTGCACTGCCAGCATCTTATACACTCAACTCTGTTTTGTGAACACGTGCACACGGCATTCTAGCAAGGACATCAACCAATGGATACTGTAATAAGCATCTTATCTGGGAGCCAATTCCAGTGGGCAAATCTAAGGTAGGCTTGGGAGCAAGAGTCCGCGTATAAGCAGATTATAAACTCAGGATTCTGACCGATCAGCCACAATACGGCTGAGTTGCTGCCAGGTCAGGCCTATCTGATTGCGGACACTGCCGAGATATAGGGTCAGTGCCTGAAAATGCAACAACACGTGAAAATGTATTTCAATCTTGCAGAAGAACAACACTCAAATATTCCTCTTAAATTAATAGATAAGAGGTACAGTTGCATTCACTAGCCTAATGATGCCTCCAAAGTGGGAGGTGAAACTTCGCGAAGGAGAGTGGAGGGACGCTTGACACGGCTCTCCCAAAATAACAGTTCTTGAGAGTAATTCTCAATTGCATTCCTGTATTATTACTAATAGTGACTATAAGCAATATGCAAGTCTACCATTGAAGATAAGGTTCTACCTGCAATGCTGTAAATTTTAGATTGACGTGTGCAAAGTGATAAACTATCTCAATTATTCTCAACGCTGTTAACCGTCATAGATTATTATTTTTTTAATCACTGTGTTTCAACTACCTTCTCATAACCCGTGATTTTTGTTGTGAAATTTTAACCTGTAAATTACACTTGTTCCGTTTGTCCAAAATTAATTAACTGCATTCTACAAGACATACCATATTATCGAATTCTGCCGGTAGCATTTTAAACATACGACCATTTTTTTCAAACTAAATTTCACAGGGGCAGATCAAACTCATTTATTTTGCCGTTGAGCTGTGAATGACAGGGGAAACACCCATATTCCCAGCGATGCTATATCAAGTGAACAATTTTCTCCCAAGCACAGGGTCTCCAATCTGGATTCGTACAGGCTCAAGGAATCCAGCGAAGGGAAAAGATGGCTCATGATTAATTCAGGTTGTGGGTGAGCACATTCTAATCCACTGCACCACGTGACCCATCTCAACCCTGAAAAAGGGCCTCCAACCAGAGGCTGGGTGTAAAAGGCAATTTGTTACCTTAAATAGTGAATAATGCAGAGGTCATTGAAATTGACTGTTTATAAAAACACGAGGCTTGCAGAAACTTTCAATTCCAGCGGCTAGGCGATAAAATTATTTAATGAAGCCATATGTGCAATTTTCAGTTCCCTGCGCTACTCATCATAAAATAGGGCAATTCGCAAATATGTAAGGCAGAGCACAATCGGTACCATGGCAGAGCATGTCTGTTTATATGCAAAATCCAGTAATTGCGGCTGACAGGCTGATTAGAGAGAGGCATTATGTCCTTTGAAGTGTTTGCCCTACCCTGTTACAGATCTAAATCCAAATCCCATTAGCATATGCTTGCCTCCATCACAATTTGAATTAATGGCCTGGGAAAAGTTTGTGGAAGTAGAAATGGTACCATGGCAGACACGAATCTTATATTAAGGTTTTTTATTTAGATTTTATTGCTTTGCTTCTTTAACTGCAAACAAGGGAGCACAGTTAAAAGTGGAAATTAAATGATTCTCAGCAAATATTTCATGCACAACAGGAGAAAAGTTTGACTTGTCAAGTAAAATCATATCCAAACGAAGCCCAAATGTCTTGAATTTATACAACACGAGAAGGTTCCCAGATGTACGCTAGATCTCATGTTTTAGGGGGGGATTACTCGCAGTGAAACGATAAAAAAGGTACTGAACATTTAAGGAGGAAGTATGAAAATATTTCCATAACATTTAATGGCAAGAACGGCATGAAATGCAGGATATAATAGATATGGGCTTCCTCTCACGGGAAAGAGTATCAATGTGTCTGAGAACAAATGTTCTCACAGATGAGTGTTGATTTTATTTGTATTAACTATAGCAATTTTGTTCCAATGCATCGTCGATGTTTGTAATTATTTTCACTGCAGGTGTGATCGGCCATAGAGAAAGGTGAACATCTACACGGTATATATAAATCGTGTTCAATACGGGCCGTGTGCTTTAATAACATTAAAGATCTTTGTTTGAAACTACAGCCTATGATCCTGGGGGAAAACGATATTGTTTGGATTAGAAGAAACATCTATACTTGAATACGTGCTTTAAATTGATGCATAAACAAAAATTAAACAGAGCTTGACTTGATAAGTGTAACAGCATACGAACTCGGTTATGTTATCTTTGTGAGCTCTACACACAGTTATTGTGATCGACTCAGCCCTTCGCTACTCCAGGGGTGATAAATGAGCGCCACTTTGCGGCGATCCAACAGTGAATATGCTCGACCGTGCCTTACGAATGCAGAATTCTCTCCATCCACTCAGGGTAGTAGGAGGATGGCACGGTGGCGTGATGAGTAGCACTGCCGCCTCACTGCAAGAAGGACCCGGGTTCGAATCCTGGCTTGGCCAACTTTCTGTGTGGAGTTTGCATGTTCTCCCCATGTCCGCGTGGGTTTTCCTCCCACAGTCCAAAGACCTGCTGCTGCATAGGTTAATTGGCCTGCAGACTAAATTGCCCCCAGTGCCCTGTGACGGACTACCGTCCCATCTTGGGTATAGCCCTGTCGTGTGCCCTGTGTCTGCTGGGATAGGCTCCGGCTCACCCGAGACCCTTTACAGAATTAAGCGGTTTCTGACAATAGACTCGGGGTTGTAAACAGGATATCAGTCCTGTAAACACATGAGGAGCACAATTGTGATAGACTTATGGATAACAGTCCTGTGATAGCTGGGTAAAGAAATAGCGGATGTAGGAGTTGTCGGGCAGTATGAGGAGGTCCTATAGAGTTGCCATTTGTAAGCTTAGGAATGGAAGCTCAGTTTACTTTATAAAGAGGACTTGAGTTTTGGTTATGTAACTGGAGGAGGTTTGAACCAATCCAAGATTAGACGCAGGACACGCTGGAGGGATTATATCCTTCGGCTGGCCTGGGAACGCCTGGGAATCCCCCAGGAAGAGCTTGAATCTGTTGCTGAGGAAAGGGATGTCTGGTCCACTCTCCTTGGACTGCTGCCACCGCGACCCTCACCAGGAGAAGTGGTTTAGAAAATGGATGGATGGAAGATTAGACCTCAAGGCAAGATGTGAGAGTGGAGTAGACTGCGAGATAGGATTAATTCGGATAATAATAATAGCATTTATATAGCGCCTTTCACCCGAGGGTCACAAAGCGCTGCTGATGTAACATTTGAGAATCATCAGCATGAAAGTAACAGTCAACGTAAAAAATGCGGGGTCTTTTTACTTAGCAGGAGGACGCATGTTTAAAAAGCATAAGGCTAATCTTTTCGGTCACCATAGCACGATGGTGTCTAAAAGGAACATAGTTCTTGCACTTTTACTTTTTAATCAAGAAGATAGATGTTTGTTATTACAGCAGAAAAATACCCAGTGAGCATGCAAGCTTTTACGGGATTCCTGCGACACAACAAACACGCGAATTGACAAACATAGAAAATCTAAAAGTAACAAATTAACCAAACAAAAAAATTGCCATTTACGCACAGCATTGCAGCCAACTGACTAAATAAATAATAAATGCAGACATAAATAAAAACAGTTAAACATTGCGATAAGAAAAAATTACACGCCGCGTATATCCAGTCCCAAGAAAAAGTTCACGGGCAGAGCTTCGCTCGACGTGCTCAATGCTGCGTGGCAGCGTATAAACACATTTGCTAACGGTAACGGGTGAGCAAATCAGAGATGGATATAACATTAAAAGCATGGACATTTTAAGCACATTAATATATCACGGAGAAATATTACGCGGAAATGTAGTTCTATGTGTAGTTAATACATCGTACGGTGCGTTTCAAGGCTGTCATTAGCTAGGTCAAACACGTCCTCCTTCTGTGTCAGATGTGGCCACATGGTGCTGAATAAATTGCATAATTTAACGCGAACGTTTCCTGCAGGACCCATTATTGTGCTGCAAATCGTATCGAATGTGCACGCGAAGATGCGTTAGTGCGTACTGCGCCTTCGCATTAACGCAAGTCGAGAACGTGCATCTTTGTCTAATGAGTGTCAATTGGACTCCCACGGCAAGCCACGGTACGGCTGGCTGTTATTTATGAATGACTGGTAAATGTTTTAAAAAATCCAGGAGCCTTATTTTCCATTAGTCTCATACGATGGTTGAAGCCTGCTAAAAGTAAGCCTCTAGTCTGGTATTATTTCAAAGTGAATTTTTTTTTTCATAGCCAAGCAGTGACCGCTAATCTATTTTTCTCCTCAAGTCCCGTCTATTCCACAGTCTGCCAAGAGACATTAGGCCATAACTCGGAAGTGTAATGCTTCATTGTGTGCTGGAAAAATGAGTTAACGTCAGTGTATTATGGCAGTTAGATGGACATAGAAATGCTTAGCAAGGGTTGCGGCAGTGTTGTTGTTCACTAACGGGCCTCCGTGAAAATCGTATTTTAAATAACTTTGAGTTACACTGAATGTCCACAAGAAAGTTATTGCGATAATTACATGTGTAGATTAAGGCCGAGCGTATGTTCTAATATGCGCAAGCTAGTATTTTATAGGTTGAATACAAGTTATTGATAAACCAGCTCGGTCGAAATATGCTGTCATCCGAGTATTTGCCAGATTTTGGGTGAAAGGGGTGATGAGGGGTGTCATGGGTTATAAGACATAGATTGGCAGATGAAGGTTGGACCGGAGCAGAAACAGAAGTCAAGAGGGCCCGATTGAACTGGCGGAGAATTGAATGAAGTCATATTTCAAAGTCACCAATAGATCTCAAGACCAGAAACAAATAAACTAGAAAATATTCAATGTTTGTTTAGTGAGATACCTTGAAGGGCACATTTGGAGGTGACAGACAAATAACGGCTGCAGAGGGCTACAGGAAGCAATATAATTTGCTAATTTCTTCAAAAATAAAATGCCTTGTTAATTATTACATAGCACTGGTCTCTAAACAACACAGACACTGGTGTGATGTTCTGTAAACTCCATTCAATTATTCTAAAGAATACCCAATACATTAATTAGCTTTACTCAGCAGGCAAGGATATATTTTACAAGGTTTATTTTAGATTATACAAAGCAAACTATTGGCTAGGAGACAAACTTAAGTATGGGTCATTAACAATCCAATTAAACCGGTACATTGTTGTCGTTTAATAAATAAAAGACATTTGAGTGAGTGAACGTTAATCAAACATAAACACATGTGTTTAATTGCAACTACGAATCATTAATTTTGTTGAAAACTGAAGCTTAAACCATTACTGCATTATTCATTCTGCTTATCAACGCAGTTTAATAGGTAATATCTATATCGATAGAAATTGAAGTATTTAAAGACAGTTATGTTTCTATTAATTCATTGGATACGTTTGTAAAAAAAACTACCGTAAGATTGTTACAATGGCCAGCAGATTAAATTGGATATTATTATAAAATAAAAAGCATAATGATTTAATAGAAATATAACAAAGTGGTATAACACATAATTACCAAGTCATGCTTATTGTGTACTTTGTGAATGGCATAATTGCTTTTACAATTGACCTATATAGAGTTAGGTTGAACAACGTAACACACTATGATTGAATCGAATTGAAAGGAAAAAATATTATTTGAAAAAAATATATGTATCAGAAGTACGGTATGCAGGTATTGAGCAATCAATGAAATGTTTTAAAATTAAAAGCGACATTTGTTGATAAATTGGAGAACTCATCTTCTCCATAGTAGTGTCATTGTGACCCTCGGGTGAAAGGCGCTATATAAATGCTATTATTATTATTNNCAGAGCTTATCCCGACAGACACAGGGAATACGGTATACGCAGGATGAGATGCCAGTCTATCGCAGGGCAGCGGATAAAACTGGAGTACCTAGCAAAAATACACGCAAACGTGGGGGGGGCATGTAAACTCCACGCAGAAAGGCACCCGAGTCTGGAATCGAACCCGGGACCTAGCTGTACGGCTGCAATGCTACTCAACGTGGGGAACTAATATCGTGGATCAATTTTCTATTTCTTTGCTCAAGATGTTACCACTCCCGTGGATTGTAGCAGCCAGATTTGGTTACAGGTCATATGAGACCTTCTAGAGGAGATCTCCTGTTACCGCGAGTGGACAGTTCATATACACTTAACTTCGTGAATTAACCAAATCCTTGTAAGATGTCCAGAAATTATTTGAAAGTTAAGCAAGGTCGCATCCATTGTTTAAAGCCTATCTGCTAATGCTGATTTATCTGCCCAATTGTTATATATGTAGTTAATAGTAAAAAAAAACCTCCCACCAATCTCACAGAAAGAACGGTCTTGCCTGAGGCGGTTCGATTCCCGCCCTGGGCGCCTTTCTGTGTGTAGTTTGTGTGTTCTTCCCCTGTTCTGCGTGGGCTTCCCCCGGGTTCTCCGGATTCCTCCGACAACTTAAAAAAACATTAATTATTTGGCCGATAACATCATACTATATAGCAAGCAGTGTGTTGGGAATATGTTGGTACCGGCAAACCGCCTGGCTGCCTCCTCTGCCTCTCTCCGCTTTCCTCGCGCTTCTGAGTCGTTCTCTCGTCAAATAAATACCTTCGATATTGAATGAATATGTGCGCGTTATAAATGTAAAATTATTACTATTAATTCACTATACCCTTAGAGAAGAGTGTGGAAGAGAGACCAATGTCACCATTCATTGCACCTTTGTGATATGCAGCCAACAATGGGTGAAGATTGGCCTTGCTCTTCAGGGTTTCCAATCAAAAAACTGAGCACTTTGCTTAGCCTGTTCACAGGTTGTTTACTTCATACAAAATCTATTGACTTTCTGTTGAACGTTGCCTTTCAGAGCGAGTTTCCTCAGCCAGTCTAGATCAGCCAGCCTAGATCAGACATACTATCTCTGTTTACTCACTTTTAGAGGGTAGTGTTGAGGAGTTAAGTGTAAGTGTAAGTAAGAGTTAGTGGCCAGAGCATTTTGTGCGGTCGCTGTTGATTGAGCTGAGCCCATCCAACTCACTTATCAATGTTCCACTCCCGAGAGCTGGGATCCATGTTCTCAGAGGTCCTTATTCAATATCATAAATTGACGTTCCAAGCATTCAACCTGTAACATTCCTAATCAGAACACAAGCATGTTACAAATTCTAACATCTGCACACATCACTCAGAGAATCAATTACACTGTGATTAAATCTAACCTGCTATTACCTCCATTAGCACTCAGTATTTGGCATGGGAAAACGTTATAGTGATAGGGTTACCCTGTACGCCAGGCCAGGAAGAGAAACCTTTCAGCTCAATATGCAAGTTTTTTTAATTGCGTTTTTTTGGAGCACAATGAGTCCATAGCTTAAGATAAGGTATATATATTGGGAGTCAGTATGGATGAGTGAATCAGGATTGTATTACATTCCCGTTGAATTAAATAACGGGTCATTAGAAATTAATTCCAGAGTAACTGCAGCATCAGTCATTTCCAAGTTCCTCTGATAATGATGCCTTAAAACTGGGAAGTGACATGAATTGCGACAAATGAGTCATACAATACAACAAATCTGTACAGAACAACTTAGAATGCATTCAAAGTATAATTAATCCATCAACGTACTTACAAAATATAATTGAAAGTTGATTTTGCTGTTGTTCATATTTAAAGTAATGACACATTAATCATCACGTGGCAATTGTAGCACTATAACAACTGAGAACAATAATAGTGTAAATATCACTTTCCAAGAGCGATTTGACAAGCAGGCATTTAGAACTGGACGACACATACGTTCATTTAAAAAAAATAACTTGCCGTGATTATAGCAATCATAATTTCCTATCCAGTGAACTGCCTATCTGAGCTAATTACAAATGAAAAATGTGTACGGCCAAGATTTGCATTAAAGTTTCATGATGTGTCCCTGAGACAATGTCTTTTGGCATCGAAAAGTAATTAGTCTCGTCTAGTTTCTTGAACCACACAATTATTTCATCTGCAGTGTGACCTCACAGGAGGAAGCAATCCATGAAATGAATAGGAATACTTCTCCGACTCTTGAACGTCACGATAATTGGACTCCAATAGCTCCCAAAACCGTTTAATAATAATGCTAATACATTTTTTTTATAATGCGGTATTCATTCTACGAGAGAACGACTCGGAGGTGTGAGGAGAGCACAGAGAGTATGATGTTACCGGCCGACTAATGAATGAGGGTTTTTGTAAGTTGTGGGAGGAAACTGGAGAACCCGGAGAAAACCCACGCAGAACAGGGGGAGAACACATAAACTCCACACAGAAAGGCGCCCAAGGCCGGAATTGAACAGCCTCGGGCAAGACCGTTCTTTCTGTGAGGCGGAGATGTTACCACTGTGCCACCCAGGAAATGTGGCTCTTCTGGAGCTGAATGCACGCTGTGTGTGGCCAGCAGTCATCCTCCAGTAGACAGACTGCACGCGACCAATGCTCCAGGAGTTCGCATGTAATTTTGGCAGATGTTTGGCCTCTGATAGAAATCAGTCCCGTTTGTTGGGTAGCTTAGCGAGCTAAACTTCAATATCAAAAGTTGTGCTTGAGACCTCTGCAGTTCTGAAGTAAAACTCTGACAAAAAGAGATTTGATTTCTGGCCAAATGCCAAGCTGGACAATGCCATCCGTAAACATTACGTTTATAGAGTAATGGTTTTCCCACACGTTTTAGATTTACACAACTGACTTTTAAACATTTGTATTATCATCATCATCATAATACCATAGACAGCAGTGGAATGAAAATTGCCTATTTTTATATATACAGTGTTAAAAGTTTTGCCTGCAGTAAAGATAGAATGAATTATATTATCTGCTTTGTGCTCAAAGGAAGCGATAATCCCCAAGATGAACAGGAATATCTCTGACTCATAGTGATAGGAAAATCCCGCAGTACTCATCTTCCATTCCCCTGAAATTCATAAGAATGTATCTGATCAAGGCACACTGCTTGCAGCTATATTACTGGCAAGAGCATTGACTGTGGTAAGCCCATTTCATTTGGAGGTTTTTTAGGTCAAATTATTTAAAAGTATTTTGATGCAATTGTTCCATTGTACCAGTATTTATTGAAAATCTGGATCATTTTGTTCTTTCTTTAATGTTTTGGTAAAGAATAAGGAAAATTGGCAGAGTTAAAGGCATTTCCCCCCTTTGATGTCTATTTTGTTTGCCTTTCACAAAACTACAAAGAACGAGAAACTTATTACGATACATCTAATACAAGCCAGCACAACACACAGATGTGTACACAGCATTAACAATGTTTTGCGAGTTTAGCAAGCCAGCATTGTCTTTTCTGCGGAGCACATATGGAATGAATGAAAATTAATGCTTTAAGAAAGGTTTTATAATCATGAAAAATATATCCAAGCAACATCGCTATTAATTACGAAAATTCTATGCAGGCACACCCACAAGCATGCCATACACCATCACCAAGTTCACTGTATTCAGTACCTGGATGCACGATGCAAGCAAGTAGATTCCCCTGTGTCACGAAGAATAATGCATTTCGACAACGGAAAGCCATGCAAGCCATCTCCATTTTGTTTCCGTTTCTATTCGTCAAACTGTTCTACGATGGAGAGGGAGCAGTCTTCGGGCTATAAATCACATCCCCAGAGATTCCCCTTAAAACAATAAAAATAAATATATTTTGTGTCTTGCCAATACCAAGTACAAAACACTTTGTAGAATAAAATCTATTTTTATAGTAAAAAGTACAAAGCCAAGATTATTTTCAATCCATGCACCCACAATCTAAAGGCGATATGATCAATGTCGGCATTATGTCCTGAATGCATGATTTTTGTTATTTCATAGTTATATTTAACCATGTATGAAAGGAGAATACAATACGTGTACAATAATTCACAATAACAAACAGTCAAATGTGTATAACAGCAGGTAAAAAATGCCTTTAAATGTAGACACAATTATATGAAGATATTCAATAATATATGTTTTGAATGCAGATAACTATGGTCAGATGCTATCATGCTTCCATTTTCATCTTCATAAATCATGCACGTATCTCAATATCCTTGTGGGATATTTGCATTTCGAAAAAATTATGTTAATACATGTTTTGCACTGTTTTGGCATTGTATCCGTTAAGCTAACGTACGTGTAAAAATATTCACTTTTAAACGATAGTATATCGTCGTGATATGAATGTTATGATAAGAATATTAGTAACTTAAGTCATTGTAGAGAATTATTGCTTTGGTTTTGGGTATATTGCCCATGTGTTTTCAAATGTTCACTCAAAAAAACCTATGGATATATTGCGAATTGTCTAAAACACAATCATGTTTTCAGGATATGACACATTTTACATCTATTTACAATATAATCTATTGATATTGATCAACCCACAGAGTAGTCACCAACATTGCTGGAATGTTTTCACAACAGACGTTTTAGAAATAATCAAACACATCTCTGAGCATACTGTCTAATAAGGAGACACGGGAGTTTGTAATCCTCTAAAGGCTGTGTTCAGTGATTATTCTCTGCTCTTTCTGGTGGCAACCAAGACTGATTGAATTTATAGCATAGTCCCTGCATCCCCGCATCTCCTAAAAGGATACAAGGTCAAAGGAAATACTTTATCTAAACAGATCTACACAGGATTGTGCAGCATTCCATCAGCTTGGGTGTCTTGGAGCCATTTCCTGTCGCAAGATGCTAAAGCAGGACCTGACAGATAACCTACTGGACTGATCTGACCATTGGCAAAGGGAATGGGAATGAGCTCACATGGTTATGTTGTGTTGCAGAGGCTCAGCCAATTCCAAAGATGAATTACTGCACATCCATGGTCAGACCTGGACTCTCGGGTTTAATTAATAATAATAATAATTCAATTTATATAGCGCCTTTCACCCGAGGGTCACAAAGCGCTGCACAAGGGCCGCGAAGAGGACGGCATGTCAACAACGAAAGACAAAACAATAAAAACCAAAGCAACAGAAAATAAATGATTAAGGCTACTTTGAATATACTGCAAGGTTGTGAAACTGGCAATCTTAAGAGCGGCAACATTCTGCCAGCGTCCCCTAAGATGGCCATCACTTCCTTGAAGACAAACACGGAGGGAGACAGGGAGGAAGGGTGAGCAACAGGGCGCAAGGAAGGGCTATACCCAGGAAGGAACGCCAGTCCACCACAGGGCACCGGGGGCAACCCAGTCCGCAGGCCAATTAACCCACGCAGCAGCAGCGTGTCTTTGGACTGTGAGAGCAAACCGGAGTGCCCGGCGCAAAAACCGCACGCGGACACGGGGAGCACATGCAAACTCCACACAGCAAGGCACCCAAGCCGGGATTCGAACCAGGGTCCTTCTTGCTGTGAGGCGGCAGCGCTACTCACCGCGCTGCACCGACGATTACAATCACACCGTCTCAAGGCGTTCACTCACCCCGTGGACCGACCGTCGTGACGGCAGCTCGGCCCGGGCCCCTCGCAACGCCTCGCCGGGGGAGGCGATCTAGCCAACAC
>JAZEWU010000002.1:27567566-27606377 GCA_036362915.1 Geotria australis
AATTCGCGAAAGTTACCGTGTTGCCTTTCCGTGAGATCGGTTTGGGGGTATTTTGTTAGCGAAGCTTCGGTGAACTTCCCGCGCCCAGCTTTGAAAGTGGCGCCACTTCCTCGGTGCTTTTAAAGGGACCGCGGCAACTTGCCACGTGGTCACGACAGGTGTTGTCAAGACCAGGTGCTCTCCATCCATCCATAGTCAGAAACCGCTTAATCCTGTACAGGGTTGCGGTGAGCACGGAGCCTATCCCGGCAGACACAGGGCGCAAGGCAGGGCTATACCCAGGATGAGCCGCCAGTCCATCGCAGGGCGCCAGTCAATGACTGTATTTAAGGCTGGAAGGAACCGTTTGAGCTGTGCAGCTCTGTTAACAGTTGTCCACCGTTCAGAATGGTGTCCATTGACTTCAGTGTTAAAGTGTCCCGTATTTTTCAATATTAAATAATCTCATAGACTTAAATGTTCAATCTCCCCAACGACCCAGGGCTTCTCAAGCTTTTGCACCTCAAGGCCCACTTGGCCAACTTGGATCTGGCCTCCATAGAAAGATAGATGTTTATTATTACATAAAAAAAATACCCAGTGAGCGTGCAAGCTCTGTAGGGATTCCTGTGACGCAACAAACATGCAAATTGATGACGATAATTTAACAATAATTGAACGCCTGATGATGCTTCCAACGTGGGAGGCGAAACTTCGCGGGTGAGAGGGAGAGGGAGAGCGCTCAGTGACACGGCTATATTCCTTGACACAAATCTGCGTTCAAATTAACTGTAATGCTTATATGCACAATATATTTTAGCTTTTGCAATGTCTATGGTCTGAAAAAGTATTTTGCTTTACAGCCTTTAATCTACCGCTGGATGAAGGCCTCTCCAAAACGTCTCAGCCATGGGGGATGTTCAACCATACCTTATAACGCTGGTAGGTACAGGTTGTTAGCCAGAATATCTTGGACCAGCTCTCCATGGATGTATGCCAGCCACATCTCGGAATTGAACTAGGGTCGCTGGGTCTATGGCATGGTTCATGAACAATTGCACCACTACTCCGCCACGCAAATTCTCGTGTTCATTTACCCAATGCCAAAATGTGATTCTTACAAAGCGTTTCAAAGCATTATCCCGTCTCGTAGAGTGATTGCCAATTTTGTGGAAGAGTTGGTCCAATTCTGCTGTTTATGATCCACGTATGGGCCCCTGCTGCACTTGGGGACCGCGTTCCCCAACACCTCAATCCGCACAGTGGATTGGGTGGTCAGAGCGGCCAGGGTTAGGGCAGAGCTGGGCCAAGGTTACAGAATGGTGTTTCCCCAAGATCCATTCCACCCACGGAATCACCACAGTGATCTCCCCCTGGGGACATGGCCATAAAACCGGGTATGGAGTAGGCAAGGCAGCGGTGCCAGCGCTAGGCGCTAGCAACATAATGATGTACTTTTTCACGGCTCGATGTATGAAAAGTGCTCTCAAGAGCTGCTCTTCCGAGATAGCCGCGTGGAGCGTTCCTGACCTCTTTTTCGCGACGCTGAAGGCTTCATCATGCTTCTAATGCCTCCAACGTGGGAGACAAAATAAGCAAAAGCTTAGAGGACCCAAGTAACTCAAGAGACCATGAAAGAAATACGGATGCATCAATACATTCTCCAAATCTCAAATCCAATTAATCTCTCTCATCGCTATCTTGTCTACATCTGTCGTCACAATATATCTCTATTTGTCTATAGTTATTTCACTTCAAAACATCTATCTCTTCTTTCATCTCAAAAAGATTTTATACGTTGATAGGGGGCTCCCCAAAATAATTTCCGCTTGAGGTACCCCCCAAAGGCTTAGCACCACCAGTGCATGGCGGCTCAAGTCGTAATTTGCTCCTTCACGTCCACTCTGCTACAATATGGCAGGAATCCGTCCACAAATAAGCACTCGCTGATCCTCTTGGAGAGGGGGGTAGGTTACTGTCAGAGTACAGAATTCCGTTCCTGGCCAATTTGTCCCATCACAAGGTCTGTCCCTGGTGGATCTGTCCCGTCAAGGGCAGATTAATAATGTTACTTTTTTTCAGATCAATACTGCACAGCCCCAAAATACACAAGCGCACATGCACACACACAGTACATATAGGCAATCACACAAGCACACAGCAACGTAGCCAAATATACCTAAATACCTAAATCATATCTACACAATTGCGGCACGGTGGTGCAGTGAGTAGCGTTGCCACCTCACAGCAAGCGTATGGGTTCGATCCCTGGCTAGGCTGCATTTCTGTGTGGAGTTTGCATCTTCTCCACCTGTCTGGTTTCCTCCCACAGGCCAAATACATGCTGCCTAGGTAAAGCAGCCCTATTAAATTGCCCCGTGTGCTTTGCGATGGACTGGTGTACCATCAAAGGTATAGCCCCGCCTTGCTCCCTGTATCTGCTGGGATAGACTCCGGCCGCTAGCAACCTTCTACAGGATTAAGCGGTTACTGATAATGATAATAATAGCATTTTATATAGCGCCTTTAACCCGAGGGTCACAAAGCGCTGCACAAGTGCCGCGGAGAGAACGGCATGTCAATAACGACAGAAAAAAACGAATAATTATGATGCTATCGACACAGTGCATGCAAGGTTATGCACAAGCACATAACTGAGGTTATACACATAGGCAAAGATTCCCCACAACAATGATACAGACTGCTGGAGTAGGGTATGTGAGATCAGCGAGGACCTATTACAACACGCAAGGGGGTGCTGTTTACAGCAGCACCGCTGACCACATTCATATCCCGAGTGCCGATGTTTAAATGACATACCAGATATTCATTTGAGACATAGTTTAGTTACGGAAATCCAGGACAGATTGTCCCCGAAATTACTGATGAAAAGAAATGAAACTCAAGTCGCAACCATTGAACCTTAGCAAGCACCTACGAAGGCCGACACAGCACACGAGGGGGTGGGTGACCAGCACCACGCTCGGCCGCCTTTGTCTCCCTAGTGGCAATGTTTACACACTGCACTAGGTAGTCATTTGAGGCTGATTCGACCTAGGGGGGGGCAGGACAGGTTCAGAAAATCGTCACAGGTGTTGGCCATGAGCGGGATTCGAACTCGGGTCTCCAGGTTTGTAGCCCAGCGCGCTAACTACTGAGCTACCACTGCACACACACACAGACATAGAGATGCTAAGTTGGTTAACGTTATGTGACTATGGAAGTGGTGGATCCAGCACCATGCTTATTTAGTTGTGAAGCCAGCTGTGCTGCCTTTGCAGGTCATCCTAGGCCAGTTGTAGCACCAACCACCACGGAGATAATAATAATTTTACATTTATAACGCGCACATATTCATTCAATGTCGAAGGTATTTATTCGACCAGAGAACGACTCAGAGGCACGATGAAAGTGCAGAGAGGCGGAGGAGGCAGCTAGTCGGTTTCACGGCGCCAACATATTGCCACACACTGCTTCCTAATTATTATTACGTTATCGGCCAACTAATTAATGTTTTTTAAGTTGTCGGAGGAAACCGGAGAACCCGGAGGAAGCCCACGCAGAACAGGGGGAGAACACGCAAACTCCACACAGAAAGGTGCCCAAGGCGGGAGTCGAATCGCCTCGGGAGGCCATTATCCAGCAGTGGACATCGGCTGATGATGGGGATGTCAATGGTGACGGGGCTAAGAGCATACAATAACTAGCCTTGAAAACTCAGTATAATGGCAGGTGGCTGCCCAGATTTTATCCCAGGATCTCAGCCATGCCAGCTCAGTGCTCTGACCCCTGAGGTATCAGGTCAGATGAACAGTTTTATTTTTAGCCGACCCATTAAGATAAGTACACGGGTAGGCACAAACACGTGGACGCACGCGTGTACACACATGTGTACACGTGTGTGTATCGCATGGATCAAAGCCTGATTGGCTGGCTGCACCCACTGGTGACAAGCACCGTGATATGAGCACACTGTGGTAGAAACCTCTCACCCACGCTCACTTGGGTTACATACGTATTTGTTGAACAGACTCTCATTAGATGTTCTGCATCATCATCATTGTCAGAAACCACTTAATCCTGTACATGGTTGCGGTGAGCCGGAGCCTATCCCGGCAAACACACGGTGCAAGGCAGGGCTATACCCCGGATGGGACGCCACTCCATCACAGGGCACCGGGGGCAAATTAGTCAGCAGGCCAATTAACCTACGCAGCAGCATGTCTTTGGACTGTGGGAGGAGACCAGTGCCCGGCGACAACCCACACGGACAGGGGGACAACATGCAAACTCCACACAGAAAGGCACCCGAGCCGGGATACGAACCCGAGCGCGTATTGCTGTGAGGCGGCAGCGCTACTCACCCCGCCACCGTGCCGGCCTTCTATACTGCATGTCAAATAGAATTGCAGATGGGTCACGAAACGCCAAAAATTAACCACGGCAAAAAAGTGTCCCACTCGCAGAAAGTGTGGTTTCTGCCTCATTTCTACTACCTGGCATTCTCTATCCTGTCTGCATTTGTACTGCCTCATTTGTTCAACCTGTGTTTTTTACATAACTAAAAACAAAATGTAAAATGTGCTCGAATTAAAAATAATCAATTTAGACGTGAACAATTTGATGCATCACGAGTAACAGACTCGCTTTTAATTGAGATATATAAAATCCTAAATGTGCAGCTCTTTCACTTTACATTATTGTATAAAGAAGAGAAAATAACATTATTATGCATATTCTATCCTTAAATGCACATAAAACCGTGTAATAAGAAGCAGTCTGACATTTGTTTTAATTGTACACTATTCCCACATTGCAAGTCAAGGATTTTATGTTTTGTGTTCAGGAGATCTTTAAAGTAATTAAGTTAATTCAATACTCATAACAACCGCCTTGGAGGCTATTATTTCCTGCTGCCAGATATTTGGTGCTCAATTACTTTTCATACGAGAAGCCAATTTGTCCCCAATCGGTGGTTCATTGCATAGCATTAACTGCTAAGAAAATAAATTCTGTCCTTGCCCAGGGGGTTGAACTCATTGTAGCATCATGCCCCGAATAATATCGAGAATAAGCAACATGAGCTTAACCTTTTTGAGCCCTAATAAGGTCCGCTCATTAGCCGTCGAGCATAAAAGGGTCACAGTATCCGCTATCAAAAACAGCGCCACAGTTCACCCATCATTAGTCACTTTGGATGAACTGACAATGCAATTAGTGCTCGTGTGCCACGCCAGTGTGAATGCTGCACGACTGCATGAGAAGCCGTTAATGAGCTGTCATGAGAAAACATAGTTCAGGAATATCGTTGTGGTGGAGGAGTAGCAGTTGATTGTGTTCGGGAAAAAAAAGTATGACCAAGTACCTGAGCTAAGAAAGTCTAAACATATTTGAAGGCTGCTCAGTGGTGTATAGTGCCGTCTTTCTTATTCGTTTTTATCAACCACACTCATCTAGTTTAATTGTCAGTCCAAATGGACACCGTTCGAATGGATCATGTGCAATTACTCTAAACTGTTTTTCATTTAAATAATACGATTAACATGTTGAATAGAGATTGTGTTTGAACACTTAAAATAACCTGTCCGCTGGTAGAACAGTAATGCTTCTCCATGGGACCTAGGGAGGAAGAGATGTCCTTGCCATTACGAAATTCTGCAAATGGCTTCTCATACAACCCGATCTTTGTTTAAGAAAAAATATAGCTGCAAGTGATGTATTTTTAGTAAAGCATAACAAAGTTAAAAACCACTTCATTAAACTGAAAAATTATTCATTAAAAATAATAGATTACCAATCTCCTACTTTGCCCTCTACAAAAAAAAATTACGTATCATTAGTGATATCCATAAATGTTTACTAAATGCTAGCACTTTGTTTACAGGCAAAACACAACATATTTACGCGAAAGATAATCTCTGAGGAATCAAATTGTATGTAGTTATCCTCAACACATCGTTTTTGTTTAATTGCCGACAGATCAATGTCACTGATTCATTATGTTTGTAAAATAAACATTCCTACGCGCTAAAAACAGCATCTGAACATCTTTTCAAAAGCAATCCTTGTCATTAGATATGAAGTTGGATGACGTCAAGTCAACAAGCAAAAGGCAATCTATAACCAAACCATAACCCTATAGATTACCAATATTGTCATATTACTGAGGATTTCTTTCTCAGAAAATATGTATTTCCATATATTGGTCAATACACAACAGGCCAAAGTAGGGACACAATCAGGGCACCTAAATTCATTCTATATAGTGTTACACGCCAAGGACAAGATATAAAAAATAAGAATGGAAAATGTATTCCATAGGAATGTACAAAAAACAACTGTTAGGAATCTGCAATCACATGATCAAGTGAAGGTTGAATGTCTTCAGAATAACGGTGATAACTCAGGAGTCATTTTGTACATTAAATTTGATAACTGATTTAAACGTAAACTTGCAGCAGCCAGATTTATTATATATCTAGCTCCGTTATTGTGTGAAGTTATCTAGCATTTCAGCCTATGTGCTGAGGCTAGCTGTACCATAAAGACAGCAAATTTAGCCAAGAATCAATAAAACAAACAGTGCAGAACATGAGGCGGCTACTTTGCAGGGCATATCCTACACAACCTTGTGCCAATACTTCATCAGGGTGATCTTTTGTCCGAGTTTTTCAAGGGCCAACATAACAGATTCTGTAAACTTGCAATGATGGCCCTGCAGTAGTTGCATATCATCTAATTGTACATGAATACGGTGGCGCGGTGAGTAGCGCTGCCGCCTCAGAGCAAGAAGGACCCTTGGTTTGAATCCCTGCTTGGGTGCCGTTCTGTGTGGCGTTTGCATGTTCTCCCCGTGTCAGCGTGGGTTTTTGCCCGGTATTTCGGTTTCCTCCGACAGCCCAAAGACATGCTGCTGCATCGGTTAATTGCCCTGCAAACTAAATTGTAAGAAACCATTTAATTCTGTATAGGGTCGCAGGAGCCGGACCCTATCCCAGCAGACACAGGAAGCAAGGCAGGCCTATACCCTGGATTGGACGCCAGTCTATTACAGGGCACATGGGCAATTTAGTCAGCAGGCCAATTAATCTATGTCTTTGGACTGTGGGAGGGAACCGAAGTGCCCGGCAACAACCCACGCGGACACGGGGAGAACATGCACACTCCACACAGAAAGGCACCTGAGCCGGGACTCAAACCTGGGTGCTTTCTTGCTGTGAGGCAGCAGCACTACTCATCGCGCCACCCATAAGGATAGCAACTGAGTATTTATAAACATTTAAAAAAATCATGAAACACTGTAGAAGAAAACAAACCAATATAGAAGTTAGGTGCAGCCAATATTTGAACACAATCTCTATGGACAAGCAGGCATACAATACGTTACGATTTAATACTATTGTTGCATGTAATTCATCTGTCAACAGGGACACCAGTTTCCCATTGACAGTGACAATACTGTTTTAAAGACTCACAACTTTTACTAAAATGTAATTGATTTGATTTCAGAGTAGTGTTACAACACTCCCAAGGTGCAATGGCCACCGCTTAAAAAGGATGTCACGGCAGATGGTTTACATAGGTGACACTCCACAAATAACTTGCTGACAGTGTGTGGATCTGTGCTCAACATTATTAACGGAGCGAATTCATGCAGATGACACAGCCAGAAAGTCCCGGGTTCGAATCCCGGCTTGGGTACCTTTCTGTGTGGAATATGCATGTTCTCCCCGTGTCCGCGTGGGTTTTCGCCGGGCACTCCGGTGTCCTCCCACAGTCCAAAGACATACTGCTGCATAGGTTAATTTGCCTGTGGACTTAATTGGCCTAAGTGCCCTGTGATGGACTGGCGTCGAATCCTGGGTATATCCCTGCCATGCGCCCTGTGTCTGCTGGGATATGTTGTGGCTGACCGCAACCCTGTACACTGTGTACAGGATTAAGCGGTTTCTGACAATTAATAAATGAATTAATTATACAATAAATGCAAACTCAGACATGTCTAGCACACCCAGCAAGGGCATCTCGCACCCCCATCAGGAGGTGCATGCACCCCAGATTAAGAACCACTGCTCTATAGCGTCCTCGACTCAAGGCCCTTTCCACCAGCAGTGGCACTAGCGAGCAGTTGCTGGGCCGCCACCTTGCAGCATAGTTATTACCCTTTCATACACATTTACTAAAACACATTGGTGAAGGCATTTCACACAACACAATGTTAAATTATATTTAACAATGTGTCGGGCATTGTCATGTTTTATTTTATATATTTACGGAGAATAATGGAAGGAGGAATACCCATGCTCGCATGTGTCAGAGAGAGCACTGGTGTTGGATGAAAAAAGATTGCGTGATTATTATACCATAGAAAACGCATAAGAAACAATCAAAAGCGCTACGTTACTGAAATAATGAAACACAAATGTGAGAAGTCAAATTGGACATGCTATCTGAGGGGCACTGTGAGCGTGAAAAAAAACCAAGTAAGATGGGAATAGTAATACTGACTATAAATGTAACTCTATGAAGTGTAGGATTCAATGTGCATTAAGTTTTCATGTGTCAATGCACACAAAATGTTACTGTCAATCGGATGCCCAACGGAGAGGTAAAGTGCACATAATGGCTGGCACATGTTCCATAAGGAAAGCCACGCTCTGGTTGATGATCGTGTGCAGAGAGCATGTAATAAACATTCATTATCCGAGCTTGCTGTGCTGCTTTGGCCGCTCATTGAATTCATATAGATACCCAGTAGACACAGTGGGAGCACAATAATGTCCTGAAGCTGATAATAGTAGCCCCAGAAGACAGGAATTGTGCCGTCTCATCGTCTTCTCTGATGTCTCTTTCTTATTCCCACACTATTTGTTGTAGGCTGTTCCTAATGGGGAACTTCTACATTTCGGTTTCATTCCAGGGCAAGAACCCCATAGTGATGGGGCAGCTGGAGACAGCTGAGCCCACCCCCCATGCTGCTAAAGGCTCAGCTCGCCTTTTAAATTCAATGTTGGTTGGAGGAAGCTCGAACAAAAAAAATACAAAATTTTGTACAATTAAGTGATAGGCATAACAGCCGGTTCCTCATACACATGGTGGGGTGAGAGCCATAACAGAATGGATGCACAACAAAAGTAGATTGCGTCATTATCCATTCTGCCTAGCGTTTTTACATTGGTTTGAGGGTTGTTAATTTACACCGTGTTTTACCCTTGAATTTGTATGAGCACCTGCTTAAGAAAAATGTTTCCTAGTAATTAAATAAAAATCAACGGGCAGCGTGAGACAATAGAAAATAAACTCGCACGAAAAACCACGACGAAAATCCTCTGCAATAAATACACGACTAAATTATAAATCGTAGCGAAACTTTACCACGCCTGTGATAATCCATGACGCCTATCGGCATCACGAGCTGAACGGTTGAGATGAGACGCGAGCAAGTCACGAGAACAGAAACGTTTCTAAATTAGAAAGGGCCAGGGAGAGAGCAGGTCGTTACCTACTCTGCCTCATATTGGTTTGAGTTTTTTTATTACAATGGGTCTGTTTTGCTCCCCTGAGTTTTTTTTATGAGCCCCCCCCCAATAATGCTGGGCAATTCACATGCAACTGATTTTGCATGTTTAGTAACATATTATTATCTTAATTTGATAAATGTAAGCCACAGATGTGAACATTGGCATTTGTCTCAATAATGTCCATTTAGTGGCGGTTAGGGGATGGTAATGGAGGGTAAAAACCATGATCAATAGCAAAAGTGGCTAATTTTAAACGGCATCATTTTGGAAGAACACTTCCGGTTCCGAGTTGAAAACAACGTCCGCTTAGTTACATCCTAAGAATGCGGAAACACATACAGCGTTTCCGTTTCTAATGAAGCAACCAACATGTGCAGTAAAACGTCAGACACATCAGGGAGGGGCACCGCACAAGCGTGAAAATCTACATGCAGCTGTGGTGAGCTGCGTGCGATGGCTGGGTCTGGGCTGAGTGGCAGCAGAGTTAATGTAGAATTATATCTGTCCTGCGTACATCTGGATACAATGTGTCAATTTATAGCCATCCATTGTCACAAACCGCTTAATCCTGCGCAGGGTCAGCCGGATCCTATCCCAGAAAACACAGGGCGCAAGGCAGGAATATACACAGGATGGAACGCTAGTCCATCACAGGGCACCGGGGGAAATTTAGTCAACAGGCTAATTAACTCATGCAGCATGCCTTTGAACTGTGGGAGGAAACCGGAGTGCCCGGCGAAAACCCACGCGGACACGAGGAGAACATGCACATTCCACAAAGAAAGGCACCCGAGCCGGGATTCGAACTCAGGAAGTCTTGCTGTGAGGCGGAAGCGCTACTCAGCGCGCCACCATGCCGCCGTCCATTTATATGGAGTTAATTTAATCGAAACACATTCTTATTGTTTAATGCAAATACGGATTTACGCACGTATGGAAAATCACGTGAAGTTTTCATCTCGTTTTTTCAGCAAAACATTTGGCCGACTCGCGTGCATTTAATATACGTATATTAAATAAACATAAACAAGATAGGGACAAGGCAGCATTTTGACAAACCAATTTAGATTTGAGTTGGCACAGCGGTCTCAGTATATGGAGAGGAATTGAAAGCCAGCAAAGCAGTACGATTGCTATTATTGTAGGGCAATGGGTGAGGATGGACGCATGCATTTGTGACAATCGTGGCCCATTGTGTCTGCATATTGTATTCCCCTATTAGTTCTCTTATTAGGAATTAATGCAGGCGGCGATGGGTGCGGGGGAAAGGTGACAGCTTTGGCAGCAGTCTTGAGACCTCCGCCTGTCGATTTTATTAATTTCAACAATGCAGTGATGCACAGCTGGAAGGGATTGTCCTGGATATATATGGGTGGCTGAGAAGGGCACAAAAAATCGCAAGTACGGTAATCAAGGAAGCGCAATCAATGCTCTGGATGTGCCAGATTGATTCTATTAACAGCAATTACTAGCCAATTGGGACTGTTGCCACTTGTAATTCTAAATCAGGGCAAATCAGCATGGGAGATTTTGACCTTTCAGTAGATGCTGGTCAGGAGCGTCGTTAACTATGGCATACCAATTTAAAATGAGACAATTTCTATTTCTGTCTGGAGGTAAGTGATAATGTCATCGTTTTATGGTAATATTTCAATAATTTGCATTTCAGGTTTTTGTCCTTGGACTGCAGTCTACATCTGTCATTATTTAAATCTTTCATGTGTTCTGCAGATTTTTCCAACTTTTCAAGCATGTAAATTTACCGATAGCCTGTGGGTAAAGTATTTAAATCACTGCAGACACTCACAGCAGGTCATAGAGTGTATTTATAGCGGGCAAGAATTGTATGGATGGGTTTTCATTTGTGTAAATTACACGAGTAGCAAACATGTCTTAAATGATCTGGCGCTTTTTAAGGTTTGACTTTGCTCAGTAGAAGAGTGACAATTGTTCCTTTCACAGGACCTTTTAGAATTCGGTCAAATTCAGACATTGTCAAAAGCATATCAACATCAGAGACACGACAAATTGTCATAAGTGCTTTTAAATTTACCGTTTCTGCAAGGAAACATACATTTCAAGATTGAGTCAATTTCATGGCAGCAAATAAGCAAATTCCCCCTGTATACAAGGACTGTGACATTGCTGCAAACTCCATCGTTAGATGAAGGATTCCTCAAATCCACAACCATTTCTCACAGTCTAGCCAGACAACAATTCACCTGGCACCTGGACGTGAACTCAGTTGTATTACTTCATCTCCTCGGTGGCATTCTTATCGGAAGCCTTCCATTCCTGATATATCACAATTATAATTATTGACCACCAACCATCGTCCCTACTAGCAGTGTCTCACTCAAGCGGCAGAATGGTGCAGCACTAACATCCGCACTTCACAGAACAAAAGTCTGTCTGAGGCAGTTAGATTCCTGCCTCAGGTACCTTTCTGTGTGGAGTTTGTGTGTTCTCCCCCTGTTCTGCGTGGGTGTTCTCCGGGTTCTCCAGCTTCCTGCCAAAAGTAAAAAAAACGAATTTATTAATTGGCCGATAATATCATTACAGGACGCAGTGTCAGGCAAACGTTGGCGCCGGCTGTCTGCATGGCTGCCTTCCCCCCGCCTCTCTGTGGTTTCCTTGCACCTCCGTATCTGTGTATTTGCTCGTGTTACAAATTATATTATTATTCGAGCTCCCTGGCTTTTCCTAACAGTTTCAAGTATAATTGACGCCTCTTTCTCTGTCGCAATGTCGTTCCAAAAATCCTTTGCTATAAACGTGAATGTACTTTAACAAAACTACAAAACATTTCTTAATCAGTGGAGAATAAATAGACATATTTGACCTGAGCTGAGCCTTTTAAGTACACTGTAAATTCTTAATTAAACATTCATGTCAGCATAGGTCGATGTTAAAATTGTGTTTGTACAACTGTCACGTTTTTTTTCCATTTTTCAAACGTAAAAGTGTAGCTTCATTGCATTATGCGTTGGCCAATGTTGGATGCTTAATTGCAAAAGCAGTGCATGCCGAGGTGACACTGCCATCTAGAGTAAGTATATGTCTATGTGAACGACTGTAAACTTGCAAACGCCAACATTTTTATGTAAATCGCTGAACGCTAATTCTTTAAAGCTTTCACGAATACCTCAGACCACCAACCACGGAACAAGAGCACGAGAGTAGATGCTCAAATCACACAGCTTTACGATTTTTACATAAACAAAACATGAGTGAACAAGTATGTCCCGTTGTATGCAAGTAGCAATCACAATACCACTTGATGCGTAATAATAGACTGAGATGAAAAGTAGATTGCAGCAGCATCCAGTTACATTCCTAAAAAAAGGCTATACAAATATAATTAACCGATGATTGCATTAATGCATACGTTTTACGACAGGGATCCACTTGAACTACATTTCTATAACCTGTATGCTGAAATGAATTGTGTAAAAACCATGTCAAAGTCTTAAAAATAACTGTGCAAATCATCTCAATCAACATTATCTACAACAATTTCTGATTAACATTCTGATTCGCGATCATCGCTGATTAATTTTGTTCCATGATCAGGAACAAAATAAAATATATCTCAGAATTAAGATGAATAACAAATGCTTTAGGGATGGAGAGGCAGTGGCATTGTTAGTGCACCGCGTTGTGAATCCAAAAACCTGAGGTGGCATCCTGGCTACAAGCTCACATCTGATGGTCTTACCCCTCTCTCACCACTTCACGAACCCACATTCAGTAGCGTCATGGAGAAGTGGTAACACCTGCGCCTCACAAAAAGAATGGTCTTGCCCGAGGTGGTTCGATTCCCGCCTTGGGCGCCTTTCCGTGTGGAGTTTGTGCGCTTTGTGACCCTCGGGTGAAAGGCGCTCGATAAATGCTATTATTATTATTATAGCAAGGCGCGCAGTTGCAAAACAAATGAGGGAATGCCAACCAAAGGAGAGCAAACTTGCCAGAGGCAACATCTGCCGCAGAAATAGGATGATGAGATCGGCTCCTGCGCAGGTCATGTAGTTGGGTTGCGGGGAGCCGGAGCCTATCCTGGCAGACACAGGGCCTAAGGCAGGGCTATATCCCGGATGGGACGGCAGTCCATCACAGAGTACCGGGGGCAATTTAGTCAGGCCAATTAACCTAGGCAGCAACATGGACTGGGAGGAAAACAGAATGCCCCGCGAAAACCCACACGGACACTGGGAGAACGTGCAAACTCCACACAGCAGTGGAGCGGCAACTCTAAGTTGGGTTGTTACATCACTGAAACATGAGAGACGGTAATGGTTTCAAGAGGCCTCCATGCAAGCAATGGCTTGATCATCATCATCATTATTGTCCGAAATTGCTTAATCCTGTACAGGGTCGCGGTGAGCCAGAGCCTGTCCTGGCAAACACAGGACGCAAGGCAGGGCTATACCCAGGATGAGACGCCAGTCCATCACAGGGCACTGGGGGCAATTTGAGTCAGCAGGCCAATTAACCTATGCAGCAGCATATATTTGGACAGTGGGAGGAAACCGGAGTACTCGGCGATAACCCACGAGGACACGGGGAGAACATACAAACTCCACACAGAAAGGCACCCGAGCCGGGATACGAACTTGGTCCCTTCTTGCTGTGAGGCGGCAGCGCTACTCACCGTGCCACTTGATCATGTTTAACGTATTTGCCTCATAACATTAAGTCAAAGCCGTCACGTGCATCGACATGAGCAGCACTGCATGTGTGTCACACAAAAAGTCGGCAATTAGCTGTGCGGAACATTGTGTGTTGTGATTCCAGTTTTGGTTTTTGAAATGTCCGGTACTATTGCTGGTGGCGACGACCTGGCATTAACCACAGCATCACCAAAAAAATACAAGAATAAAACATGATCATGTTTATATGCGACGAGGCATTATCAGTCATGTGTATTTATAGGTGTGGACACCTGCTGCAAAGTATTAAAATATATGCATCTCAGACTCGTCTTTTTAAACCTGTCAAGTGTTTTATGAACACATTAAGTATTTACATTTAATTTGCCTACGAACGTCTCCTAAGGGATGAGAATAGCTATACTTTGGTGTCCTACTTTCAATCTTTTGCATTTTTAAGTATTGCAAAATTTAGGATAACCTGGAGAAAGCCCATGACTATAACGGAATATACTTAAAACTCTCCACCAACTGGTCAGCAACCGACTAGCTGGTACCTATGGGTACCTTTAAGCCAATACACATTAATGAATTCATTGTCAGAAGCCGCTTAATCCTGTACAGGGTCGTGGTGAGCCAGAGCCTATCCCGGCAGACACAGCGCGCAAGGCAGTGCTATCCCCAGGATGGAACGCCAGTCCATCACAGGGCACCGGGGGCAATTTAGTCAGCAGGCCAATTAACCTATGCAGCAGCATGTCTTTGGACTGTGGGAGGAAACCGGAGTGCCCGGCGAAAACACACGCGGAGACGGGGAGAATATGCAAACTCCACACAGAAAGGCACCCGAGCCGGGATTCGAACCCGGGGCCTTCTTGCTGTGAGACGGCAGCGCTACTCACCGCGGCACCCCTGTCGATACACAGATGATGTAAAAAGAGGAAAGGTTTTACCCTTTCCAGTAATAATGCAAGTGTGAAGATCTTAAAACACCAAACAGACACCTTTCACAAAGTGTCAAGTTTGCAAAAAAAACACACATGCTTGTGACAAAAAGGTACCCGTAGATATAACATGCATTTATATCAGCGGTGTCCAGAGCTGCTTTCCTTTTGACAACACTTGGCTATGTAGAAAGCCGTCTCTAGTGTGTGCCAATCAGTTTCAAGGACAATGCATACATTGTACTGATATAGCTTTTCACGGCCTGATTCATGGTTGCTCTTCAGAGCTGTTCTGTCGGGATAGCCGTGTCGAGCGATCTCCCTCTCACCCTTGCGACGTTTCGCCTCCCACGTTGGAAACCTGATGATGCTTTCACACGGCTATCCCGAAAGAACAGCTCTGAAGAGCACCCATCATGAATCGAGCCGTGAAAGCGACATCAGTAAGTTCATGGATTACCATATTGGCCATTGGTACTGTATTTATTGTAAAGGCATCAGGAGCCACTCATCTTGACCTTGCATAATGTGCCCCGCCTTATATCAGTTGGAGACACAATGAAGGTACATCTGAAAAAACAGATACTCAAGTCGGCATCCTCCTCCAGTGTGTGTTCAAGTTGCAGTGGAATGTTCAGCGTGTGCCCGGTGCCTTGCGCCCTGTGTCTGCCGGGATAGGCTCCGGCTCGCCGTGACCCTGTACACTACATAGTGTACAGGATTAAGCGGTTTCTGACAATGGATGGATGTTCAGCTTGTTCCAAGTGTTGCTCCACGTGCTGGAAAGTTATTCAATGTGCAGTACAACCCTAAACCGCATTGCAGAGCTACACAGCACAACCACAGGAATCTACACAGTAAACCTTATAATTAGAAGCAAATACAACACTACGCCAAATGTTTAATCATAAACGATATCGTAACAAATTAACTGCTATGAAAACCCAATAAGTAAAATTGGTATTAAAATAATAGTACTTGCATTGCCTTTTTAAATAGGTTCATTACTATCAAATAAATATAAAATGTAACACATGAGGTAAATCAAAGGGTTCTTAGAAATAACTTTTTAAAAATAAATGACTTTTTAAAGGAGATAATTTCCAAAAAATGGATTTGTGAACTAAAAGCATAAACATAAATGGACAAATTATTACCCATTTAAAAAGATGCTGATAACATAACCATTAGCATAACCAATGGAAATGAATTGCAGGAAACTATTAAAGACTCAATGTATATGAACAAATAAAAAATGTCACAGTAAGGTAGATTGTGGCCTCACGGTAATATAAGGGATGATGAGGTTGTTGGAAGTCCTTCATCCAGCATGGATATAACGTGGCTGATAATGATGACTAATGTAATTTGTGGCCTTTTGGAGCATTGGTTATTTTGTGTAGCTTGTATTTAGGAGGTTGCTAATTTAAATTACAGACAATACACCAAAACCGAACTTGCAACCCTAATTGCCATGGAATAGAACGTTAACACAGCTTTCCCTGTGGATGAATTCATCACAAACACAGCAATTTATAATCTTTACCACTGACAACTATAAGCAGGATGTGAGCGCAAACCCATTTGTTTGAATGGAAGGCCAATGTATATTTTTCTTGATTGATTTTAAAATGCACGAGCTGTGCAATACATACAACTAAGCTTACCTAAAATAGCTCAGTAAATTAAATTCATATTTGTGTAGGTTCTCACGAATCGATGTGTGATAATTGTTCGTAAGAGTGGCTCTTTCAGGATAGCCGTGTCGAGCGTTCCTCCTCTCTCCTTCACGCCTCCAATGTGGAACGAAAAATGTCGCAAAAGAGAGAGGAGCAACGCTCGCCAAGGCTTTCGCGAAAGAGCAGATCTTAAGGACAATTCCATGGATTACATTTCTATCTATGTACCGATGTCGTTGGTCATGGCTCGATGCATGGTGGTTGCTTTTCATACTTATTCTTTCAGGATAGCTGTGTCGAGCACTCTTCCCCTCTCCCACGTAACATTTTGCCTCCAGCGATCGGCACGGCTGTCCTGAAAGAACAGCTTTGAAACGCAACCATTATTTTTCCATCTATCCAAAAGAGCCCTACTGAGGCTAAACACATGTTTCCAGGTGGCTCCTCTGCGATGGCAGCTCTGGCGATTTGAGATAACCGTACCAAGAGTGATAGACGCATGCGCGCCCTGAGGACTGATTAGATATGCTGCTCTTTCTCTAGCTCGTTCCCACGTGTTGCACCACTGACTATTTGGCAGATGAAGGCACAGATGGTACCTTATGTTGTAATGATCAAGATATGAGCTTTAGATAAAGTTGTGTCCTTCATTATTCAATATGTCGCTGCAATTTAAGTTGGTTGTTTATATTTCCACAGTAACACAATGTGCCTTAGTTAACAATTAAATAATTCCTTTGCATACCCGTTATATCTGTAAATGTCCATTTTAATGAGTAGCCATGACATGGTATTTTTTCATGTTAGGATTCTAAACACCATTTTTTCCGCCCGCCATGCTTTATATACTATGTTTTAACATTAAAATTACACAACAAGGCTGACTCACTAATATAAACTCAGTATTGAATAAACACGCTAAAGGACTCACTTTTACAAGTAAGCCGTTGCAACCGCAAGTAAGCAACACGCTTCTTCAACGTATTCCCATCGACTCGTAGGCTTTCATGACCAATGTTATCCATAGTGAAGCTCTGTTTGTGAGTTTAGGTCATGTGAAAAACGTGTGTAAGTGAAGTGTACTCGTCGATATGTTGGAGCAAACGAGCGAGCACATGCATCACTTACCTTAAAAGATGGTACCGACGTTTCGCTGAGACTTACACTCAGCTTCATCAAGCCCTTAATACGAGCTATACTATGGATAACATTGGTCAGGAAAGCCCTCGTGTTAAATGTGCATAATTAATTTAAATGTTACAAAGTGACCCTGTGGGTAATTTAATCACAAACATTAGAATTGCTCTTAAGACTGGCTCTTTCATGATAGCTGTGTCGGGCGTTCCTTCTCTTTCCTTCGTGAGGAGGAAGAACGGCTATTAAGAGCAAATGTCATTCGTTGAGCCGTGAAGACTTGTATCAGTACATCGTGAACATTAGACAATGAATAGAATGCATGTTTTTGTGCATTGCACACATATTTAAATTCACGTAACTCGAATTCGATTCGATTCTTCGAAGCGTGATGGGTATATGACAGTTTCCCATTGCAAAAAGTTATTCTTTAGTTACCTTTTACAAAGGGCATTGCACCAAGTCTAAGATCATGTACATCTTGTAGCTGCTGTGGATTATTAATCATATAAGAACGAAATATCACTGCACAAAGTATGCTTTACCAGAGAGAACACCGCTTAAAACACACGTTACTTTCAATTACATGTATCCAACATCTCCATTATAATAACCAAAACGTTGGCCATATTCCCCATTCAGGAACAACTGCACAGTTATGCCCACTGGCATTAATCCGTGGAAACCACAAACTTCAGACATACCTCTACGTGCACTGAATGAAATATGGCACAGCTACAATCGAAGAACAAGTACTGGAAATGGTTATGGGAGCCGACTTAGTGTAGGTTTTGGCTGTGTAGCTCACCAATGCATTTTTCAGTTGCCCCGCTTCTTGTTTGGCATATTGTCTGGCATTTCGCTCTACTTGCTTTGGAGCTTCTGACGGAACTGGAAAAATCATTAGCTCATATTCTATCTGGATTATATATGATGAGTAAAGCGTTTAGAGTACCCCTGCATTTTTCATGCAAAGATTGTCGAATCTTAGGTTTGTACCTTGTAGAGGAGACCAATACAACTGCATAGGTCTTTGCATTCATGCTATGTAGCACTATATGCCAGATAACACGCGTATAAACCCGAAACACATTAGAAAACGACACAGCGCAATTACGGAACCTTACACAGTCGTCTCATCTGCCTTGGCAATTAAATACTCTTTTGAGCTTTAACTCATCTAAACTGAAAATGCTCGCCTTAAAAAGCCATGGAGTTGAGCCAACTTGCACCAGACAAAATATAACTTCTGTCAAAGAATGCACTTCTTTGAAGCAATACAAGGTTGTAGCCATTCGCACTGCAGGATCACAGAAAACTTGCGAATGTGAAGACAAGTGAGAATAAATGGACGAGAATAGGTGGTGGGTTGGGTTCTTGGATGGTGTTAACGTTCAAGACCCATTGGTTCAGTGCTGTGAATGGTTCGAAACATTTCACAAAGTGCACCAGCATGGCCCTGGTAGTATACAATGTGCAAATGTGGAAGTCTTGGCAGAACACCTCTCTTGTTGTAGGATTCCAGGAAAGGACATTACTGTCACTTTGATGAATTGCAGAGCTTATGTATCTATTTTCATCTCCGGCAAAAGAATAAAACAAAGCACGGCGATGTTTTTGTTGCTAAGAGCACATCGCTGAAAGCATAACTTCGTTGCATATAAACCTTAAATAACAGCACAGCCGTTAAATTGTGTTTTTTTTTCATTTGTGAAAGCACGTATAATTTCGATAACACCTATGCCGTTCAACGCCAACATTTACTGTAACTGTTCCTGCAATAACCATCTGTAACTCACCCCATCGTCATCTACACCCCAGCTGGACAACCTTAAATACTCTCCGCTGAACACTAATTCACCCGCTTCCACCTTCATGAGCACAATGTACCATATGGCAGAACACAAAGCACACACACACACACAACGGGCTACCCACATTTGGCAAGCGAAAATAAGCGTGGGGTCAGGCAGGTCTACTGCCGTGCAAATCTCCCACTGCCCACGCAGCATGGGAGTGATAAAACCTGGCTAGTCGTTATCCTCATTCTGGCTTTTGCTTGGTAACGATGACAATGGCCGATTGGCATTGGTATTCCATCCATCCATCCGTGATCAGAAACTGCTTAATCCGGCACAGGGTTGCGGTGAGCCGGAGCCTATCCCGGCAGGCACAGGGTGCAAGGCAGGGCTATACTTAGGATGGGATGCAGTCCATCACAGGGCACCAGGGGCAATTTAGTCAGCGGGCCAATTAACCTATGCAGCAGCATGTCTTTGGACTGTGGGAGGAAACCAGAGTGCCCGGCGAAAGCCTACGCGGACACGAGGAGAACATGCAAATTCCACACAGAAATGCACCAGAGCCGGGATTCGAATCCGGGCCCTTATTGCTGTGAGGTGGCAGCACTACTCACCACGCTACCATACCGCGGCATTGGTATGTGTTATAAATGTTAGCTAAATTTAAAATCCATCCCAGATCCATCCTTCCTCCAGAGTCTAATTCTCATACATATGAGCCACTGCCGGTAGCTATTAGATAGATGTTTATTTTACAGCTGAAAATACGCTGTGAGCTTGGAATTTCTGGAAGCCGGATTCTTGCGATACAACAAATGTGCGACTTAACAAACATAAACAATATTTCAGATCAGAAGGTCATGCAACGAATTTAACACATTTACAGCATTAAATTGTGCAGATATAAAACTTAAGCCATAATCAGAGTCTGCACGAGAGGAATCTCAATTTGGATTACAGTATTTTTTCATCGACACCGTTATGGCTGCATATTAACATTCAGCAAACGTTGTTCACCAATGTAAAGTAGAAAGTATTTTGGCCGACTCGTCCACAGGTTCCACATATCCTGGCTTCCACATTTTAGTCCATCACACGAGACCTGTTCATTTCGTTGACTGGGATGAGGTAAATGTAAAAAAAAAGATTAACTAATTTAGGTTTTCACAGCTCGATTCATGATGATTGCTCTTCAGAGCATTTTTTCGGGATAGCTGTGTCGAGCGATCTCCCTCTCTCCCTCGCGAACGTTTGCCTGATAATACTTCCAACGTAGTCGGCGAAACGTCGCGAGGGAGAGAGGGAAATCACTTGACACGGCTATCCTGAAAGAACAGCTCTGAAGAGCATCCATCAAAAAATATCAACGTTTAAAAAGTATTATTTACTCATTCCCAGAATTATATTCCCACTGTTAACTCACACGCGCACTAATATTCAAAAATGTGATCGATTTGCCTGTTTGAACACGGATGTCATTTTTTAAAAATTGCACAATGCACATTTCGATTCAAAATTAAGGATACCTCCTGAATAATGCATTTGAAATATCTGCTTGTGGCATATTCTCTTATTCCAGCAGACTGTGCGAAATGCAGCAGATGCAGAGGCATAACTGCACGAGTCTTCAGGGGAAAAGAGAAAATTACGGAAATTTGCACATGGATCCACAGTCACATTCACTGATCAACATCCAATGTTCCTTTCTGGTTAACATTTTGTGCTCTGTGAATGGGCGTTATTAAATTGGCCCTCGCTTTATTGGGCTGCAATAAATTGCGTTACCCATTTCAGTGAATCTACACGTCGGATGTCATATGATTAAAAGTCCGTGTTGCATAATTATAAACCTCACAGCTACATTCCGTCACATAACCATTCATTCATCCACTTTCAGAAACCGCTTAATCCTGTACAGGGTTGCAGTGAGTCGGAGCCTATCCTAGCAGACACACGGTGCAGGTCAGGGCTAAACCCACGATTGGACGCCAGTCCATCACAGGGCACCAGGGGCCATTTAGTCCGCAGGCCAATTAACCTATGTAGCATGTCTTTGGACTGTGAGAAGAAACCGGAGTGCCCGGTGAAAACCCACACAGACACGAGGAGAACATGCAAACCCCACACAGTAAGGCACCCGAGCCGGGATTCGAACCCTGGCGCTTCTTGCTTTGAGGCAGCAGCGCTACTCACCGCGCCACTGTGCCGCCCCAGTCACACAATCAGTCTTGCAAAAAAATAAACGTTGAAAAACAAAAACCTTTTGGATTCAATGATTATCCATAGAAAATGGATGGATGGATTGATTATTACGTTGTCAAGTTTGGTAACCAAAAAAAGGGAGTTGGCACACAAGCCAAGAGTAACAGCACACATCTCTGTGGCACATTGGTCTGCTGAGTTACTGTCCTCAAGATAATGAAAGTATTTGGTTTTAAAATGAGCTATCATTTCTCCGAAACATCTATCTGCAGACAGTGTTCCTACCATGAGAAATTAATGAAATAAAAATTCTATTTCACGTTGTTTACTTATCTGCTAACTTTAAAATTATGCACAACTTTTGGTCTATGTTACCCATTTTTTAAAATTACATATTGATAAATCTTAACATTCTCTCGAAGTCCTATGTCTAAGCGCTGGCTTGTGTGTCCTACATTGGGTGCTATCTTAATACATTTCCACCACCTTTCAGTTCAAAGCATTAAACTTTTCATTGCTATGCAAATTAGATCAGAAGCATTAATGCAATCTGTTGATTTGGCAGACATTTGTAATCGGGACGTGAAAGGAGGCCCTTGGGGGCTTGAGTTGTGAAACGAAACAAACATCATGTGACCCCATTGTATTATACACGCGTTGATCTTTTCCGTATCCATTGCATATAGGTAAAATAACAATTTTATAATTTATCACCATATGTTATCAATTTCATTCTCGTGGCGAGAAATGTGTTTTACATATTTTTAACGCAATGCAGCCTTAATTCGTATTGGGCACTGCTCTATTTGGTTTTGAATATTATAAGGTAATGAAATAAGAGGGAGGAGGGTGGCAGAGGATAGAAAATTATGACGGCTTTGCTGATGAAGGAAAAAAGAATCCTAATAAATGTTAATGGGAATTAAATCTTACCTGAAGCGCACCGAGTGCAATCACATTAAAATACCATTCGCAATTAACGAACCTTTAAAAGTCAATAACAACGTAAATACTTTTAATTCCCAGATTTCATAGAGCATAAGCAAGTAATCGGAGTGGTTGAATATTAACACAACCAAACCACCTTTCTGGAGTATTACAATCATAACATTAAACACACCTCTTTTGCGAATCCTAAACCAAGGGGAATTAAAATGCCATGACCTGATGGGTGAAATTATTAATTTGCTTTAACACTAGATACTAAGCATGTACAGATGATCCTAAGGATGAGTCCATCGCAATGCATGGTAGAATAGTATTGCTATGACAGTTTGCTAGTTACGGACACATATAATCTACGACACTGTAGATTGGAACCTGTTTATTAATAAAATCTAGGGCTTCATGTCACAATTTCAGCCTCCAATATATAATCTCAGCCATTAATGTCACTGTCTCAGCCCCTGAGCGTGTAATACACTCAGTTTGAAATCACAGTACCATAGTGTATAACCAAGAACGACACTGTACAGTACGTGTATCACAATCGGTCCATAGTTTGGTCTTGTTGAACCAATACTGATGACATTTTGCACTCCCAGAAGGCCGTCTAGGTGACAGGAAGCATAAATAATTACCTTATTTTATATGTGTAGATGGGCAGATATTCGAAAGAGATGACACCTAGGTGTTTGTTTTGTATAATAAACGTCATGTAAACACACAGAATGCATGCGGTAAAAATTGTCTGTTTACACATACACACAATTTACAAGTTAAAGTGCTATTACAGTCGAGATTCTGAGCCAAAACACCAACAACACCCTAAATATCCAAACAACTTTTTGAAAAACATGAAAGAAGACCGGCCATTCTCTGGATCTTATAAAGTCATATTTCAGCTTGGTCATGGATAACAAGGACATGCTATACATGAAATTCATGCCGTTGGAATAAATGAGACGCTGATGTATACGGGCACACACGCGTTTGCTTCCAACTGCATGCAGTTCACGTGTTTCCTGTCCTTGTTACGCGACGAAACGAGACGATGATATGTGGCGATGACACGTTCTTCAAAAGTCACACATTAGTTGATGCTCGCGGTGTTATCGTTACGGGCTGAAATGAGCTCGGCGGGACGCTTCCCAATTTACAACAAACGCGGCCCTCCCCAAACATAAATCTCCAATTCACCGGTATAATCACAGTCAAGCCTTGCTATTGTTGCTTCATTATTTATCCCGCGTTTGTAAGCAAATCCCATTACAAAACGCACAATGCGTGCATACACGTACATATATCTTCCTGGACACGCTACGGCAAGCGTGAGCTATAGCCTCCGCACGTTCCATCCTAAATGTGTAAAAGTCAGGAGTTCAAGTCGGCACAATTTGATCTATCACTGTCACAGTCGGTAAAACAAGGCGCCATGTCGCACCCCGATGCGGGTCTCAGCAGGAAGAGTACTGCTGACCCGACAATTCTGCATGGTCGTCCACCCGGCAGCACTTCCACAGGGTAGATTTCCGAGTGAAAGATTGCCACTGCCCGCGCTCTGAAAAAGGAAATAAATTATAGTGCCAGTCAACTTGTGATGCTGCGAAAGTGGAATTTGGAAGAGTGCAAGGAAAACATACATATGAGCCTCCTTCTATGGAGAGATACAGATTGTTTAATAATAGACAACTGTAATATTTGTATTGCTTTCAATAGCTGCTCTTTCGGGATAGCCGTGTAGAGCATTCCTTCCTCTCTCTCCTTTGTGGTATTTCACCTCCAACGCTGGAGGCTTCATCAGGCTTCTGGAGGGTTTCGCTGAAAGGTGTTGTGTTATATATTCAATTCAATTCAACTTTATTGTCAATCCTGCCATATGTACAAGACATATCGAGGATCGAAATTTCGATTCTCTCAGACCCCGGCGTTGGCACATACATGCTTGCTCCTCAGAGCTGTTCTATCGGGATAGCCGTGTCCAGGGATATCCCTCTCTCCCTCGCGACGTTTAGCCTGATGATGCTTTCAATGTGGAAGGTGATACGTCGCGGGGGAGAGAGGGAGATTGCTCGACACAGCTTTCCCGAACGAACAACTCTGAGGAGCAACCATCATGGACCGAGCCGTGGAAACATACATCAGGACATTATCTTTGTCGTCATAATCATCTGACCATCGTGCTTCGAAGAATCGCAAACAAGATCATCTTAATAATCGTGGTAATTATGTGCTCATCCATGGCCAATTTAAATCACATCTTGCAGTTATCAGATGTAATGTTATGCTTTGAAAATTATGATACAAAGCCAAAAACATCAGTGACAGTTAACAGGCACTACCCAACTTCTTATAATTTATTACCCAGTGGTAGATACAGATAGGACCCCAAATGAACCCAATTATGAGCTAATGTAATTGTGGACGTTATATCACCTGGGAATACCGTGGAACACGCTAATCTTTTTAAAGCCGCATTATTGTTAATCAATGATGTGGCTTAAATATTTTATTATTTCCCATTCACTGTTGTCTATAAATACTTCTATTCTACGAAAGTATTGTATTCACCATTGCACAAACATCTTGTAAAGACTAAATATGATTTTAGATTAAGAATGCTTGCTTTCAAAGCCGTTCTTTCGGGATAGCCGTGTCGAGTGTTTTCCTTCTCTTCTTCGCGGTGTTTTGCCTCCCACGTTGTAGGCATCTTCAGGCATCAACGCCTGATAAATAATGAAGGCGCTGACTCCTAAAGATCCCTCCAACGTGGTAGGTGAAATGTCGCGAAGAATAAAGCACTCGACGTGGCTATCCCGAAAGAACAGCTTTGAAAAGCAACCATCATGAATCGAACAGTGAAAATCTCCACCACCTCAGATGAAGGTTCACAAAAGCTCAGTAAAACGTCAAAACAAATTAAAGTGACAATATCAAACAGAACAAAATAAGGGTCTGCATTGGCAGTGGGTACACATGTTGTGAATTGTAATACTCAAATACGGAGGATTGTGATGAGCTTAAAGAAGATGATAGTGATGATGATTGAGTGAAAATATGGATGTGGTCATAAGGGGAGAAGACAACTGGGTATAATGGAATAATGTGCTGCTGTCAGAACGCAGTGTTTTGTGTGTTTCATGGGTGCAGGGGTTAAGAACGCCCTGCAGCCAATGAATGCGAGGGTAAAGATTACCGCGGCAGAATGCTGATCGCTGGAACCTAAGAGCGAACAGCTTTGTTGAATGCCTAGGATCAAATGCCCTCCAAGCACCAACGCGTGGGATCCTAGGGAGTGAATAGTTAAAGTTCCGCATGAACTTACAACTCAGGACGCCTGAAGATGCCTCCAACGTGGCAGGTGAAACGTTGCAAAGGAGAGAATGCTCGATACGGCTATCCCAAATGAGCAGCTTTGAAAAGCAACGATATACAGATATTAACAGTGGCATGGAGATGACGCGTATAGTTAAACTGAAGAGGAACAGTTATTAAAGTGGATCGTCCATATTTCAATAGGCGAATAAGAATACTGTCGTTGTGACATGAGATGTTGCACACGTGTTTTCACTTGCATACAAATTAGATTATTACGTGGTTTATCTGTGTTTATTTCGGTAGTGTGAGGTTGTTATGTGCATGTCAGAAAGATGTGCACGTGTTTGGAAATAAATATGCACGTAGTTTTACATCAAAGTGATGCCAGTGACAGGCAAACTGGCTTTGGTTGTAGAGCACTGCAATATAACAGAAAAAACAGAGATTGTGGGCAACATTTATCCTGGATTTATTTTCACACCTTTGCGGAATTATGACATTGCCCAGAAAATGTGCTAAGTAAATTTCCCCTAATGAATGCGGCAGTTGTTTGTCCCAATTTCCCATGTGGAATAAAATCCACATGGTACGGATTTTAGAAAAAACATGACGCACGCACTGTATGCTACGAGGGCCGGGAGTGGTGCACCGTACTAAACTCCATCCATCCATCCATTTTCAGAAACCGGTTAATCCTGTACAGGGTCGGGGTGAGCCAGAGCCTATCCCGGCAGACACAGGGCGCGTGGCAGGGGAACACCGAGGATCGGACGCCAGTCCATTGCACCTCTTACAGGAGGGATTTTACAGATTCAAAGGCATCTTGTCTGCAATGGCCGGTGCTGTGCGGCACATATGATAGTTGTGTAAATATGGGCCAATGCGGGCACCTCCACTGATGAAGAAACACTATAGTTTAAATCTGCTCACCATGTGTTTATTTACAAGTGCATATTGACAATTAGTTTGCTCAATGACCTATCTCGTGAGCTGAAACTTGCAGAACACAAGCCTTCTTAATGTAACAAATCCCTGGACATTCCCTAAGCATCGTGGCCCTGCACTTTGAGAGAAAGATTGAATAATCTTGACTGAAATGCACATTTCCAAAAGTAAGTATACTCCCAGTGGCAAGCACAGCATCCTCAAGGGTGTGATTAAAGTAAGAAACCGTGCATCACTAGGAATTAAACAATGTCTTCGCCTCTCTCTGTGGCTGACAGATATTAAGGGATTTGGAATGGTGCAGGTATACGTGCCTGAATTCTTACGTAGAAAAAAAAATCTCAAGGGGCTGGCCAGATCTCTCAAAAACACTGCCATACCTAGAGATCAGTGCACTCAATTTAGCTGAAAGAAACAAGAGTTTTGAATACTCTTTGTAGTATTCTCATAGTATGAGCAATGTTCAGATTGATGTAAATAATCTCTGACAATCTCTGCACATTTTCAAAAACACGTCTTTATCATACGCCTTGTGTTTAGAGCTAATTTGAATTAAAGCCACCGTTCCTTGTTTCCCACTAAACTCTGAACAGATGGACATTATAAAAGAGTGTTGATTACCCCTTGCACTCCATGCATGCAGAGCCGGGGTGGAGTTTGTTGCCACAGTCGACACAGGGGACATAATGCACATTAGGATATCAGCCATCACATTATAAAAAAAAAGGAACGAACCCTGCCAGGAATTGACCACATTAGAATACACAGACGGAGTGGCCAAGCAAGTAAGATTTTCTTTATCGTGTCTGTGAAATCAGCTGTAAATTGTCAACACCAACTGAACACTGTTTTTTTTTAGGAAATTGCAGTTATTTTCTGGTATCAGTCACCGTAATCATGTACCTGGCATGCAACGTTAAGCATGTCGACCGTGTATGTATTGCTGTGTTTGAAAATGTAAACCTCTACAGAGTTTTCATAATGAAAGTAAAAACATTGCAAAAGGGGATTGGTATTGATGGTTGCTCTTCAGTGCTGTTCTTTTCGGATAGCCGTGTCGTGAAATCTCCATCTCTACTTCACAAGGTTTTTGCCTCACACGTTGGAGGCAAAACGTCGCCCACGTTAGAGGTGAAACATCGCGAGGGAGAGATGGAGATCGCTCGACACGGCTATCCCCAAAGGACAGCTCTGAAGAGCAACCATCATGAATTAATACATAATTGGTACTGTATACAAACTTACAGATATTAATATTTCACAAGGAAGTGTTGAAGCCCTCTAATATGGGCGTATCATTTTATATGCGTGCGTACCTCATTCTCTTAGACTTTTTTCTGACACGTGTCTCAGGTCTGGGTAACACACGACAAGCGATTTGCTATATAGCGGGAGACCAAAGAAAGCCCCATATATTTGCAAAAATACAATCGCCCCATTTTCAGCTGTCGTGACGAATGGCACACTCCAGTCGGCACATTTAATCAATACAGAAAATGATTAGTCTCGCTTCAGTGTGCCAATGAATTATTGGGCACATAGTGGGCTGCAACCGCTTTGGCCAAGAACGTAATGATCTCATTTGTTTGAAACCCACCCTCACTTCCTGCCAGAGGTCAGCCTTCATTCACTTCATTACACAACATTAACCCTTTCACGCACCTTTTATTCAACAACGTTAGAATACTCAAGAAACAGAAAGTGGATGTTTCCTTCATTTTAACTGCACAGGTGAGCAATCTGCGACAACGGAAATCAGGGCTGCAGATCTGAAATGTTTGTGACGTTTTGAAAATGACGTACGAGTTAATGCTATGTTCAAATAAAGTACATAATTCGTACAAGTCCAACAAGCTAAGGAAGTTACCTGATGTCACACGTTAAAGAGTTAACTGAAAGAGACTTCAGATGTCAATTAATCTCTGCAGCTGTTTTTTTATGTCCCACCTTCACCCTTTTGCCTCTATGTGAGTCATGCAATTTGCTTCCAAATTTAATGTCCGCAAATTCTCCTGAAAATATATGAAGCTCTACCTGCTATAAGAAGATTTACAACATTGCTTCCTTGTTTAATGCATTAAAAGGCACATTTGTCGCACTTAAGTAAGCTCAGCCGCTTTAAATATTAACGTTTTTACTTGGCCGGACCAAATGAAGCCAAGAGATATTTCAATGCCATTTCAATTTTGTTTAATACATCCTATGTATTGTGTGTTCTTATTTTATGAGTTACTTGCACTATACCGCTGGTACCAACTCGTGTTTGTTGGTGTGTGCAGAGGTTGTGTTGCAGTTAGCGCACAAGCTTAAAAAGCGGGTTCATTTCCAAAAATGAATAAACCTACTGTTCTAATGTAGATTATCACAGCTCGATTCATGATGGTTGCTTTGCAGAGCTATTCTGAAGAGCAACCATCAAACCTAGTGTTGAAAATAATATTTAAACCGGATAATTTCTGTGTGGAGTTTGCACGTTCTCCCTGTGTCTGCGTGGGTTTTTGCCGGGCACTCCGGTTTCCTCCCACAGTCCAAAGACATGCTACTGCACAGGTTATTTGGCCTGCTGACTAAATTGCCCCCGGTGCCCTGTGATGGATTAGCGTCCCATACTGGGTATAGCCCTGCCTTGCGCCCTGTGTCTGCCGGGATAGGCTGCGGCTCACCCTGTACAGGATCAAGCGGTTTCTGACAATGGATGGATGGATAATTTGACAAGGTAAGATGATGCTGCAGTCCTGCCACAATTGCTGGCTTACACCACTGCTGATCGAAGGGCCTTCCAATGCAAGGAGATCAACAGATCCACACTGGAGCACTTAGCCTACCCTTTCCAAATGTGCCCATTGTTTCAATTGCAGACCGGGATATCAAACTGCCAATCTTTAGAGTGCAAGTCTAGTGTGTTACACCGTGGTGGCATTGCCTTAAAGGAGAACCTTAAAGGAATACCGAGGATACCCAGGATCGCACAGGTAAGCCAGGATAACGGCCGTTAAACCGGTTATGTGTGTGCTAAAGAAGTACGAGACAAATTATTAACAAATCAGTACTGGGGGGTGGATAGCGACATTTGTACCAATGTTGTTCACGGCTCGATGCAATATCATACATTGTGCTGTGAAAACCTACATCACTGCAATGTCGCTATGTATAATCGTAACTCGGTAATTTGTTAGTGGCCACATATTATGGCCAGTCATAATCAGCACCCACAAACCATCTCTGTCTCCCCAATACTGATGTCAGAATTGTCAGAAACCGCTTAATTCTGTACAGGGTTGCAGTGAGCAGGAGCCTATCCCGGCAGATACAGGGCGCAAGGCAGGGCTATACCCAGTATGGGACGTCTGTCCATCACACGGAACCCGGGGCAATTTAGTCAGCACGCCAATTAACCTCTGCAGCAGCATGTCTTTGGACTGTGGGAGGAAACCGGAGTGCCCGGCGAAACCCCTCGAGGACACGGGGAGAAAATGAAAATTCCACACAGAAAGGCACTCGAGCCGGGATTCGAACCCGGGGGCTTCTTGCTGTGAGGCGGTAGTACTACACATCACGCCACTGTGCCGCCCCGGCATTGCAAAACAGTCTTGCTGAAAAATGTATCTCGTATTATTGCTGCTGACGTGAGTTATATACTCTGCCCAGTTACTTGGCTGATCAGTGCTTGCAAATTGATTGTGTGGAAGTCTGCAATAAAGTTCGATCGGAAACAACAGAGGAAGATTACATTCCCATTTGCAAATAAGTAGAATGACTAATGCTCCACTCTAAACGTATTGTTACACACTTCAAACGCCCCAATTATAATATATATGATATCTAAAGAGAAACACCTTTCTTTAGCTATTCAAAGGGGGTCAAGGTAGAAGCGTTCACGTCGCGATCCCTGTCAGGTAGTACTTGGTATTGCCTGCGAATTCTACCAAACACTTCGAAGCCAAGCTGAAAGACGACGATGTCCAGAAGCTAGCCATCGTGCTTCGAAGAATCGCAAAGAAGAAGAAGCTATTCAAACTCAGAATGAAGTCACAATTAGCAGGCTGAATAGTTCTGAACGCCAATATCTATAATATTGTTTAGTCAAAGCTGTTGGTGAGGTATGTTGCGTGGAGAAAAACAGTCAGGTTTCCACTAGAGGGCATTGGCCTACTCTTCCACACTAGCCAGATGTCTTGAAAGAGGAGGCAGCACCCCCACACTTTACCCCACCACACTCAACATGCCCATAGAAGAACTCTGGTGCATTAATGTGTGCTGTTGAGTGAGCAGAGGTTAGGTGGGTTTCATAAACGTCACGATTATTTCAACTGGGAGATTACGTCAAACACCAGTTCGGCCGGATTGAAAGTCCAATCAATGTGTTAACCATTATGCCACGGCAGCATACATATTGCAGAACGACATCATGTAATGTGGCAAAGTGCTATAAGTTGGCCTTGCATTATTGGTATAAAGAGATGCACTGGATGTCAGAAGTGCAATGGAAGATGTTTCATGGTAAAGCTGCTCAACTTGTATTCATTACTGTACTTTGAAAAGTAGATTCCCAAGTGTGAAACATTCTCTCCTTTTATCGCGTTCAAGACCATGATGTACCGTATGTCAATTGCTTTTGAAGCTGCAAAAGCTGATGCTATAAATGAAATATATTACCCAGAGGAAATGTGCTCTTTAAGGCTGTGCTTGCAAGAGAACTCGTATAAACAACATGCCTTAAATAATGATATGCCCCTGTTGGAAAAAAAAAGACCAACACACAAAAGCATCGAGCCTGTTAAAATGCAATAATTATGTAGCAATTTCGTGTAGGTATTATTCGCCATAATTATTGGCAAGTTAACGTAATTTTATTTTTATTACACGTTCTTTGCCAGTTATTTAAAACGTGTCTTGAGCTCCCATTTTGCCATCTTTATCTGCAATTCTTTATCTTTATTTCTTTTTCCCTGCTCATCTTGTCCCTCTTTTCCTTCGACCCTGTTGAACTCGCTCTTGACGCTAGATCACACCTGGGGCAGTCACCACAAACGTGTGTATGGGTTTGTTCGCTCGGAGGATGTGTAGCCTGGCTCTCCGTGTCTTTTCATTCAATCACTGTCAGAAACCGCTTAATCCTGTACAGGGTTGCGGTGAGCCGGAGCCTATCCCTGCAGATACAGGGTCCACGGCAGGGATATACCCTGGATGGGACGTCAGTCCATCACAGGGCACCAGGGGCAATTTAGTCCACAGGCCAATCCACCTATGCAGCAGCATGTCTTTGGACTGTGGGAGGAAACCGGAGTGCCCGGCAAATCCCAGCGCCTGACTTTTGGAGATCTGTGGCTACTCCTGACTCAAAAACCACATGCCTCCCAGAACTGCGACAGGCTGAACAGCAAGCAACCCAAATGCTCATCAGAAGTTTGGCTGTAAAAATGACATCATCCAGATAAATTGAAAAGGTCTCCCACTGAAGGCCCTGAGCACCATGTCCACAAGGTGTTGGCAAGTCACCTGCACGTCATCTATATACCGATATGAAGGCTGATAAGTTGAAAGAATGCCTGCAAGGTCCTGAACTTGGTTGTGGGGCAAGATTCTCTATTGAAGGATATTTTCCAAAATCCTGACAAACGGTTCAGAGTACAAAATAATTTGTCTCTGGCCAAACTATCCAAAGAGTCGTCAATTTGCGGTAGCAGGTACGCGTCAGACATTGTGAAGTTGTCAAGCTGCTGGAAAGCAATTCAGATCCAAATGGAACCATCCAATTTCTTTACAAGTACGACCTGTGGCCCGCATGGGCTGGTGAACCTGGCTCTTTCCCACCCAGCTCATCCTACCCCACCCCTAACAGTAACTCTTCCATTTGCCCTTGAGCCAGTTTTTTTCTAATTGGCAAAGAGCGCCTCTCAGCAACCCTCACACAAGAAAAACACACTATTCCTGATTTCTACAATGTACAATCACTAATTTAAAGGCTTGCATTTCGACAAACATTTTAAAGCACAGTAACACTGCCAGAAAACCTTTGTGAAGCTATTTTATTACACCTTGCCAGCAGCCTGGACTTCCGTTGAACACGTACTCCCCCACTCCTTTCACATCCCTCCCTGCCTGCCACCCACCAGTCAGGCAGCCACGAGTATGGCTTGATAGCGTATTGTAACATAACTGTTCTATATTTGATTTTTTTTACGTAGTTATATTTTTTACAATATAATTTAAGAAACATACAGTAGTATATGCTAAATCAATGCTTCAATGCATCCCCAAATTCGATATGTGGTAAATAAAAGACATTGCCAAAAAACAAATGCATATAAGAAATTATGTTTTTCATTCAGTGTCACTTCATCCTGTACAGAGTTGAAGGGAGCAGGGGTCTATCCCGGCAGACACAGGACACAAGGCAGAATTATAGGATAATTCGACGCCAGTCCATCATAGGGCACTGGGGGCGATTTGGTCAGCAGATCAATTAATCTAGACAGGATGTTTTTGGACTGTGGGAGTAAAACAGAGTACATGGCGAAAGCTCACTCAGACACGAGGAGAACATGCAAACCCCACACAGAAAGGTTCCCGAGCTAGGACTCAAACCCAGGGCCTTCTTGCTGTGAGGTGCTGTTCACTCCACCACCATAAGAAATCAAACATCGCAATAAATAATCACGCTACCATAGCGCATCTCGCGCAAACACGCGTGAAACATTGACTGGGTAATGATAGATAGATGTTCATTATTACAGCAGAAAAATACCCAGTGAGTTTGCAAGCTCTTCATGCAACACAACAAACATGAGAATAGACAAAAATAAATAAAAATATAAAAATAACAAATGAACCAAACCAATTTTTTTTACACGCAGCATTGTACATAAATGATCAAATAAACAAATAAAAATACAGTCCCTGACTCAACGCCGTGGGATGCGGGTGATGCCATCACGCAGACGAGCGTGGGGGCATCCCTCCACGCAGCACGCATGGCCCCATGCCAGCCAGCGAAACGGTCAATCCAACCAACAACGGAACGCGATGTCAGCAACAAAACACTCTTCTTATTTTATCCTCTATAAGTCCACAATAAAGCGACTTTCACACAGGTGGGCTCATACATTGGAGCAGCGTAGGTATAATGTAGGGGGTATGTAGTTTACTTGTACACATACGTATCGTATATAAAACAACACACATAACGGCTATGGCCAGAACTTACTGCATCAATATACAAGCGACGATCAAATGCGTACTGTTCAGTGAATTAAGAATCTATCAGCATCATGCTCCAAAACAATAAACATACACATTTCATATCGCTGCCTTTATGCACAAATAAAACGTATGAGAGTAGAGAAGACTGCAGTGTTATTTTATTATTATAGATCTTCCAGCACAGAGGGATTATCTTTTTGAGTAACCTACCAATTAGACATGGCCACATCGCCAACAGCAACGGATATACTGCTGCACAACAATGTATTGAGTTACAAGACATCTACTGAATTATTTGAGGTCGTATGTGCATGTCTTTAATTAAATGTTTTACCTGGATAATCCCTTAAGATGAAATATCTCATTTACAAGGGCTAAAGCAATATTTATTTCTTTATTAAAATGATCATAATTGATGGTTATCGTCATGGCTTGTGAATCGACAATGTCCAAACGCAATAAAATATAGGACACTTAATTATTATGTAGATTTGCAACTCTAAGAGTTAATTTAGCAACGTAAAAAATGTAATCTGGAAATTCATAGTTAAATCGGTACCAGAAGTCAATACGACGCATTGATCATTTGACATATTGTTAACCCCTTTTTATCCATGATAACTCGCTATGTTAGCCATATTAGCACATGCTAGAATTACTTATTCGGCGTAATAATGTGTTTCCGGATAAGATTTATTTTCTCAACTCAATTGAAATCACCCTGCGTCTTCATAACATTCAAACTTTGTAAGAATCAGACCATGAACATTGGACTTCGAAGTGCTACAGCAATGTCTTTGGATCAATAGGTTGGTAAATTAAGCACTAAATTGTCCACAACATTGCAAAACAATCATCCTCCCCAGAGCTGAGGAAGTTAATTCAAAGTATTGCTCAAGAAGCACCATAAAACTATCAATACCCTTGCCTTGCCAGCTATTTTGGAACAAGTGTTTCATGGCTCCCTGAACGAAGTGCATCAGTTTAATGGGAGAAGTCTGCAGCCTCTATGCTGTGCACATTATTTCTAGCAGGGCAGGAGTATTGACCAGGATTTTGTCTGCCGACACTCTGGCGTGTCACACAAAGACCTTCCACTCCTCGATAGACCACAGCACATCTCTAAGCCACCATTAACACGGAGGTGCGTGAGATATTTATACACGACGTGGCAGTGCTTAGAATTTTCTTTATGGCATGACGAGGTCATCTGTTAGAACGTTTCGTTTTTCAAGCTGCATTTCTAAGTATACGTGGGCCTCTCTTTTTTTCAACTTCATTAACTTCAAGGTAAACGCCTTGATTCCACCTGGTTGAGCTTCAAAAAATATTTTCACACGGAAACCACCCCCCATGGATTTTTAAGTTGACGTGGAAACGTTGTTCAAAGCAAAGACTGAACTAATAGGCGGCAAGGTGCCGCAGATGTAATGCTAGTGCCTTTTTGTCAGGTGTTTGTATGCTCTCCCCCTTTTTCTGCATGGGTCCCCTCTGGGTTTTCTGGTTTCCTCCCATAGCTAGAAATACATACAATGTATCTGAAAATAATTATACATTCCACGGCTGAAACGTTGCCTGTATATTACTCAATTTCAATTATACACTGCAGCACCACTAATAACTTGGCTGGATGTAAAAAAAAACATGTTTTACCCTTCCTGGAAATTATACAGGGTTTATTATTGGCAAAAAACACACATGGCAAAACATGCAAGCATAGCTTTCTCATCTCATGCATTATCAGAAACCGTTTCATCCTGTACAGGGTTGCGGTGAGCCGGAGCCTATCCCGGCAGACACAGGGTGCAAGGCAAAGCTATACCCAGGATGCGACACCAGTCCGTCACAGGGAACCGGAGGCAATTTGGTCAGCAGGCCAATCAACCTATGTAACAGCATGTCTTTGCACTGTGGGAGGAAACCAGAGTGCCTGGCAAAAATCCACGCGGACACAGGGAGAACATGAAAACTCCACACAGAACCGCACCCGAGCCGGAATGTATCGTTTATGGGGCTTATTTGACCATACTTCACCATCCTATTGAGTGTGTGTTGGAGAAGGCCCTACACTCAGCTCCATGGATTTTATACAGTATTATTTTTTGTAGTGATGTAGGTTGACATTGCTTTTCAATGTGGTTCTTTCGAGATAACCGTGTTGAGCGCTACCCTTCTCTCCTGCACGACGTTTTGCCTCCCACGTTGGAGGCATCCTCAGGAGTTCCGAGGGTGTCACACTCAACTTTGAAAAGAAACTATTATGCATCGAATCGTAAAACCGTCTCTCTCCAACGAGGGAGGAGAAACGTATCGAAGGAGAGAGAGGGAGTGCTCAACAAGGCTATCCCTAAAGAACAGCATTGAAAGTAACTATCAGTATTATTTACTGTTAATTTCCAAATATTTGAACTCTCTTTACTACCTATCTCTACATTTGAAATAGTATGATTTTATCCACAAATATTCCTTGAGCCATTTAATGGCAATGCTTAATCATGTCATTCAACACAATTGTTCAAATTAGTCTGGCCAGTGTATGGTGATGCAATCATTATAAACCTCTGCATAATATAAGATCGCAGCAATCATTATTTTCAACGATAAACACCACTGAAAAAGTGGTGTGGCAATTTATTTTAAAAGCCAAGATGGTCACGGTTAAGCGCTTAACTAAAAAATTACGAATCGCAATCAAGAGTACCGAGTTATATCTTTACATACACGTGAATAGTTTCAGTTTCCGAGAGGAATAAACAAATATTCTTCAATTACAGAGCTCACTTTCTGATTCTATCTCGTTGGGAAAGCCACCATTCTCGTCTTGCGGAAGGTGTTGTGTTATATGGCGGTGTATTTCTCTACCGCCTTGTGCACATCCATCGGTGAGTGACATTTTGGGGAAAGTCACTGAAGGCTCCTGCTTTTTGGTGCCATCAATCAGTGTATAATAACCTGACTGGCAGTGACCTATGACCCAGAGCCGGCTTCTCATATATTTGAGAATTGCAAGTACAGAGGGTGCTGAAGAGAGGTGAGAAAAAGAAAGTCGCGAGTTATAAATGGCGGTTTCCCTGGGATACCGTTTCATCTGGCTTTCGACTAAAAACAAAAAAAGTATTTGAAAGTAGTTTATCTTTTATAATTTACTGAGCGTTTTAATAGATTCAGTTAAAATCAACCATTATGAATCAAACGTAAAGTGTTAAGTACAGAGTCTATAAGTATCATTTATTCGTGAATGGTAACAAATAAAAGTATGTATCCATACAATCAGGTTACAATAAAATAACATTATTGACTTCGATGAATATAAAAAAACAATCTGGATTTTTTTTTAAATAACAGAGTGCTGAAGACGGATTCCAGTATCATTCCACACCTATGGCATTTATGGCAGGAATAGAACTGGGGTCAGTGGGTTCATCATGCAGTCTGCTAAACAATGTGTCGCCGCATTGAGCCCCCACCTTTAACATACTATGCAGTGTGGTCAGCAAAACCCTATAAACCAGAGGTGTGTGGCGGTCTTCATCCAGCAGTGTATTGACAAAGGGCTGTAAATATCTGTACGCTATATGAACTTAAACCGTGTTTTATGTGCATCAAGTTTACTACAGCTCAATGTGCAATACCCACAGTTAAGCGTGGATATTCCCAACTTATTAAGAGCTGTTATTGGTCAGGCTATTTGCTACAGAGAGAGCAGAACTTGCAGTTCTTTATGGATTCAGGAAGAACACGCATTAAGACAATCCTGATAAGCTTAAACACACTTTATATTCATTACCTTTTATAACAAATAGTCAAGGTAACACATTCAGTGGCATTTAATCATAGACATTTTAAGAGCCACTTTAAGCACTGCTCTGAGTTTTTGGAATTCGTCACGCATTTATAGAGATTGCATATTTACTGTAGATATTACATTATCTGCACTACGAGTCCACATGAAAGAAACCGTTGAGCTATGTAGCTCTTTTAAACAGTTGTCCAGCGGGGAGGGGTAAGCAAATTCCAATATCCCAGGGCATCGGGGGAAATCTAGTCGGACAATTAACCTGCGCAGCATGTCTTCGGAGTGGGAATAAACCGAAAACCCACGTGGACACGGGGAGAACATGCAATCTCCACACAAAAATGCACGAGAGCTAGGAATGGAACCCGGGACCTTCTTGTTGTGAAGTGGCAGCGATACTTCATGCATTGCTGTTTGCACATACAATTGCATTTAAAAAATCTGTACAATAATTACATCATTACACCAAAGAAAGGTTTAAACCCTAAAGATCATGGTTTGTTTCTGTGTAACTTTGGTGTTTGTTTTTGTTGTCTGCCATGCTCTTATTGCTTGTTTTTTGTTGTCTGTCTTGCGCGGCCTTCTCCTGGCCCAGTCCTGCCTTGCCTAAACTCCCCTCGTGGTGTCGCGTGTGGAAGTTGTGTTTTTGTTGTTTGGGTGCCTGCGGTTTTTTTTGCTGTTGCGTGTGTCTGTGTGTGTT
>JAZEWU010000002.1:27606434-27643507 GCA_036362915.1 Geotria australis
GCAGCGCTTTGTGACCCTCTGGTGAAAGGCGCTATATAAATTGAAATTATTATTAAAGAAAGATGAAACTTGTGAACAAGGTAAAAATGGTGCTTAATACTGTAACAGTTTAATCTAATAATTATTTTTCTAAAATATTTGATGAATTATGTTGAAAATCCTTGGACTGCTGTCACCGCGACCCTCACCAGGACAAGCGGTTTAGAAAATGGATGGATGGATGGATGTTGAAAATCAGTGTGTATGTACTGATGCAGGTTTTCACAGCTCGATGTATGAGAATTGCTTTCCAAAGCTGTTCTTTCGGGATAGCCGTGTCGAGAGAGGGGGAGCGCTGAACACGGCTATCCAAATATAACATCTTTGGAAAGCAATTCTCAATCAGTGTGTATTACCCATTATAACATATTGATGGGAAAGGTGGATACTAAGAAAAGAAAGCGAACAAGAGCAGAATGGGGAGATGCATGTTTGCAATTACACCCAGACAGAAAGAGGAGCGCATGGATCAGGACACAAATGCACAACAGAGACATCATCATATTGGCCGTTAAGGAAAGTGAGTGTGGGCTTCGGCAGGACACACTGTTAGAACGGATGGACGAGAATGGAGATAGAATGGCAGCGAGAGGAGCGATAACACCTGAGAGAACAACCACTGTGGAGGTGGAGTGATGAGGTCAGCTCGTCCAGGGGAGTGAGACGGATCGGAGCATCGCAGGCTAGATGGTGAAGGCACGCGGAGACCTTCATCCAGTCGAATATATACCATGAATATATACCATAAAGTTACAGTCACTACCTTCCATGAGCAACCTTAGATCCCAATTAGAATTAGAATTTCTGCCCAGCTGTGATTGCAAATATTGATTTGTGTTTGAAATGTTACAAATGTTGCACTTGTTCCCTCTCAATGTGCAATAAGCTACCGATAACTTTTTTCTCATCACAATGTTTAACTGTAATTTGATTTATTTATTTGGTCAATTATGTGCAATGCTGCCTGTAAATTGAATTTGTTTTGTTTTGTTAATTTGTTATTTTTATATTCTTATTTATTTTTGTCAAATCGCGTGTTTGTTGTGCCACAGAAATCCTGTAAAGAGCTTGCAACCTCACTGGGTATGTTTCTGCTGGTATAATAAACATCTGTACAATCATCTGTACGGCAGTTTCCGACGATAATGGATTTCTTATCTTTTGTTAAGAATTGTCTCGTTTTCTCCTCCTACACTTTTGGGCATCTTCCATCCGATTTTACTAACTGCTGTTTGACACTTGCTTGGCATATTAATGAGCGTAGAGTGAGAGCCAGTTTATTCGTTAGATAACTATCTGGCAAAGTGTGCTAGAATCATTTGGGTTCATGCAAAGAAAGATCGAGCATTATTCACGTGAACATTTTGAAAATTATTAATAGCATCCACCTAATCAAATTAAAATCAGAATAGCATTTCTATGTGCATTATTTAAAATATGAAGGCATAACTAACCCTGGGATATAAAGTGTAATATACGTCGCAAGCATTCAATCCAAAACAGAACTATACCTCATGTGAGAGCATAATGCTACAGCATTCCACATTGTTCATAAGCACTACGCTTCCTCGCTTCTTACCCATTTTGTTATCATAGCAAAATAAATTTCCCTCTTTAGCAGTGGTGATGTTCTCCTGCTGTGATACGCAGAGACTAATATCCATGGAACTTTACAGCCCAAACAATAGCTGATGTGATGCCATAAACATTCATTTTTGAATTACAACAGATATAAAACCACATGAAGCATTCTACGTTGTTATAAATGGGTACGATATGCAGATTTTTGTCGAGTATCACACACTATGTCCTGTGTTTTGAGCAGGTTCCTCATTACCCTTGCAGCCAGAAGATTAGCATTTCAGCACGTAAATCCATCAAAGCAGCGTTGGACGAAGGCAGTGTGTCTGTGTTAAGAATCGCAAAGAGAAACTCATTATCCTGCAAGGTCAATTCAAGATTACTATTGCTATCATTTAAGCCCCAAGGCAGGTCAGGACATAGTAACATTATAGATTTAATAGCAAATGCTGTTGCTTGATATTTACGAATCAACAACTGTTGATTTACACTCATCACTTAGTGTTGTGCATGAATATTTGAAGAGGCATGGGCTCTCTTGAATTAAAACAAATCTAACATCAAGCAGTGAGGTCAGAACAGACAAGCACCTCTTGTCTTTTTAGCATTGACACATTTAACAAAAACACTTATTTTGATATAATAGATCACTCAATAGGCTCTAGCCTATTACATGAATGTGCTGCATGTGTAATGATGTTGACATTATAGGAGACAATGTTACCAAGGATTAGGAATTAAGAAGATTGCATTTGATAACCTTATATGGTAAGAGAGCACACATCAAAACATCAAATCTAATTCATGGAAACACCGTGTTGATATAATACGATATACTGCTACCCTGGAGTTTGCATCAATTTCGTAGTAACAATGTTAACGAGGTTACTTAGAGACATGTTTCAATGGTATACCATAAACATCTTAGCATATTTTAAATCTTGGCAGTTTGCATTAACAAAGCAATTTATATTGTATTTCTGGAAGAACAAAAACCGCAGTTTGCCACGAAGTGCTTGTGACGCCACGACGGTGCTTGTACCAGACTAGGTGTACCTTTATGTCTATAACCACGTCAACAAATCTATCGACATCCACACCACATTATGTATGGCGTGAATTACACACTAGCAGCGATTCATTTGGATGATTAAGCCTGTTAGAGAAATCAGTGTTGGCCTATTTGTTTAAATAGAACATGATACTGTAGACTTATCATCCATCCATTGTCAGAAACCGCTTAATCCCGTCGAGGTTCGCGATGAGCCGGATGCTATCCTGGCAGACACAGGGCGCAAAGGTAGGGCTATGCCATGATGCGACGCCAGTCCATCGCAGGGCACTGAGGGAAATTTAGTCAGCAAGCCAATTAACCTAGGGAGCTTGTCTTTGAACTGTGGGAGGAAACCAGAGTACCCGGCAAAAACCCATGCGGACATGGGGAGAACATGCAATTTCCACACAGAAAGGTATCCGAGCCGGCAATAGAACCCAGAAGTGGATGGACCATGGTTGATGATGATCATGTGCAGAAGCTCTGCCAACTATTTTGATCTGTCATTGCCCAGGTGTATTTATCCCCTGCGTGCCAGTACACCCATGCTACTCCAGGGCACAACTCTGCAGCATCCACCCTATCTGCATAATTACATCCAAAAGGTCTCCCGCCCTGGCATAGAAGCCATCATGATCTCTACAAAATACCTTCGAAGATGTGAACAATTGAATTTTCCAAAAGAGCTCATGCATGCCCTTTTTTATTCTTTAAACAAATCCCACATTGTTCCCTCCATACGATCACCCCTTGATTAAAATGTTCTTCTGACATTTAATCCCTTTAAACTGGCCGTGTCTGCTTGTGATGTCGCCAATCGTGGGCATTATGAGTAGGCTCAAAGGCTGCGTGACATTCTGATTAATGGAATGTTCAACAACGTGTGTGTTGAAAATGTGTGTTTACGTCTCGGTTCATGTATATACATTATTTGATAGATTTGCGTATATTAAAAAACCCTCAGCACATTAATCAATAACACTGTCCTAAAAATAAAAAAATAATGGTAAATCACATTTATTTAGATAGATTTAGATGTGTATTATTACAGCAGAAAATACTCAGCGAGCTTTCAAGCTCATTGAGGGATTCATGTGAAACAACAAACATGTAAATTGACACGAACAAATAAACTATAGAAACACGTATATACCCATACTCACATATAGAGTTGCACACAAAGACCTATAGACTCAGAGACCCATAGACCTATTCAGAGACCCACAGAGACCTGTGTACTCAAGACCCATAAAATCACACAGGGGCTATAGGCTCAGATATCTAAGGCTTACTTAGAAAATCCTGGACTCGCATTCAGACCTTATTAGTGTAGCCGGTGTGAGCTGATGAAGGGGGAACATATAATGCCTCACCTGTATTTTAAAAGCCGAACAACATATATAAAATATGAGATGTGTGTGTGTGTGGTAAGAAAGCGATGCAGTGGTTAACGTGCGGCGTGCTTTGACTCGCGAGTTCGTTTCCCGATCGTGGCTAATGCTAGTGGTGAGTGACGGAAAAAAACTAGTCCTGCCTTCCCCCCTTTACCAAACCCCACTACTACACTGCTGAGAGGCTTACCACGAGTAGCAACGCGTATGCCTCAAAGCAAGAAGAACCTGCATTCAATTCCCAACTCGGGCGCCTTTTGGTGTCGACATTGTATGTTCTCCCCCTGTTCTAGATTGTTTTCATCTGTGTTTTCCGGTTTTTTCCCATAGATAAAAAAAACCCCAATGTAACTGATATTGGCCAAACGTCCCAATGGTAACGATTTACCTTCACATGTGTCAATTCAGATTACTCATAGCAACATTGCACCCGACTGAAAAAAAACGGGCAAACGAGCATAATAATCAGCACGTCTGAGGCAATCGCAGTTATTCTACGGGGATCCAGATGTAAATGGGTGACCAACACGGAACATTATCGATTTCCAAATTAAAGGCAGCAATATCCAGCAAATTACGTACAACGTAGTCACTCTTATTGAACCCAACAGCTTAATTTATTTCGTGTTTTCACACTGCGGCAGTTTCATTTTTCGACCCGATAATGATAGGACGGATAGGTCTAGTAAAACCATCACTAATCACGGTATACCGTCATTAAGTATCCAGTTGTTACCTGCCGGCCTGATAGTGTAATATTACAGCCAATGAACATGTTGGTAATCACACTAATAATGAAGAGAGAATAACCAACAACACATTACACTTCGTTTGTTTTGCCTCTATTTATCAATCAGTGCATTTATTCCCACCAAAGACGAAGCTCTCAATAGACTTTTGGGGAAAGTGCTCTAAGCAAGCACCTATAAAGGCCGGCACGGCACACGAAGGGGTGGGTGGCCAGCACCATGCTCGGCCGCCTTTGTAGCCCTAGTGACGATGTTTACACCAGATACTAATTTTAGACGGAGTCGACCTAGGAGAGGCCCAGGACCGGTTCAGAGAATCGTCACTCGTGTTGGCCGTGAGCGGGACTCGAACTCGGTTGACGGGATTTGTAGCGTAGCGCGCTAACCGCTACACTACCGCTCTCCACGGATATTTCCACCTCACAGTATTGCTCAACCACAACAACAGTGCGCAACTGCATAGCATGAGAATGATCACTGTACAACACGCACGAAAACCTTTCGTGCTTAAGAGACGATCCGCTAAATCTTCCAGTGCTCCTGACTGGCGTACTTTGCATTCATTTTTGGTGTACTATAGATCGGTGCACTCTAGCTCTTTCCCTGTTTACATAAAATAACTGAGTTTCTCTTATGGCTATCGTCACCGCCTCGCTGCAAGTCCGACAATGAACCTGGATGCCTTACTGTCGCTTTAGATACACCTCTGTTACCAAAAGTTTGACTTTATTCGGGAAAAAAAACGTGTAATACACATCCATATAAGACTGTCGCGATGTGATGGTTACCGCGATGAACTTGTGATCCAGAGGTCGCCGGTTCAATCTCGCGGCATGGCCATTTACAAAATTGTCAATTTTCTCAAATCCCCCCCGTCTCTCTCCACCGAACAGTATAAATGGGCACATTGCAGTTAGTCGATCAGAAAGGTCGCGTGTGGTGGGCTAAAGTGTGGGTAGCGTACGCCCAGCTCTTCCAAGAAGTCTGGGATGAATCGGCCAAAATACCCTCCGGAGGTAGGGTTGTGACCTGTCCTGGCATTTTCAGGATCGTCATCGTTTTTGAGGCAGCTGTGTTGGGAAATCTTCATGCTTTCCTCGGACAAGTCATGATGCAAAGTCCGAGTTTGTGCCAGTTACACACGGTAGAGTCATCTCTCTGATGGGTTATTCTTCAGAGCTGTTCTTTCGGGATAGCCGTGTCGAGCGATCTCCCTCTCTCCCTCGCCACGTTTTGCCTCCCACGTTGAAAGCATCATCAGGGAGACAGGGAGATCACTCTGAAGAGCAGCCATCATGAATCGAGCTGTGAAACCCTACACAATTACAGTCCGCACTCTCTTATTCTATTCACCCCAATCATGTGTCTAGATTTGTTGTGCATCCAAGGGGGCAACCTACCCACAGTAACTCTCTAGAGCTCTCTCTCTAGTGGAGTCATTCTCAGGCGTCCCCCAGTACGCCTGAGAATGACTTCTACGTAGGAGGCAAAACGTTGCAAAAGGAGAGAGGAGGAACGCTCGGACACGGCTATCACAAAAGACCATCTTTGGAAAGCAATTCTCAATACTAAAAAGGGCTGCTTTGGCAAACGACAGTTGCTGTTCTTGCACTTCGCCGCGACCCAACCGTACGCATAAACGCTCACAAACGCCCGAATTCGAACAGATTTTCGTTCGCGTGGATTCGCGCTCTCGACCGCGCCGTCACACACGCGCCTTGTCTACAGGTACCCGCGCACATTCCGCGGGATTCAATCAATGGCTGATAATTGAGGAGCCCTGCCTGCTCGAACACTGTCTCACACGCTAGGACAACCATAACTCACACAGGCAACAGCATGCACGCCTCGGCGCGGGTTTCCGTGAAAGGCAACGTGGCTCAGGAGCCATCAGCCGGGGTAAATGGACTATCGATTGGTCAAGAGCCATCTTTGAAAGGTACATGAGTACAGGTAATGATTGTTATCTATAGTGAAGGCTCCAGGTGAAATGCTTTACACAGCTGCCAACCGAGGATTCTAAAATTACACTCCTGTGAACATAAATGGTGTGTATTCTATACGCAATGTAACTCTTGCGGTACGTTTTTATGGGACCATTTTTCCGACTATTTTTCAGTAAATGAGGTACTCAACGGCGCACGAAACCGAACGGTTGATGGATGCTCTCGCCAGTGTAGTTTGGCGCAATTTGAAGGCTTGTAGTTTTTTTGTTAAACCTTTCACTTAAAATGTAAAACCAAAAAGGATGCAAACGTGAGTTTAAAAAAGATTAAATGTTTACAAGGACTCAAAGCGCCTTTGCTTGATGCGTGCACAGTATATTGAGAAATATCAGTTTTTACCAGTGCCTTAAATTGTATTTAAGTATAGGCAGAGAATTGAATCTGTGCAGCCAACCCCAATGCAATTATGGCACTTGTGGCGTATACAAAGTAAGATAACTACTTGGACATTGCGTATAACTCGCACATATTAATTCAATTTTGAAGATGTTAATTCAAAGTGAGTACGACTCAGAGGCGCGAGGAAACCACAGAGAGGCGGAGGAGGCAGCCAGGCGGTTTGCCAGCGCCAACTTTTTGCCACACACTGCATCCTATATATAAAATGTTATCAGCCAATTAACTGTGTTTTTTTTAGTTATGGGACGAATGCGGAGAACCCGGAGGAAACTAAAGCAGGACAGGGGAAGAACACGCAAACTCCATACAGAAAGTATAATAGTTTGAATGCTGAAAAATGTATGTGTGATTTAACAAGCATACTGTGCTCTGTGATGACCAGATCATTCAACAGTCACCATTTTACTAACATGCATCATTATCAATGCCAATGGGGTATTCCTTGCTAGCATGTATGAACGGAACAAGAAGGAACCCCGGATAACAGAAAGAATGGAATTAACTATATTTCAACACGCATTGGACATGTAATTATAACAAATAGGAAAGTGTTTCAAATAGGTTAATACCATTCCTTTTCTAGTAGTAAATGAGGGTGGACATTCACAGTTGGGAAATTTCATTAGCATAAGTATAATACTGTATTTGAAATATCCTCTAGTTGTGGGATTCATTAAGTGAAATGGTGTGAATCAATTAGAGCCGTTGAGCTGTGGAGAGAAAGAGAGAACATGGTTCCTGCCGTAAGGAAATAGCGAATGTGTTGATGTAGGTTTTCACGGCTCAATGTGAGAATCGCTCTCAAGAGCTGCTCTTTCGGGATAACCACGTCAATCGTTCCTCCTCTCTCCTTCGTGACGATTGCCTCCCTACATAGGAGGCATCATCAGGCTAAAGAGATCAATTAATAGTTTCCATGTCGGCACGGTGGCACGGTGAGTAATAATAATAATAGCATTATATATAGCGCCTTTCACCGAGTAGCGTCTGCAAGAAGGTCCCGGGTGCCTTTCTGAGTGGAGTTTGTATGTTCTCTCCCCGTGTCCACATGGGTTTTCGCCGGGCACTCCGGTTTCCTCGCACAGTCTGAAGACATGCAGCTGCATAGGTTAATTGGCCTGCGGACTAAATTGCCCCTGGTGCGCTGTGACGGACTGGCGCTCCATCCTGGGAATTGCCCTACCTTGAGCCCTGTGTCTGCCGGGATAGGCTCCGGCTCACCGAAACCCTGTACAGGCTTAAGCGATTTCTGGCAATGAATGGATGAATGTCTTCAGACGCTACTCGCTCGCATCTATAGCTTTGCACAAGATGAAGCCTGCACCATGAAGTCTCCAGAACGCCAATCGACAGCATTTTTGATTGTGTGTTCCATAACAAATACCAAATCAGGTTATTTTTCACGAAAAAGTTTTCTCTGTTTTGGCTTCAGTTTTTATTGAACTCCCTGAACCTAAACAAACCGTATGTTAAAGTGAAACAAAGTACACGTTTAAAATTAGATTACATCTCCAGGCACTTGTAATTGCATTGTACTTTTTTGCTGCATAATTATTACTAGAGTTCCGCATGAGGTCATGTGGTTCAACCGTTGCCTTGTACCAATTTAAAATATGCAGCGTTAGCTATTTTTGGGGGGTTTTATTGCAGCCTACAGGACCCCCGAGGCCAACGTCAAGTGTTTATCTCAGCACGCCGCGGAAAAAAAATTGCCAGCATTAAATGTTGGCTTTACGACGACCTCACCAGATTAGGTATCTCATCAAACCTGGTTAAAACTACAACATTGACATAATGCAAGTGCAGTCCAAAAAACCTGATTTGCATAAAGCTCACAACTAAGCACACTCAACCAGCAGTAGAGGTAAAGGTGCAGCGCTGAGAGCTTTACTCACTACTAGTGGAAAGTCTCCACTACAGGAAGCCCTATACCAGAGGTATAGGCAGCACGCACCCCCTGGGTGTGGAAGATGCCTTGCTGGGGGTCTGAGACATGTCAGAATTGTATTTTTATTGTATTATATATTTATTGCATTATCTATGTATTTGACAGTTGCTTTTCAAAGCTGTTCTTTCAGGATAGCCGTGTCAAGTGCTCCCTTCACGACGTTTCGCTTCCCACGTTGGAGGCATCTTCACATTTATTAATGAAGGGTGCAAGAGTATATTTTTATAACTGCAGGCTGCAGTAAAGGTTAAAAAACACTGCTATAGGGAGTCTCTCCAAAGGGGACTTTGGCCTACTCTTCCATGCTGGCCAGACATCGAAAAAGCGGTGTGAGTATCCACATTTAACGCCACCGAGCGCAAGCTGCCAATTGGCTCACTTGTGGTGGACCCAGTCATACTGCTGGGTGGTAGTATGTGCGGGGATTTAACAATCTTACTCATCGCTTCGACCACCAGTAACAGGAGATAGCATCTAATTGGCAACATTTGGACCAAAAATCCAATGCTGGAAGAACTGCACCACAGCAGCATCGTTACTCCGGTAGTGAGAGATAATGAAATATTAGAAGTGTTCTGAAACAGTTTTAATAATATTGTTTTAATAAAGGCTTCAAAAATATATAATGGTCATTATTATGAGAACGGCTTTTTAATGTAAGGGTATTTTATTGAATATATTAAAATGTTAAGAGTGTGTGCACAAGTCGCAATAAGACTATAACACTTTTGTTGGAGGAGGAAAATATGCTTAAAATGCCAGCACAAATAACGTTAGCAATAAGGCTAAATGTCTGACCTTCAGGGCAATTATCTGAAGCGTACTCCTAACAGGCCAATCACGAAACATTTCCACTGGGAACTGGCATTGGTTACTGAATATATCTATATGCTATGCAGTTGCAAATTTGGGCTATTTTAACCCATCCTTACTTTGACTGCACTCAAAATGTCTAATTGGTAAATTATGTAGAACCAACAATTACACTTTAGCTGTAGCTCAGGCACAAATCCATATTGTGCAGTGGTCAACAAATCCTATCCAATCTTCTGAGACGCAACACATTACTGAATCGCATTACCATATTCTCCAGATCACATGATGCTCCGGAAAGTAAGATTCATCACAAATTGGGCTATTTGTTTTTAAAATTCTACATATTTGGACATACACACCGACCATGTTATATAAAGCAAACCCCAAATATGTGTTAAATTAAGCAGCAAATGTGTTCTTCTAATGTCGAACATACAATAATTACTCTTTCTGGTGTCTACTGTAAAAGGTGTCTATTTAGTGTGTTAAGATCGAAACACTTGTATTATTGCCAAAAATGGTAAATAATTGTATATTTTTACATCATCTGTGTACTGGTAAAAAGGTACCCATAGATGTAGGGCTAGAATAGATCATGCAGTTGTTAGTGCACTGTATGTTGACCCAGGGCACGTGAGTTTGATTCCTAGCCATGACCAACATTTGTGGTGATATATGAACTGCTCCTGGGAACCCCTTTTACCAACTCCCACTGACCAGTGTGATGTATCGTCAAATAACTTCATGACTGACACGGCGTGGGGAGGCCTTCATCCAGCAGTGGATTGACAGAGTTGTCGAGTTGTTGTTTTAACATTAGAGCAGAGAAGAAATCATTCACCACAACTATTGCTTTCAACCCACTTCAAAGCTGTGCCAATGCACTCAGCCTGTCATAATAGATAGATGTTTATTCTTACAACAGAAAATATTCGTGGGCTTGCAAGCTCTGGAAGCGGGATTCTTGTGAGACAACAAATGTGCAAGTTAACAAACATAAACAATATATAAAATGCGAAGGTAATGCAACGAATTTACATTGTGTAGAGATACAACTTAAGCCATGATCAAAAGTTAGGCACTAATACAAAGAGTTGCACTAGACAAAAAGGTCAAATAATTCTAAAAAATTACGACCAGACAAAGTAGAGAAAAACTGTAACAGTGGGATGGGAATAAGTTGAAAAAGCTTGTTACATAATACAAGGAAACAGCATATGCAGCCCTTGAAACCCCGTATTTTTTTGTACAATTGTAGCTAGGCAGAAATGTGAAATCGAATAACGATCGAAGGCGACTCAAACGAAGCTAGTGACTGTAATTTCGAGCTCACAGCAATATTGTTAATGATATTATTGCTCAAAAGAAAAATAAATAAAAGCATTAGCTTTGTTCAACGTGTATTATTTATTATAATTTTGTTTGCTGGGCGGCACGTGTTGGCTTGTATATCTGCAGTGTGTTGTTCTGTGTATTCCTTCCAATGCTAAAAGCAGTCCATTGTTTCGCCCACCTGTGATTTTAATTGCCCGAACATCCTCTCCGCTCAGGTCCCCTTGCAGTCTTTGAGGTTCGTTGAACTTTTTCACGTCGGATCTTGCCCTTTTCAACTGGACTCAGTTGATTATAAGGCTGGCCTTAGTGTTTTGCCGAGTGTTCCGCCTGTTTTCCGCTTGCCAAAAAGTTCCCTCGGCCAATGAGTAGGCGGGAAGAGTGCTAACGGTAATCAGGGCCATAAATGCTGAACTTATGTTCACTCGCTCATTCTGCTGTTGTCTTCAGAGAAATGGGAAAATGGCACAGTTTACTACCATACTTTCCCGTTTTTACACAAACGTGTGTATTAATATTTAAACACAATCAGGCCCTTGGTGTAGCTCGTAAAGAAAATGCTGCTTTGTGAAAACACATTTTTAATGCCTTTGAAAAGCAATACTTACTTTATTTTCCCCTTTCTTTAAACAAATCTGAATACGTGACAGTATCTTTGTTTGTCTAGTATACAAGGCTGATCAGATAACTGACTATTTAAATTGCCACCAATGGCAATGCTCTGTATGTTAGGTGCCACTGCGCATTTCCAAAAGATGGTATCACCTACTACACAAATAAGTGTTGCTGATAGAAGCACTAGTCTGTGACGAAAGGTGTCGGATATCGAAAGCATGGGGACAATTGTCAGGAGGGATTCTCTTCAGCTAAAGAAATGTAAAAGTGGCAGAATAGATATCTGATTGTGCCTCCGGGTATGTTTGACTCCACCAGTCCTTGCTGCCCAGTCTCAATCGGAGGCTTTTGAAAAGCCAGCTCAAACATTGTGCCAATTCACCACACTTCTGAGCTAGATCCTCCACTTAACGCCGTGCTCTTGGTACAATCTATCCGAAAATTGCAGTGGATGACAATAACCATGCCGAAGTTGACAAAGGAAGGCAGACATTCTCTAGAGAACATTGCCTTCGCTCAAAACTTGGCTACACGGATCAAATGGATAACAGTTTTGAACTGTTGAATTTATAGAATACTCTACGCAGCAAGGGCCATTAAATGTTCATGTCATCCCATGCAATTGTGCCTCTGATGCATCAAAATGGGTAGTCGTTATTGCTCCCGGGGGCCTGTGAAAAGTGTAGACTAGGCAATGCGACAAAAAAAAACCCGCTATGATTTTCCATCGTAACGGTCGGCATACCCACTACAATCGTGGGTTAATTGTTATCATTCTGGAGTTGCAATGGTGAGGTGATCGATTTGATCTTCTAGCTGCACTTGCGACAATTGATGGTTGCGCTTCAGAGCTGTTCTTTCGGGATAGCCGTGTCGAACCGTGTTGAGACGCGGCCATCCCGAAAAAATAGTTTTGAAGAGCAACCATCATGAATGAATCGAACCGTGAAAACCTGCATCAGTACGTACAACAATTGACAAGTTTCTTACAGCCCCTACCTCTGTCCACCCATCAGTATAAATTGATACCACCACAGTCAGTCGATAGGCAGATCATGTGTGGTGGGGTAAAGTGTGGGTACTCCGAGCTCCTCCAAGACTTGTGCAAGAGCGTGCAAGAGTGAGGCCTAAAATGTCAGGTGTTCAACGTGGGCGGCGAAACGTCGCGAGGGAGAGATGGAGATCGCTCGACACGGCCATCCCGAAAGAATGGCTCTGAAGAGCAACCATCATGAATCGACCCGTGAAAACCTACATCATTCATTCATTGTCAGAAACCGCTTAATCCTGTACAGGGTTGCGGTGAGCCGGTGCCTATCCCTGGCAGGCAATCCTCAGATCGGACGCCAGTCCATCACAGGACACCGTGGGCAATTCAGTCAGCAATCCAAATAATCTATATAGCAGCATGTCTTTGGAATGTGGGAGGAAACCGGAGTGCCCGGCGACAACGCACGCAGACACGTGGAGCACATCCAAACTCCACGCAGAAAGGCACCCAAGCCGGGATTCGAACCCGGGACCTTATTGCTGTCAGGTGGCAGCGCTACTCACCGCACAACCGTGCCGCCCAGATTACTATTAAATCACCATAATTGACATCAATGCGCTCCACAAAAATGTACACTGCTGTGGATGTCGGGAATAGGCAGCATACCGTCTCTCGTCTTGTCAGCAGGTCGTGCATTTGCCGTGTAAGAACTGCGTCGGGAGTTTTAGAGAGATCCCTGAGTGAGATGAAGTGGATAAAAAGGTGAAACGATAAGACAAACTGATGCAAAATGTACCGTTATTGACACGTCTTCTTATAGAAAATAACAGCTATTGGTAAATAACAGTTAGGACATCAGCAATGCCTTGCACTTTTTTTGTGAACAGTGGTTTTCATTGCGGAAATAACTCTCTTTCATTGCTCAAATAACTCAATGCAAACCTTACCCGCCCTCCCCCCCTCCACAACTCACACCGCCACTTCCCCATCTCCCCTCCATCGTTTCCAACGCATGTGACCAGCATGGATTAGTTTGGAGAAACAAAGCCGCACCTGTAAAGAAAGAGCTGCCCACACTCTCTGCACCGTGTGAGCACTTCTCGCAGGGCATATTTTAACCACTTCACTACAGCACCGCCCAGTCGTGTATCGCTATTGGCAACCAAAAAAAAGTTCAGACACTAAAAAACACAAGCCCAAGTCATCTATCAACTGGCACCGCATTTTTATTATTCGGGCCCCTGTTGCTCCCACTTCAGAAAATGCCCAATTGAGCAGTCACACATGATGTATACTCACCGAGGGCAGAATTGCCCAGGGGTCCCCTGCAGTGGGTCAGATTCTTTCTCAATGTTAGTGCGTTCACTGGCCCTCGTAAAAACCATTTATATTTTTCTGCTCACATGTCCGCACATTCCAGTCCATACAGAGGGCACTTCAGAAGTTTCTTCAAATGAATTAGGTACTTTCCCACCCCTTTGATCCACCCCCCACCCTCTCATCTGTGTATTCCCTCCCCTCGTTTTCCTTTGTTAATGAAAGCGTGCCTTTCTGTGTGGAGTTTGCATGTTCTGCCCGTTTGCGCGTGGGTTTTCCCCGGGCACTCCGGTTTCCTCCCACAGTCCAAATACATGCTGCTGCATAGGTCAATTGGCCTGCTGACAATATTGCTCCGGTCTCCTGTGATGGACTGGCATCCCATCTGAGTATAGCCCTGCCTTGCGCCCTGTGTCTGCTGGGATAGGCTCTGGCTCACCACAACCCTTTAGAGGATTAAGCGGTTTCTGGCAATGAAAGAATGGATGCATGCATGTTATACTAAGCTACTTGTTGATGGTATACTGTTTACAGGGCATACTGTGTATAAGCTTCACCGAGTGATCACTTCTGGTCCACGTGTAAGAAGTTCCTGGTAAGCCCTCCAAAGCGTGCCTTGTCACCACTGCCTCCTCTCTCTGGCTGGACAACACAATAGATATCTCAATCCCCCGTGTGTATACTCCGGAGTCATGACTAGTGTGTTTTTTACATTGTGCCACACAGTCAGCATGTGCCTTCCAGGACGACGCTACACCCAGCAATGGCATCATTAAACGGAACTGAAAGTCAATGCAATGCTTGTTATGTGTCTGGATCTGGGGCTGATTTACTCACCCGTTCCAATGCACCGATTCACCACCCACTGTGAATCTATTTTACATTTTACAGGGCTTGGGGTTTTTATAGCGTCAGCTTTTTTTACAAAATGCTGGCCAAAACTATTCCTGGGAAAAACCTGCTGATCAAACATTTTACAAGTAAAAAAAATCCATCCAGAAACCCTAAACAAGGACACCTTGGCTTGACATATAGCGGTAAACACTGGTAACTGGCATCATACTGCATGATGCATCTGTTAGTGGAGAAACACAGAATGAGAAGGATTAATTCATGATCGTCTCTCTTACAGGTAAAAAAGTGCAATGGACAAATAATTAATTTCGTATGCCTTAATAATGTTTTTTTTGTCAGTGATGAATATTGCTTTTCACTTTTCATCTAACCAAGTATTTTGGTGCCAAGTTTGGTAATTGCTTTGTACCCCTTGATACATACATTCACGATCAATGAGACACACCTCACATGAAGTCAATTCGTGGCCATCTAAGAAAATAACTCTCACATATACAAGAGCAAGATGAACTTTTCGAAAACGATTAGAAAAATTCCTCGAATTGCTGTAAATGCACTTTTAATAGTTTTGTTAAAAGGTCCTTTGCTTTAAGAGGCTCAATTAAATGAGAAGACATTTGATATGAATTGATTTAGAACAGCCCAGTGATTAATGTCAAGGAGATCATACTTTTTAAACATTTAGAAATACTGAGTTTGCAGGACGTAGACACTAGTTGTGATTGAGTTGATGCATTACAATATTGAATGGCATTTATCACTATAAAAAAAACACATTACAAGCCGAACAATGGACAGCTCGAATTATCCGAAAATGCGGTTCTACAACACTTATAGATCTAGCACTGCCACCTAGTGTCTCTTTCGTTATAGATGAATAATTGCAAACGCACCGCAGGTTGCGAACGAGGAAAAACGAACACATTCCCGGCATTGATTAAGCAACTGAAGGACATCCCTCTGGAGAATGACATTTCATTAGGCAGCTTTAATTATGCTCGGCATATTGGCGCCTGATATTTTTACAACTCTAAAAGGCAAACATAGAAAGGTTAAGTTGCAACAGATGACGGGTACACATGGCAGATATAAGAATCTGGAACCCTTGGTGAGTATACACCAGATAAAGATAAAAGTGCAGACTTGAAGATTCTTGCTCACGTCGAAGGGCCTCCACAATATATATACCTGGTGGTGTGTTGAAAGATTGTGCAGAAGTGCTCAAGGATGTTCTCACGGACATCTTCAACACCTCCTTGAGCCAGGCTGTTGTCATCACATGCTTCAAATCCACCACCAAAGAAGTCACCCCCATCCTGCTTCAATGACTACCAGCCTATCGCACTAACTTCCACCATTATGAAGTGCTTTGAGAGGCTAGTCATGCACTACATAAAATCCATCCTTCCTCCCACCCTGGACCCCTTTCAGTTTGCATATCGTGCCAACAGGTCCACTGATTATGCAATCTCCTCTGCCGTCCACTTAGCCCTCACCCACCTGGACACAAAAGGCTTTTGTGCGAGAATGCTGTTCATAGATTTCAGTTCAGCGTTCAATACCATCATCTCTCAGTAGCTGATAAGAAAACTGGACCTGCTCGGCCTGAATTCCTCACTCTGTAACTGGATACTGAACTTTCTCACTGAGAGACCACAGTAGTCAGTAAGGATCGGCAATAACACATCGAGCACCACCACACTGAGTACGGGGGGCCTCGAAGGATGTGTGCTCAGTCCCCTGCTCTTCACCCTGCTGACCCATGACTGTGCACCAACTCACAGTTCCAACTACTTTGTCAAATTTGCTGATGACACAACTGTGGTCGGTATCCTCAGCAACAATGACGACTCGAAGGACAGGAATGAGGTGAACCAACTGGCCACGTGGTGCAAAGACAACAATCTTCCCCTAAATGTATGGAAAACAAAGGAGATTTTAAGTCACTTCTGGAGACCCCACACCCAACACTGACCATCAATGGTACTGCTGTGGAACAGATGAGCAGCACCACATTTCTGGGTGTGCACAACACCGAGGATCTCTCCGGACAAATAACACCGCATCACTGGCCAAGAAAGCCCAGCAGCGTCTTTACCCATCATGTGCACCTTCTACCTGTGTTCTTTGTAATATATTATGACAGTTGTCGCCTTGTGTGATTTGGGAACTGCACTGCCTCCATCCGCAAGACCCTACAGCGCATAGTGAACGCGGCTGGGAGGACCACTGGTGCCTCACTTCCCTCGTGCGACCACACCCATCCCTCACACAGCCTTTTCAGTTTCCTGCCATCTGGAAGAAGATACCGAAGCCTCGGAGCCCACTCCACCAGACTATGTAACAGCTTTATACATCAGGCTGTCAAGATGCTGAACTCTACCCCCCTCTGCCTCCAAAAAGTTTGGACTGTAACTTACCCATCCCACCCACTACACGTCCAACAGCACCAGCCATAAGAACGTTTAAATACACGCATATAAGCACACACACGCACACCTCCACTCACCACTAACTATTTTGTCCAGAACATGACAAAAACTGCTGCTAACTACTTGTCCTGCACTATATTAGTTCTATTTGCACTATATTTGTTATAGTTATAGTTTTATGTCTAGATGTGTGCCTTGTTATTGTCGCTCCCCCCAAGACCCCTAGCTTAGCTTAACTTGTAAATATAAAAATAAATAAATTAGTATTTAGTTTTTCATCCTAGTATTTTTAAACCTTTGTTGTTGCCTTCCAGTCTATGTATATGCTAACACCGGGGTCTGAGAGAAACGGAATTTCGATCCTCTATATGTCCTGTACATATGGCAGAATTGACAATAAAGTTGAATTGAATAGAGAGCTCCTCTATGGGGTATTGACCTTCGCGTCAACACTGGTCAGATGTCTTGGAAGAGACGGTAATACCCACACTTTATCCGACCACACGTAACCTACCGTTAAACTGGGGCGTACTAATGTATATTGTCGGGCTGACAGCTAGTCGCGGGAGATTTAAGATTTAAGAAACACAGCTCTGAAGAGCAACCATCATGAATTGAGCCGTGAATGGAACACCATAACATTGCAGCAAAGTGCATGATAAGTAGAAATAATATCACGCGTAACAATAGAGTGCCTATGTATTCTGTATATACCGGAAAATGTGACATGGTTCATATAAGAGTATATATAGATATATGAGTGGATGATTGGTATTAATGCCTGCCTAAACATTTGCATGCACATGTGCACATGTGTGAGAAGCCAAGGTGTCAATGTTTTAATTAAGACTGCAAGTGAGTACACAGAAAAACACATGTTAAGTGCTACTAATCTAATGTGTTAAGAGTATGATCTCAATAAATATGCAAGTAGGAAAAAAAAACCTGGATTGATTGAAACGGCCGACCACATACAACATGGAGCCTTTGTCAATATCCACTTTGTTGATGCAGTATAATTACATGGATCAGGATTCCGGTTGCACTTTGGCACACTACATGGGTCCACAATTGTGTCCGTTTTGTATTCAATGCAAAAGGCTTCCACTGGGATCAACTTGTGCCTCCGGGGATTGTGGTCCAAACGGCAAGGTTTTTTTCCTTTTTTTCAGTAATTTTATCTCCATTCAGGTTTCTCACAGAGCAAGGCGACCCGTGGTGTTATACTGACCCACAGAAGTGGATGCGACAGAGCTACGTGTGAGCTTCTTTCAAGTGATCTTTCAACCTCACTCGAGAGGACAACATTTTTCATCCCATGAAAAGGCAAACTGATAAGTATGTTCTCAGAGCTGAAATTTAGCAACATTACCACATTTACTGTGACTGTTTTGTGTGCAGTCATTCGTGACCAGCCTGAGGCCAACTCTCTGTACTCGAGAACCCAGTTTAATCGCTCACGGGCTACCTGGATTTTAACCCAGAATACCCATGATGCAACCTCAGCGCTGTGACCTATGACCTGTACCTGCAAGATTTGCCTGCAAGATTTGCAGTACTTGCTTCAATGATAGTGCAACTGTACCAATTAATTCTGTTATGGACGAGGCCAGAAAGATTAAGGCTCACTTCTGACCTACATCACAATTATGAAATAACTACTCGTGGAAAATTCCATACAAACTATATGAACAATATCAATGAATTATCAACGAGACATACTTTGGACCGTACATCTGCTATGTGCAATGTGCACGGTGATCCAATTATAGATACTCCACTGATTTTAAAAACCCGCTTTTTTGATAACTGACGATCAAATACAGTATTGTTAAAAATAAATTAAAGTGTATTGAGATCAGTGGTACAGGCTTCAAAATGAAATGTATTTTTTCTCTGTTTTCTCCCTGTAATTTTAATGGATCAGTCCAAAGACATGCTGCTGCATAGGTTAATTGGCCTGCTGACTAAATTGTCCCTGGTGTCCTGTGATGGACTGGCGTCCTATCCTGGGTATAGCCCTGCCTTGTGCCCTGTGAGTGCCGGGATAGGCTCCGGCACACCATGACCCTGTTCAGGATTAAGCAGTTTATGATACATCGGATGGATGGATCTATATACGGACCGCCCTGCATATGTAATCAAGCAATTGAGAATACATCTGAACCTCACATTGGGTTCACGCACAAGAGCTTAGTCAACACAAACTCTGGAGTGTGCGTGAGATCTAATAAGGCTGCTTCAAAAACACTTCGCGGAAACGCTATTTTCTAAATTCCACTTTATCACAGTACTGTATTGCTATCTACAATGCGGTGTAACCTTATTTTGCAATGCATTTATATGTTTATGCATTTTTCTCCCCTTAGAAATGAAATCTGCAAGATGCTGCATGCCTCAGTCTGTGCGGTAGTTAATAAAATTAGTGCCACCATCTGTGCTATGCCGTTAAGTGGTTAAGTTGAATAGTGCGCAAAACTGCAGGTATTTAAACAACAATGAAGGATAAAGTAATTCTGTACGTTTCAGGTTGAATTAATAAAAACATGCAGCAGCATTAATGCACTTGACTAGATGTGTGCATCATATTTTCTTTCGATCATTTTAGAATTGTAAAGCAGATTATTACGTTGCAAATGTTATCAGTTTACATATAACACATGCTTGATATCCATACACCATATAGACCACTTCATATCGCACAAGGATGTGAATGACGTCTGAAATTCTGTCCATTATGGTTGCCATCAATAAATGTACTCAATGATGGAAAAACACTCATACATGCAGCATAATGTATCATCATCATTGTCAGAAACCGCTTAATCCCGTAGACTCGTAGAGGGTCGCGGTGAGCCCGAGCGTATCCCGGCATACACAGGTCGCAAGCCAGGGCTATGCCCAGGATGGGACGCAAGTCCATCACAGGGCACCAAGGGAAATATAGTCCACAGGCCAATTAACCTATGTAGCAGCATGTATTTGGACTCTGAGAGGAAACCGGAGTGCCAGGCGAAAACCCACGCAGACATGGGGAGAACATGCAGACTCCACACAGGATGGAACCCGAGCCGGGATTCGCACCTAGGACCTCCTTGCTGTGAGGCGGCAGCGCTACTCACCGCGCCACTGTGCCGCCCAGACACTCATACATGAAGCTTATTTTATATTCAACATCAATACATGCCAGTTCCTTTTTTGATCTCGTGCATGTACATTCTCACGTGATCGTGAGGACTCTTTGCTCAACTTTTAAATGCTGAATTCGAGCAGCCATAGCTCATTTCGCTCAGAGAGTTTCAATACCAGTAAAAGTACAAGTATGCACAACTTGCACAACTCTGAGCCATCACTCTCATTCCACATATATATAAAAAAAAACGATGACAACTTCCTAAACTGGAACAAAATGAACATACGGGGTGTAAAAAAAGCATTCAGTAAACACAGCATTAAGATTCTCTAACGCCGCCAGAACGCAGACCTGGTATGTAATGAGACTATGAAAAATGATGACATTTACTTAAAGTTTTTTTGAAATGGCTTAAACTCTTGGCATGATTTCCATAAAAGCAGTACCGAAATAAATCATATTGACATACACCTAAAACAAATACAAAGAAAGGGTGGATGTTTTCAAAAATCACAGACTCTTCTGTATTCCTCTATCATTTTCTTGATGTATATTAACCCCCTAGTGGAATGCAACACACTTTTCCTTCACGGAACTACGTGAAAAGGAAATGCTTTTTTGCGTGAACCTGTAATTTTGGATAAAGAGCTCAATTTTGATAAATAAAGGCGGACCTCCAACGGGTTTCTTACAACGTATCTTTGTGATCTTTACTTGTATATGCTACATAAAAAATATCTCGAACGTATTGTGAAAATTCAGTGTAAAACTTTTAACTCGAAATTGTGGTAAAATGTCCCATTTTATTTAATAATGAGCAGCATATTTGCCTGACATTGTTTACACATTATTATCAGGTAACCTGGATGGTATATGTAGTGCGATAGCACAGTGCTTAAAGGACTGTGCTATGAACCTGGCGATCTGAGTTCAATTCCTGGCAGTAAGTGAGTGACATCAGGACTGGTCCTGGCTTCCTGCCGTTTATCGACTCCCAGTGACGATCATGGTGAAGCCTAATCAAACATCCCCCTTGACTGACTTGGCAAAGGGGAGGCCTTCATCTGGCAGTGGATTGACAATGGGCTGTAAATGATTACAATTCTCAAAACTGATAAAGGCGACAACTGTCATAATATATTACAAAGAACACAGCTACTTCAATATAATCTCTTGAAAATAGTCCACACCTTTCACTTAATCTAGCAATTAAATCCTCGTTCATAGGCAATTCTGTAACCATGTTCGTAGGCAAATGTAAACATGTGTACTGTATATGTTTTACATTTCAGTTGTATAAGCAGTGTGCTAAAGTGTGGATTAAACAAACCCCATTCTGTACAGAATGGGGTTCTGTACAGAATGGGGTTTGATAGTTGCTCACCATGACGCCTGGTGATGCTTCTAACGTGGGAGGCAAAACGTCTCGCGGGAGAGAGGGAAGTCGCTCGACACGGCAATCACAAAAGAACAGCTCTAAAGAGCGACCATCGAACCCCATTCTTTTAGTAGCGGGGTGACAAAGCGTGATGAAGCAATGTAAGTATTTCAAATGGGCAACATATAGCAATTAAGAGTAGAGTACTGGTCAAATAACCCATAATACAACTTTATAAAAAAAATGAAATGATACATTAAAAACACAAAGCATTCAAAACCAAGATACTTCTTGCTGTTCATTCACTACAAACCCGAATGAATACTGAGGAATAATATGCCGAAGTCCTGGTAAATTCAAATGCACCACATATCTAACAGATTTTGAGGATTAAAATGAAGAGCCCAAACCTGCAAAGGGAAATTCCTTACGGGAAACCATACTTTCGACTGACAATATATCAGTGCCATCCGTGAATTTCAACCTTGTTGCATATTTGAAAAATCCTACCCGACTCACCTTGGTGATTCAAATTCATGGTGGGGTCACGAAAACCATCAGGATTCTGTTTCCATTGCATAGATTGTGTCATGAATACTGAATACGCCATCATAACCCTTGGAAGCCCATAATCAGTTTATTTATTTTACGTACGACACGAATCAATGATGAAGTAAACAAATAATATGCATAAAGCATGAGGAGGAGTCAGAAAACATTAGGTGATCGCTCACATTTTTGCTTAAAATGCCACAAATTTTACATAACAAGCAAGAACGAGCCTGATTTTTTCCCTTATCAGCGCCACTAATCAGACTACATAATAGAAAAGTGTGAAAAGCAGCTGAGCCATGGGTGGTAATTTAAAACATGTCACACCTTGTAATTCTAATAACGTTAACATCACTTCCCTAAATATAAACGATCCCTATACTGTACGACTATTTTTCGAACTGTAAATTTAAACACATCTGGAAGACGTGGTGTTGTAAGATGACAACGCAGGCTCTGTCGATTAATACAGAGATCTTGACGTATCTCACAATCAGTAACGATATATAACGATTCATCAGAAACTGCTTAATCCTGTAGAGGGTCGCGGTGAGCTGGAGCGTATCCTGGCAGACACAGGGCGCAAGGCAGGGCTATACCCAGGATGGCACGGCAGTTCCTCACAAGGCACCGGGGGCAATTTAGCCAGCAGGCCAATTAACCTATGCAACATCATGTCTGTGAACTGTGGGAGGAAACAGGAGTGCCCGGCTAAACCCCACGTGGACACGGGGAGAACATGCAAACGCCACACAGAAAGTCACCCGAGCCGAGGTTAGAACCCCGCATTAATTTGCTGTGAGGCGGCAGCAGTACTCACCGCGCCACCGTGCCGCCGTATATCACGATTCCATTGAAACATTGAGCTCAAGTAATACACTTTAGTGGTATTTCTGGTTGATACGGTCCAGCTTGTGTTGGAGTGGATCACTGGGTCTACCACTATCGTCACACGAACAACCACCACAACCTCGTGGACTTCCAATAGGACCATCAGGACCTCCTGAACAACCACTCACACCAATTGAACTACCTGGCATTACTGCTGAGACCACCACAGAATAACTATCGGGAACACCTGTACTACAATTGGAAACTTCCAGACTAGTAGTTGAACTATTGGAACCACTGGCTCTTTCCAAACTTGAAATTGTGCATTGTCAGTCGAAGGATGTGTTGTGTCTCTGTAACATGTATGACACGTACAAGTTATTTTAATCCTCTTGACTGGCCGAATCACCGTTGTTATCAGTCTTCTTCTTCAATGTTGTTTTCTACAATAGGAAATCAAATCGACCAGTCAGTCTCATGGGCCGTGAAATCCTGTTTAAACACTACATAATTGTGGTGAAATTGGGTCAATTCCACAAATTAAACATCAGAATTAATTTGAATGTTGATTCGGGGCATGTGGTTTCTGCTTGAAATTCCATTCTGACTATGCAGAATGTGTGACGCTTACTTGTACAAACCATAGTTAAGTTATATCCAAAATATAATTCAATTCCACGATGATTTTTGCTAGAATCCCATAAAAACTGTCAAAATAAAAAAAATGTAATGGTTCAGGGTGATTGTAGAAAGTGAATATGATTCTTGTACGAATCAAGAGCTTAATTATGGTGCATTGCTTGTTATCATGTATGCTTAAGATGATTCTGGAAGATCGCATAAGATTGGAAGGATGGAAAGAAAAACAGCCGTTACTATTTCTGTCTAAACCTGTTGTGCATCCGCACAGTGTTGGTGGCATATTTACGTAGTTAAATATATGAAAACAAAAAAGATTGGAAGAAGGTATAAGATTTTGGGATGAGAATCGCTATGAGAGACGCAGCAGATGGCAAAGTAAAGAAAGATACTTTCATGGCATTCAACTGTCAGTTATGAGCATGACACCAGATAGACTGGCAGAAGATTTAAGCTTATAAGAAAATTCGCACGTAAGTTATACACGTGAACATTTGATTGTGCGAACTGTATGAAACGTAATAATCCAACGTAATGTATGGTTAAGAATAAAAATCTAATTGTAGTTGGCATGTAGCAGGACGCGATGACCATGATCTGATGCCTCCACTTTATAATATATCCACGCATGTGTAGCAGATGAAATTGTATTATAAATTATGCCAAAGAGATCTCATGTTCTATCATTCATAGTAGATTTGATTTTCAAACACATTCTTTTAAAATAAATTGTCATACTAAAAATGCTCCAATGGACTAAGATATAAATTGGAATATGCAGTGCCTATTAAATGTCAAACCGCACTGTATAAATCAGTCAAATGATAGCAATTTACATTTAAAAAGCCGCTACTAAACTTTACACAATAAACAACAATGACACATGAAAGAGGCTGGGTGAGTTGAGGGGGACATTTTGCAGTTTCAGGACACTGAGTAAGGACCTTTTATTTCTGGCATTAAACCCTACGGTGGCACAATAAAAAAATAACTGGTCTGCTCCGAGCAAAGTGTTTGCACGAGGAGACACTCCGACAGTCTAAACCCAATCACAGGCTGTGGATGTATTTTATGTGTTCGGTCTTTAGCTGTGTTCCATAAACATTGACGAATCAGACCAGAGCCATATAATTTCGAGCAGCAGGGTGGGGCAGTGGCATCCGTGAATTTAAACCTTGTTGCATATTTAAAAAAATCCTACCTTACTCACCTTGGTGATTCAAATTCACCTTTGCGCCCTCATTGAATGGAGGCCATATTGTGGTAAATGCCCGATGCTGTTGATCGTAACTACCAGTGAAATTTCATAACCAATAATTAAATGTTGTGGATTGTCCTCCAACACACCGGTGTGCTGAAGCAGTAATACATTGGCACTTTAGTTTACGTGGGAACGTTAACCATTAGCTGTGCTGGGTGGAGGAGGGTTTTACGACACATTTTACTTACGTGATTTACAATTAAGAATAAACTTTTATATTTTGTTGGATTTCGTCGAGTTAAACGCACAATTGTCCCCAAACTTGTCTAAAAATTACCACTGTCACCATTACCAATATTAAACTATTCCTGCCAAAATGTTATTGCAATCTGAATTACATTCTGTGTTTCATTACTGATACAAGTATTTCCATAATGGAATATTATTCTGCACTGGGTACTATGACGGTGAAACTAGTTGTGCCGATGTGATGTTCTCACATTTAATAATAACCAATTACAGCTGACACTGGGGAATAATAAAGAAAGTACTTTGTGATAATAGCAACTCAATTTAGTTTGAAAAACGTACAAGACATTTTCAATAAAACATTTTTGAAAGTGAAACTTGCATCATTGGCAACGTCCAAAGTGATGTTTTTTTTGACAAAACATAGTCGATAATGTTCAACTTGATTATTTAACTTTTACATCTGAAAGCTACTTCTAGATTGTGTGAGAGCCTACTTAGTTATAGAGGGGGGGGGTTTGTGAAATTGTATTATTATTTAAGTGGACATTACCACGTTATTGCTATGACTGAGTTCACAAAGCCCAGCAAAGAACACGGAAACGGCCAGATTAACGGCGCGCACGCACGACATGAGGAGCTGTTCAACGTGTATTTGTGGCAAACTTGGCCGAGCCTTGCCCTGAATGCTATTTCTTTCCATCATAAGCGTCAATGCCAAGCTGCCCAAACATTACGAGCAGATGTTAATTTGTATATGTATTAAGAAAAATGTCCATCACACAAATCAGTACGGACTGAGACTGGCCCCCTAGATTCAGTTGAACAGACTAGGTCACTTTGACTCTTTGGCTGAATACATTATGCCATGTGTCTCTGGCGCACATACTGTGGCCAGGTTATTTATAGATGCGGAGTTGCAATGCACATCAAACAATGCATGAAAATGTAATATTATGCTAGTTTCAACGGCATATGCTTTAACATTCATATGTTTTACTGCAGGCATGCCACCTCGTGTATACGTGAAACATTTCCAAATGCAAATAGAACAGTACATGTTTAAATGCCACTTATCTTATATCTGATACCCATGTTTTAACCAAGGAAACGAAGCGAGTAATTGACAGTGGCATTCACTCAGGTCCCAGGCATGACAGCATCCACGTAGCAACCGTGCCAAGAACATGCCAATAGCGCACGAGATACGGTGCAGGGTATGCATCACTCTCCATGCAGCCTGCCAGGAGTAAAAGTTAAAGAAAAGGATAGCCCAATTTCCATTATTGCTTGAAGTCAATTACCATACAGGATGAAAGAAGTTAGAACGTCGTTGATTTTGGTGGGAAACTTGACGTTTGAACGGATGACCCGATTGATTTATGTGCAAAGCATCACCATGAATTAACGAAGTTTCTTCTGCTTTGATCTTTTAAGAAAATAGAGCCAGTTACCAAAGTTGAAGGCACCCCAATTGACAGGCTGTGTAGTAATGAGGCTCCAGATGTACTTCATTCTGACAGTGACGTGTGTCGTGTCAAAAGTAATTAACCTTTTGATGTTAATTCAATATCTTGAGTTTTAGGTACTAAATCTAAATGCTACAAGGTTACAGTAAACTTTTTCTTCCTTCAGCAGTTCCTTAAGCAAGGTTTTTTTGCTATGGAGAATGTGGACAAAATCAATCTTGATGATTAGTTTTACTCGGGACTGAATGTCTGAAACACAAATAACATAGAATTGTTTGAACACGTTGTTTTCTATTTTGCCAGAGGTTAATTATGAATTGACAGGGGCACACTTTATGCCATAATAATTAATATTGAACAATATACTACCATCATCAACAGTCATGATCAATGCACTGCTGGTTGAAAAGCATTCGACTCAGTATAAATCGTTAGAGCCATTCAAGCTACCACAAACCACGGGATAAAGTAAAAGAATATATACTTAGAACAATTAAAAACTATGATTATTAAACTTACATATGACCCAGTGGGAAATTATTTTGACCTCTGCAGTAATCACCTACATACAAAGTGCCTGAATTTAACCAACGAAGGGGCCGCCTGGATTTTCTCAATTTATTTTCGCAACATTTTGCTCATATGTGGCTCCATAGACAATCCTTTCTTATTCATTCAGTCATTGTCAGAAACCGCTTAATCTTGTATAGGGTTGTGGTGAGCCAGAGCCTATCCCGGAAAACACAGGGCGAAAGGCCGAGCTATACCCAGGATGGGACGCCAGTCCACCACTGGGCTCCGGGGGCAATTTAATCCGCAGGCCAATTAACCTATGCAGCGGCATGTCTTACGACTGTGGGAGGAAACTGGAGTGCCTGGTGAAAACCCCAGTGGACACAAGGAGAACATGGAAACTCCACACAGAAAGGTACCCGAACCGGGAATCAAACCCAGGCCCTTCTTACTGTGAGGCGGCAGCGCTACTCACCGCACCACCATGCCGCCCCTGCTTACTTTCTTTTCAACTATAATTTTCTTACACAGAGCTTGACTCGTATCAGCTTGCTCGCGTGGCAGTTGCGTTGTGCACGGCACATACGTCTGCAATTATCAATACAGACGGTCGAGGCCATAAATTGCAGAAGACAATAATACATACATCTTGCAGTGGCAGGCTGTGGGTAAATATATAGTTGGGGCTTGAAGGCATGCAGGGGAGGGACAGTGGGGGACGGTAGCCCAGTGGTTAGCCCGCTGGGCTACAAACCTGGCGACCCGAGTTCGAATCCCACTCACGGCCAACACCAGTGAGGATTTCTTGAACCGGTCCTGGGCCTCCTCTAGGTCGACTCAGCCTCAAGGGAGTACCTAGTGCGGTGTGTAAACATTGCCACTAGGGAGACAAAGGCGGCCGGGCGTGGCGCTGGTCACCTACCTCCTCCTGTGCCATGTCGACCTTCATATGAAAAGGCTAACAGCAATTGACCCTACAGTCTGTTGAGGCTGTACGGGGGATCTTTGTCTTTGAGGGGAGGGGAAGAAGGAGGGGCTGGGACGGAAGGGGACTGCATGTCGAGAAAGAAATCCAGACGATATTGAGGGGGATTCATATCGCGGATAGAGTAAGCTGCGACACATCGCAGAAGTTGCACCTATAATCCAGAAACACATTTCGCACCGATGCAGCATAGCACAGATTATGGGACAACTTAGCCATCCAATTCCAGAAATCCGCAAAAATGTAGCGGATTACAGGGGATGTGTTGGAACACGATTGGCGATTAATACAATATTCGCGGAATAAAAGGTTGCATTTTAGTTTTTTTTTTATAGAACGCAAATGGCACAAATATACATTTGGGCCTATTATAAACAATTGTTTGCTCTTTTTTTCTGGCTTCCCATCCTCAGTATAGCCCTGCCTTGCCCCCTTTGTCTGCCAGGATAGGGTCCAGCTCACTGGAACCCTGTACAAGTTTGAGTGGGTTCTGACAATGAATGAATAACTATACGATTCAGTGTCTGGCGGGTTGACGCCGGCTAACCGCGTGGCTTGACTCTCCCCCCCACGCTTCTACAAGTTAGCTCGCGTCGCTGAGTCGTTCGCTCTTCGAACCAATACCTTCAAAATGGAACGAATATGTGCGCGTAATAAATGTAATTCATTATCATATGATATAAAATATAGTCATGAAAAAGCACGGCAACGTTCCTGTCCACGGTAATTCGCAAAGAACATTACTGAACAGGATGTTGGCCAATTGCATAAGCTTAAACATTAAATAAAGTGCTCACTGATTTAATAAGAACGCAACGTTTACGGGAGGAAATTCTTGTAATGCCAGCTCAGAAAGACATTTATATAATTCACGTTAAAATCACGAATGTGTCAAGCAGCAATATTAGAACCTAGTGTTAATCAGTATAGATAGAATTAGATTATGTTGTAAATATGAATAAATCCATCATCTTGTATGATATCTGAACTTCCTTTAGTGATAGTAATGATATACAAACATTGATGAAAATTGACTTAAACATGTGGGAGAATAATTTCTCCTGAACAAATCTGACAACGAACAATTATCCACATCATGCTGGCCACGGTGTTGAGTAGCGCTGCCGCCTCACAGGAAGAAGGCCGCCGGTTCGAATCTCTGCTTGGGTGCCTTTCTATATGGAGTTTGAATGTTCTCCCCGTGTCCTGTACAGGATCAAGCGGTTTCTGACAATGATGAGTAACCTGCTGGGCCTGAATACCTCACTGTAACTGGATACTGGACTTTCTCACTGGGAGACCACAGTCAGTAAAGATCGGAAATAACACACCGAGCATCACCACACTGAGCACGGGGCCCCCTAAGGATGTGTGCTCAGACCCCTGCTCTTCACCCTGCTGACCCATGACTGTGCACTTACTTCTCCTGGACAAATAACACCGCATCACTGGCCAAGAAAGCCCAGCAGCTAAAAAGAGCAAGAGTGCGGAACCCATCATGTGCACCTTCTACCGATTCACCTTTGAGAGCGTTCTGACCAGCTGCATCACTGTGTGGTTTGGGAGCTGCACTGCCTCCAACCGCAAGACCCTGCAGTGCATAGTGAACGCGGCTGGGAGGACCATTGGTGCCTCACTTCTCTCCCTCCTGGACATTTACAACATCCGTCTAGCTCGCAAAGCAACCAGCATTGCGTGCGACCACACCCATCCCTCACACAACCTCTTCAGTCTCCTGCCATCTGGAAGAAGATACCGGAGCCTCCGAGCCCGCTCCACCAGACTATGTAACAGCTTTATGCATCAGGCTGTCAGGATGTTGAACTCTAGCCCCTCTGCCTCCAAAAATCTGGACTGTAACTTACCCATCCCAACAACAACATCCGCCATTCGCTACTAAGTGGCGGTCACATCACCACGGCGCCTGTGCCAGGCCATATGCACCTTGAGGCCACGTGGAGTGTCGAAGGCTCGTCGACAGGTCACAGGACAGACCCAGGTGTCATGTGGGCTGCCTGACCAAGATGACTGGCAGATGCACCACCTGAGCTCCCTATCCCATCCCACCCACTATACGCCCAACAGCATCAGCATAAGAACTTTTTATACACGCATATAAGCACACACACCTACACTTAGCACTAACCACTTTGTCCAGAACACGACAAAAACTGCTGCTAACTACTCGTCCTGTAGATAGCATATTACTGGCACATATTTTCATGTATATCTGCACTAAATTAATTATATTTGCATTATAATTGTTGTAATTATATTTTTTGTATTCGATCTGTGTCTTGTTATTGTCCCCCCCCCACCCACAGCTTAGTTTAATTTGTAAATATATATATTTTTTAGTATTTAGTTGTTAGTATTTTTTTTTCTTTTTCTCCAAGTATTTTTAAACCCTTGTTGTCGTGTTCCAGTCCATGCATATGGCAACACCGGGGTCTGAGAGAAACGGCATTTCGATCCTCTGTATGTCCTGTACATATGGCAGAATTGACAATAAAGTTGAATTGAATTGAATGATGATGATGATGGCTACTATTTAAATGCGAAGTCAGCCCCCTTGTTGATTGGTTCGTGATCTGATAATTGTCTTGACGATGTGAATATAGCCAGACACGCGTCTTCCCCTTCTACATCTCCGATCCCTCTCCATCTGCTCCACTGCTTCTCCCAGACCACGGCTGGGATTATGGCGGATTACATCTGTATGCGTTTCACCTTCTTCTACTGCTGACCTCTGCAGCTCAAAAGACCTTGCGGAGTTCAATAAAAATGCAAGGGGCTGTGTAAGAAAATGGGAAACTGTAATTTAACCATCGCGCTTCGAAGAATCGCAAAGAAGAAGACCTTCTTCCACTGCTGACAGAATTTGGTCCAGCGCTGTTGTTGAGAAGCATACATAACACATTGTATTAAGATCCATCCATTGCCAGAAACCACTTAATCCTGTATAGGGTTGCGATGAGCCAGAGCCTATTCCGGCAGACACAGGGCGCAAGGCAGGGTGGCGCAGTCGTAAGATCTGAGATAAACAATAAACCGTGCTGAAACTGATAGAGGATTGTGAGTGCATACATGGAATCATGTCAGTAAACAGTATTGAAAGTATTACACCCAGTGGACCGATACAGGATCTTGAACAGGGGGGGCGGGGGGCACGGTGGCGCAGTGAGTAGCGCTGCCACCTCACAGCAAAAAGGACCTGGGTTAGATTCCCAGCTCGGGAACCTTTCTTAGTGGAGGTTGCATATTCTATTCTGTCTCCCCGTTGTTGACATGCCGTTCTCTCCACAGCTCGGATTAAAAAAAAAAAACCCCAAAAAATTATAATAATTTGTTGCTGATTTTCCGTTCTATTTCGTTCTCGAGCTGGGATTCGAACGCATAACCTTCCTGCTGTGAGGCGGCAGCGCTATTTACTGCGCCGCCATGCCGCCCACTGCATTAACAACACAACAAAAAAATGAAGTCAATAATGATAAATAACATACAGTACTGTAGGGCACTGTTTTGTGATCTCGTGAGCGTAAGCTATACCACGATAACATATTGCATTGTCAGCCTCACACAGCATAAGGTCAATTCGTTTATGCCATCAAATCTGTACCACATCGTGTTCCCATTAAATAAATCATTGTCAATGTTCAGGCATAAAAAAAAAAACATGTTAACCTGTACGAAACTGTAATTCTTGCACTACTGCTTTTAGCAGCACATTTTGTTCCAACCTGCATTTTTACTGAAGAATCATTATAAAGCATATGCCGAGGGGGGAGTTGCCTGGTGTTTACTTCACTGAACTATGAACCCAGGGACTTAAGTTTGATTCCAGAAAATGGTTAACATCAGTGGCGAGTGATATCTGAATCAGTAAGCCTGGGACACTACCCCTCCCTCCTAACGGTAACCGGCGCTGACCAGTGTGCTTAAACATGCTCAAACAACCCTCATGGACTGAGGTAGATCAGTTTTATTCAGTAGTATTGTAAGAGAATTGTTTTCAAAGCTGTTCAGTCAGGATAGCCGTGTCGATCGCTCCCCTCTCTCCCTCGCGACATTTCCCCTCCCACATTGGAGACATCCTCAGGCGTTCTCACACGAGAGTCTCAAAACGCCTGAGGACGCCTCCAACTTGGGAGGCGAAACGTCGCAAAGGACAGAGGGGGAGCAATTGCCAATGCTATCCTAAAAGAACAGCTTTGAAAACAAATTAACGCTACCGCGTTAATTTAGTCAAGAGGCGGCGCTACTTACAGCGCTACCCATAGACGTCAATGTTAAATCATCCCATAGACTCCAATGTTACGTGTGTCTACGTATATGTTCTTGGCGTTGTTTCCCCCTCATGTCTGTCTCTCTGTCTTCCTGTCTCTGAGTCTGTATGTCTCCCCCTGTTGCTCACCCTCCCTCCCTGTCTCCCTCCGTGTTTGTCTTTAAGGAAGTGACGGCCATCTTGGGGGACGCTGGTAGATTTTTGCCGCTCTTAAGATTGCCAGTTTCACAACCGTTCAGTGTATTCGATGCAGCCTTAATCATTTAATTTTCGTTGCTTTCGTTTCAATCAGCTGTTTTTTTTCCTGTCGTTGAAATGCTGTTCTCTCCAATGCCCTTGTGCAGCGCTTTGTGACCCTCGGGTGAAAGGCGCTCTATAAAATGCTATTATTATTATTATATCAAGCAGTGAAACCCTTACATCAGTACAAGTAGCTGAAAATCGTTTCAATTAGTATTATTAATACGACAATAAGATATTGATAAGAGCACAGCTACTTTAACTGAACGTTCAGAAAATAAGTCAGATCCTTCACTATCTCTATTAATTAAGTGTATTTTTAACCGAAAAAATAAGTACGTACACTGAGCATGTTAAGAAAATGTATGCTATACAGGGAATGCTGCAGTAGCGCATACAATTAAAGCAAGACACCCAAAGACTTTGTATTTATAGAGATGTATTACCTCTCCACCACGAATCTATGCAAGCACTACTATGGCATATATTAATAGTTGTATTGCAACAATTTATCATTGCTTATCAAATCTTTGTTGAACTGTAAACAAGCCAGGCATAACCACTTTGTTCCATCTGTAATGGGGTGGTGGGGAAAGCTAGAAAATGAAATATTGATTTCTCGAATAATTTTTAGCAGATACTGAAATATTATTTATTTCTTGATAGCTCTTATGGACCCAACATAGATTTCTCATTATCCGAAATAAAGCAGCCAAACAAAGCCCACATACCAATAGGAATGCATTTTGGATTGCAATTCTAAGAAGTAAAAAAAAATAAACCGAATATCTACATTCTGTATGTAGAATGTAATTCATTCTATGTGATGAGGTTTTTTACAGCCGGTGCATCTAATTGAGACTCACACCGCAGCTCAGAGCTCATCAGCTTTGGACCCACACACCCTGTGTTAGTATCCCTACACTCCACATCCTCACTCCATTAGCCTTGGACAAGATGAATTTAAGACTTAAGCCTTCCATTAAGCGGCAACAGTGTATAACGGACTCTCTCCTGACTAATTTCTTTTGTACGCAGGTTGAGAACAGCATTCCCTGTTTTTATGTTGATATGCACAGTAAACGGACCATTACTATACATGAAAAACGAAATAATACAGCGGCTTTAATGAAGACGTTTTTTTTACTTCAAATAACCACCTACTGTGAAACCAAATACATACCTTCACAAATAATTATTATATAATAGTCTTTCATCCGTGGAACAAATCAGTATGATTAATTTATTAATCATGTAATCATGTATATGGTCGTGGTGAATACGAATCCAATCCGGGCAGACACAGGGTGTAAAGCGGGGCACTGGGGAGAATTTAGTCAGGAGGCCAATCAACCTAGGTGGCATGTCTTTGGACTGGGAGCTAAGTTTACACTGCACGTGAGGATCAGAAGAGCCTGTTTCACGCATGAGGCACTGTAGCTGAGTTGATAGGACATAATGCAGATCATTTTAACATACCAATGAAGATGATTTTAATTCACGCCTCAGGTTTAATAATTTACTAACCTCCTCGCATATAGTATCTCTCAGTGTCAATCCAAATTTCAAAATTAAGCATTAATATTCATATTGCTCGGTCTCGTTTTTAGTGGAAGACTGAAGTCTTCTGTGTTGTACGCCCCTTGAAGTTTCGCAACGAGGTGAGAGCCCCTATTTCACCCCTGAGGTGTGGCATATGGATCCAATTCTTTTTTTCTGTAACGTAATTGGATCCAATCCAAATCCGATCCGAAGCCAACACTCGAACTCCGATTGCAGCATTGTAAGTGTGACGATGAAACTATTTAAAATGCGAGCGATGTCGCTTACTGGACATTGCGATCAATTCATTAGTGTTTCCTGGTAAGACCCGCTTACATTAATTATCCGCGGAATGTGTTTTTCTTCCCCGTGGCACAACCAATTAAACACTTTTTGTGCATTCCACGGTGACCCGAGAGATACAAGCTTTCATCTCACTCCCTGCAAGTCTATGCAGGTAGTGTTATAATCTATGCACACCAAAGGGTTCTTTATCACAAACAATTCAGTTGTACCACATTCAAAAGCACGGGTCTCGGCAGTGCGTATGACAGTTCAGTTGACGCTTTAAAGATGAGCCCACTGCATACTGCACCACCCTTAACACCTGACTGTGACCTTGCTGCGAGATGAAAAAATGTATATTTTGCACATTTTACGCGGCTTCGTGCAGTCAGCTAAATAGTTATTGGAAGATATTCGTGCAATACATCGGGGCTGTAACGTGGCCCTATAGAAAACAAGCGATTTGAGATAATGATGTTGGTGCAAATCGTTGGCCATTCCTCAAAAAGTGAAAGGCACAATCGGTGCTAGGGAAATTCAGGAGCACATTTGTTATAGACGCTAAAAACTGATCCAGACTTAGATTTATTGTAAAGAAAGAAAGGAAATAAATGGGATTTCCGCCACATGCAGCTGCTCTCGCCAAATTTCAGGAAAATATATTACACGTTTAACTTTGGAAGTAACAGCAAGACTTGTATGTCAGACCATTTATTTGTAAATAAGGAGAGAAAAAACTCTGTTGCCTAAATATGTCACCGTGAAGTGGAATATAGATTATATATTGCCCCTGAGAAAATGATGATGAAATGCTTTTCAGAAATAATAACTTTAGGAGACATTCGACCTGCGAAATCATTTGTCTAATCTCACATTTTCAAAGACAAATACGTGCGGCTGATTCAAGCCAGTGGACAATCAGGAGGAACAAAGTTAAAATTACTCAAGATGACTGTCATTTAAGTATATTCTTTAAGCTTTGTTTTTGCATTCATTGTCATGAAGATGATTACATAATGTTCATAAATGTTGTATCAGAAAACCAACTGGCCACTTTCAAGTGGCGTAATTAAGATATATAATAAGCCTCAGTGGCGGCACAGTGGCATAGTGAAGTGCTGCCGTCTCACGGCAAAGAGGACATGGGTCCGATTCCCGGCTTGGGTGCCTTTCTGCGTGGAGTTTGGATGCTTTTGCCAGGTCTGCGTGGGTTTTTGCCACGTACTCTGTTTCCTCCATTTATTTTGACACATTCGGATTCCAACTGCCTCCACGCTGATATACACAACGCACATTGGTTTTGTTCACTTTCGTACTGAGGATGATTTATAGGCATGGGAAACCACCGGCGAGTGGGAAGATAGCCAGAAATAGTTCAAAATATTGCCCAAGCTCTGTAGTCCTATAATGAGATGTTTTACCAGCTCCATTTACGAGTGTTTATCCTTGACTTTATATTTAACACGTTGTTGTGGTTCGTCAGTGCTCTGCAGAAAGGCTATCTGCCCATATATTGCTGTAAGATTGAGACGCGAAATTAAATTGAAGCAAAAATCCATCTTCTGCGCTGTTCCCTCTTTTTAATACTTACTCACAATATAAGGACTGGTACATTTGTTTCAGCAAGTAAATATCCAGATAAGTCAAGCAACACACCTAGAATAAACTTAATATCGTGACTTAATATAATGAAAACCACCATATTTGATGCTTATTCATGTGCAAGTAAATGGGTGTATCCGTCATTAAACTTAATGGGTGTAATTAGTGCAGCAGCTGTGCTATGTTTTCGAACAGTAGATCATGTATCTTAGGAAAGCACACGTTTTTAACTTAATAAGAGTTTCCTTTGCACAGAAACGGGAGGAGAATTTTAAAGGAAAACAGATTTGATATCACCGCAGATAGCAATAAAAACTGAATTTTAACTGGGACTGTTTTTATTACTGAAAAACATCCTGTAATAATATTTCTGCAAATTTTGTAATTTCTAGTATCTATTTTTGATCTTCTTCTTCTTTGCGATTCTTCGAAGCACGATGGTCAGCTTCAGGACATCGTTGTCTTTCAGCTCGCCTTCGAAGTGTTTGGTAGAATTCGCAGGCAACACCAAGTATTACCTGACAGGGGTCGCGACGTGAACGCTTCTACCTTGACCCCCTCTATTTTTGATAACTATTACGTACTAAATTTGTTGTAAATTAATTGCAAACGTCCATACATCCATCCATTGTCAGAAACTGCTT
>JAZEWU010000002.1:27643610-27683829 GCA_036362915.1 Geotria australis
CTTTGGACTGAGGGAGAAAACCGGAGTGTCCGGCAAAAACCCACGCGGACACGGGGAGAACGTGCGAACCCCACACAAAAATGCACCCGTGCCGAGATTCAAATCCAGGTCCTTCTTGCTGTGAGGCGGCAGCACTACTCATTGCGCCACCGTGCCGCTCTTCATTGCAAACGTAATGTTCTAAATTAAAATGCTCACTCCAAGAACATTATTAGCCGTCGAGCCTTTATTTCCCCTGTGACTTGCGGTATGTGACATATTGCAATAGCGATAAACACGTGATGTACTTGAAAGTATGATTTTAAACAAGGATACTGCGTAGGATGGATGAGGACATTTTTCCCACTACCGTTGAGCTTTTGGAGAGATAGATAGATTGCACCGCTGATTGGGAATGTATTTTCGTGCTTTCTTTGCTTGAAATAATTACTATTGTCGTAGTGTTACTCACGAGCCCGTGTCTGGCTTTCTGTTTGACGTGTCTCGTGTCACGCACTTCCCACGCTTGACGCGAGACAGGCCTCTCTGTGCCATCACAATGGAACTGGCAGATTCGTGCATTTTTTTTTCCAGTGCCCAAGATAGCCTATCTTAAAAAAAAAATCGTCATTTTGTGAATATTCTAGTCACAATAAATTTTAATATGCTATTGTCAAATCCAGAGTACACGAGCATACGTTTTACATAACCTTCACATTCGGCAAGTGATGTCATGTTGAATGGCTTTTGCATATATGAATGGTTTTTCATTCGGATTAGTAAAGTGTTGCTTTACGTTAGTAAATTCTTCACTCCTTTTGGGCATTAATCACTGACAGGTGGTGAGCGGCTCAGAGTAAGGCAGATAATAGTAAAAGTCTATGCTCAAGATCGTCCTCTCCTTCTCGATGATTGTCCCTCAATGCAGTCTTCATTAGCACCTTTACTCTTATTTCCTTCACTTCCATCTATCCTTTAACCCCACACTGCCTCCCCATTACACGGGATAGCCGTGTCGAACACTTCCTCTCTCCTTCGTTTCGCCCCCAAAGTTCGAGGCATTCACAGGCGTCCTGAGTTCCCAGGGTGTTCCGTATGAGTTCCGAATAACGTCGCAAAGGAGAGAAAGGAGGCGCTCGACACGGCCATTGTCCAAAAACATGCTGCCTAGGTCAACTGAAGGTCTATAATAGTTCCGTCTGCAGGGCTAAGAGTACTTTTTTAAAGAAAAAAAAAGAAATATACACGGAAGATCCCAAAAGGTGAAATTAAATAGAATTTACTTCATTATATTGAGCAAACCCCAGGAGAGTAAAATACATTCTTAGGGAATTTTTCCCTCGACAAATTCAACACAGACATGGATCAAAGTCTGGCACTATGTGAGTTGAACCTCAGTCCAGCCAAATAAAGAGAAAAGCTATTAACGGGCAAATACACCATCAAAATCTTAGCCAGGAGGCATCTGATTTTTTATTAACACGAAGACAGAATGAAATTCCTCGAGGAGCGAGATGATTACGTGAATGTGACCTTGTTTAATTAATGTGATAACTAGCATAGTAATGGATAGAGCAGTCCGAGTGGTGTGAAAGGTTAGAGTAACAGAGCAAATTATCTGAATCGAAAAAAGATATGCTGAGAATGAAGAGAGATGGAGATGCCTTAATATGTAAACGTGTTGAGTTAATCTGTGGTACCTTTAACAATGGTTAGTCTTACAGTATCCACTGGTTATTTTGTAAACCCCTCTCAGACACCATTACATACTATCTACATTTGTTTGCAATATACCTTTATTATGTGTTGCAGCCCATCCATCCACCCACTATCAGAAACCGCTTAATCCTATACGGAGTCGCGGTGAGCCGGAGCCTATCCCGGCAGACATAGGGTGCAAGCCAGGGCTACACCCATGATCGGACGCCAGTCCATCACAGGGCACCGGGGGCAATCTAGTCCGAAGGCCAATTAACCTATGCAGTAGCATGTCCTTGGACTGTGGGAGGATACCGGAGTGCCCAGCGAAAACCCATGCAGACACGGGAGTAACATGCAAACTCCACAAAGAAAGGCACCTCAGCCGAGATTTGAACCCGGGACCTTCTTGCTGTGAGGCGGCAGTGCTACTCACCGCGCCACCGTGCCGCCCCTATGTGTTACAGTGGATCAGCGAAATGGCCCAATGCAAGCAATCAAAATACTGAAGCGTTATGAGTATGCAAAATCCCAACTAGTGCAAACGCTGCATGGCCAAGGGCTAGTGGGCACAAATAGAAATTCCCTGCTGGGAAGTAATGTGGTCGAGGTATGTTCTCGTGCACGGTGGCGTGTGTTTAACTAGCGCAAGTTTCAAGCAGATTATGGCCTTCTGTCATTCATCCCGAGAAAGCATTACCAGTGTAAAAAGTATCCGATATCTGTGACATTTCATTAGAGCGCAAGACAAATATGACACAACAAACTCGGCACAATTCTTGCCATTGTATTCCAATTAACTTTGTTATTGGTAAGTAGCACATCGAATACATAAAGTATGTAAACGACAACTTTCAAATTGGCTTATTTGGCACATAATGCCCCCACATTGCCATCTAATGGCAAATTTGCAACAGCGTTGGGTTCTTTATGATCAATTTAGCATTAGATGTTTTCAAAATGTAAGTTTGCATCAATAACCATAATGCAAGTTGTGTGGGTGCAAATTAGCCCATTTGTGGCAAAACTATAATACGGGAAAAATAATGAGGACAAAGCCAGCTTGAATCACGACATAAGGTAGCCGTATTACTTATGCTAGATCTCTATTCCCTCAGAATCAATCACCATAGCATGCTATTACCTCCAAAGTTTATGGGGCCCACAATTTTAAAGTCATAACCTCGTCTCAAAGAACAACCATCAAGAAATGCGTCTGTCCAAACACCTAGAAACTTTTCTCACACCGGTCTCTGAAGCTGGATGGCACTTCATTAAAACCGTGTAAACAAATCGACGTTATAAATGGCGATACACAATTAACCCTTCATGTTGATATTTTATTTAAATGTACACCCACCATAAAGTCAAACGTTTCACTATCAAAACTGCAATGGACGTTATATGCTGACTTTAAATCAATTATGACCACATGCACGTGAATACACATTTTATAGATCAAACACTATTCGAATGCTGTTGTACAAATACAATGCAATGCCAGTGAATGTTTACAAATATAATTACATTCATTAAGGGCCTAAATGCATAATAACTTTAAAAACATAACTACCTCCAAAATAAATACAAAATGCAAACCCTAACTCTACAGAGTTCAGTGCTTTTGAGTAAAGAGTTATCAACCCTGGTTGTTGTAGTGGCATGCATATTGATTAAATTTCCAGGTTTTTTTCAATACCGTGCCAGTTTCAGTATCACCATGCAGATTGTAAATTAGGATATGGATCCTGTCTGTGACATGGCCTAGCCCAGTGGTTGGCCAGCTGTGTTCCTGACCACTGGTGGTCCAAAAAGCCTTGGAAAGTGATGCAGGAAACTGCTACGGGTGCTCTGATATTCTTCACAAAACACCATACTTGTGACTGCCTATTGCACAACTATTTAAACTGTACTCAGAGCGCATTAGCAGACGTTTAGTGAGGGTTGACAGTTATCCCTCGCGTCCTTAGGTCAGGACTCGGTTGTTTCAAAATTAGCAAATATAGCACTGCAACGTCAGGATTCTTTCAAAGTGCTGAAATTACGTCCTTTTGGTATGAAGTAGCTGGTAACTGTGATTGCTGAGCTTATAAAAGAGATAGTGTTTACTCAAAGCAACAAGCTTTCGTGTCACAGATCATGCAATGAATAATCTAATCTGTAAGCCACAAACATGGAATACATGAGCAGCATTTGACATTGTTGTTCCCCCACACTGCCATCCTATCAGCATATTTGTCTAATTTAACTACGAGGATTGCTTGCAAATGAAGTGGATTTCTGCAGTGTTCTTGCGTAGCAGTAATTAATTGCAGACAGTGTCGTGCTGAATAGGTTTAGGAATTGATTGCGGTATGGATTCCTGCAGGATAAGAATGGAAATAACTGATGCTAGTAATTGATTGTGGTCATCAACAACAGATCCTGACAGCCAAGACAGCTGGAAAAGCTTCTTTTCAAAGATTTTTTTTTAGATTGATATACACTTTACACGCAGACACAAATTCTATTACAGTACTTTCCGTTATATTTTGTCCACCTTTTCTTAAATTTGCATTGACAAATGTCAGGCGCGGAGGTACACGGCACGAATAGGTGTCTGGTAGTCTTTATTTGTGATTTCATTCAGTACCATGAGCACCACCACCATCATTGTTATTGGGGAATTTTGTTTTGTGCAATACTGTGTGTTACTATTTATCTTAGGGTGGCACGGTAGCGCGGTGAGTAGTGCTGCCGCCTCACAGCAAGAAGAGCCCGGGTTCGATTCCCGGTTCGGGGGCCTTTCTGTGTGGAGTTTGCATGTTCTCCCCGTGTCTGCGTAGGTTTTCGCCGGTCACTCCGGTTTCCTCCCATAGTCCAAAAACATGCCGCTGTATAGCTTATTTGGCCTGCGGACTAAGTTGCCCCCGGTGCCCTTCGATGGACAGGCGTCCCATCCTGGATATAGCCCTCCCTTGGGCCCTGTGTCTGCCGGGATTGGCTCCGGCTCACCGCGACCGATGGACAGCATTAAGCGGTTTCTGACAATGAGATGACATCAGACTATTTCTCTTATGCTGATGTTTCATCCGTGCCCAATTTAATGCTGTAAATTATTTCTATTTGTTGTATTACCTTCTGATTTTATAAACTGTTTACGTTGGTTCATTCTTACTCTTGATGGTTGCTCTTCAGAGCTGTTCTTTCGGGATAGCCGTGTTGAGCAATCTCCATCTCTCCCTCGCGACGTTTCGCCTCTCAAGTTGGAAGCATCATCAGTAAATGTTTTTTAGTTGTGGGACATGTTGCCACTGTACCACCCTAGCTTGAGTGGAAGAGTAGGCAAAATAATACTCTAGAGAAGCTTTTTAGAGCTCCCTCTACCGAGCAAATAATTGTAGAGCTGTAACATTACCAGCTCTTTCAAGAAAACAGAGCACTGACAAAGCAAAACAAATCTCTTGTGCTTTCTTAACCATATTATCGGACACGTGGGCTGATTTTTAGATTCTAAGTTAAAGACGTTTTTAATGTAAATCCAACAAAAATAATCCCTACACGTTAAAACTCTAACGGACAAACTTTTACAATCGTCCTTATTTTTGCATGTGACCCAGAAAGCCAAAAAGCAGACAAAATGAGTTTCTGTTGGTTTTCCTAATTACTGTAATAGCATTATCATTTACGAGATGATTTGCCTGAATGGGTTGTATTTCCTATCTATAAAATTAATAAAACCTTTGAACAAGTCTGGCAAATATTAAAATTACATGTACACTCACACTTACAAATTTCAGCTTTCTGTGTCAAAAAAGTGTACATAAACTACAACATTTTAAATTATAATGGTACAACAAAACAGCATTCAACTACGGAATGTCACGTTTAAAACATAATAGCAATATAACATTAAGCGATGAAATATACCAATGCTTATACAGTAATAGCACAATAAGCCAATTATTTGGATCAGAAATTTTCATTGCATTTAAATAAGGCGCTATTAAAGACGCGCATTTTAAAATATCATAAGCGTTTTTTATATGCATGAAAGCGCTAATCTATTTTTAAAAGTCTGCAGACACAATGTTGTATCGCGCTAATATATATTCCGCAGGGCGGCACGGTGGCGTGGTGAGTCGCGCTGCCGCCTCACAGCAGGAAGCCCCTGGGTTCGAATCCCGGCTCGGGCCCCATTCTGGGTGGAGTTTGCATGTTTCCCACCGTGTTCCCGTGGGTTTTCGCCGGGCACTCCGGTTTCCTCCCACAGTCCAAAGACATGCTGCTGCATAGGTTAATTGTCTTGCTGACTAAATAGCCACCGGTGCCCTGTGATGGACTGGCGTCCCATCCAGGGTATAGCCCTGCCTTGCCCTCTGTGTCTGTCGGGATATGCACCAGCTCACCGCAACCCTGTACAGGATTAAGACGTTTTTGACAATGATGATGGTGGTGACATATTCCGCATATCGATTTACCTTAAAGCAATAATTGTGGAAATAAGTAAAGGCACATCCATGTTTAGCTGTGGTATAATGTTACACTGTAAAAAACGCACTTAATTAGTCATATAAAAAAATAAACTTCTGGTGTACATCTGCCTGAATATAATCATACCCACATGGTTTTACTCCAACCTTGATCATTTGCATTTATACGAAAACAATTTTCATCCAGCATAGCATGAAGATAAACAGCAGGAGCATCTTGATACCCTGTAGAGATCAGACACTTGAATCTGAGGCATGCTGATAATCAGCTATGGGCAAGCAAGCACAATTAACTCTTTCTTCTTCCACAAAATCAGAGTTTCCTGCCATAGTGGGCATCATGGTGCTCATATTCTATATACGATATTGTATATATAAAGGCTAAGAATTCCCAGTATAGTCTTGACAGAATGTAGGGTCAAGTGCAGTTAGCGAGCACCTATAATATCCAGTATGTCACACGCGGTGGTTGGTGGCCAACACCACAACCGGCCACCTTTGTCTCCCTAGTGGCAATGTTTTCACACCGCAGCAGGTACGCATTTTTGGCTGAGTCGACCTAGGGGAGACCCAGGGGCAGTTCAGAAAATCGTGTTGGCCGGGAGCGGGTATCGAACCTGAGTGTCCAGGTTGGCATTTGAGCCCACGCTAACTGCTACACTATGCCACCTCACAACATATCCATTAATATAATGAATTCAAAACATGTATTATAATTACTATATTATGTACGGATGAACAGCATAGTGGTCATTGCTCTAATATGAGCGTGCACAGTCAACGGATTAATTTCTGCCACCATTCAGTAATTTATGAACACAATTACTCAAGCGCACCATCTGCTGTAAAGCGAACGATATCAACCCTGTGGGATCATTTATGCGCGCAAACTGCTATGTAGAAACTCGTACCGTTAACGGCAACTAATTTACAAAAAAAACACACCTGTTCCTGCACAATGGCAGATATGCAATTCTCTATAGTCGGCCGTCACAGATGACAATGTATCACGATTGTATGTAGAGGAATAGAGACATGTGCAATAGGGTGACAAGGAATGTGTTTGTCGGGCGGCATGGTGGCGCGGTGAGTATCGCTGCCGCCTCACAGCAAGAAGGTCCCGTGTTCGAGTCGCGGCACGGGGGCCTTTTTGTGTGGAGTTTGCATGTTTCCCCGTGTCCGCGTGGGTTTTAGCACTCCAGTTTCCTCCCACAGTCCAAAGACATGCTGCTGCATCGGTTAATTGGCTTGTGGACTAAATTGCCCCAGGTGCCCTGTGATGGACTGGCGTCTCATGTTAGTTATAAGCCTGCTTCGCGCTCTGTGTCTGCCAGGATAGGCTCTAGCTCACCGCCACCCTGTACAGGATTAAGCGTTTTTTGACACTGGATGGATGGCATGTGTTTGTCAATCATTATTGGCACCCACAATCTTCTGTGACACAAAGACAAGGGAAACATTTAACTCAATGTCCGTCCGTACTTTTATCGATCGAAAGCGTATCGTGGTGGCAGGATGTGCGTATACCAATGACTCCCAGAACTGTCTCCTGTAGTCTAGCACACCTGCTTCGGTCTCTCTTGGTGAACAGGTCTGGGGGGAGGTTTCACACAAAATAAGGATCCAAAGACCCCCAGATCTCAAGGAGGTTGGCGTTAGAAAGGCATCCGACCGTTAAATTCGGTTCAAATACGCCCAACATTGCGGGGCAACCGGCTCAGCAATAAATAGTCATACATGCGCAATGACATACATGGGCTCGTATACCTATAAAAGCTTTCGTAAAATAAAATAGTTGAAATACGTATTGTACACATGCACACATTTCAAAGGCTGGTGGTGTAATGAGTATTTACCCCTGCAAGAGTCAAGTCAGCCCTCTAGCACGGTGGGGTGGGGGTGTTTGGGCTGATACAGAACAATTTTTACAGACGCGTTTTTTTAAAAGGTGCTAACAAATTAGTACAATTAGGCGTCCTAGTCATTCCTCATCCACACGGGGGGGAGTGAGAGCCAGAGAAGAATGGATGACGGACAAAACCAGATCACATCGATACTCATTATGGTCTGGCGTTCAACATTTGTTTACAATTTGTTTAACAGTGACTGTGTTGTGACCCCCCTGCGTTTCTGTATAATGGCCCGCTTTAAACAATGTCACTACACTGTGTCAACTCAACGTTGTAAAACTCCACGGAACGTTTGGCCATACCTCACCACAGGGTTAAGTGGCGCAGCAGCATTGTCATGCGAGTGCCAGATCCAGGTTTATCTCCGACTTTCAGCAAGATTCATCCCATAATGTAATAATAATACACTATATTTATAACGTGCACATATTCATTCAATGTCCATTGTGAGAAACCGCTTAATCCTGTACAGGGTCGAGGTGAGCAGTAGCCTATCCCGGCAGACACAGGGCCCAAGGCAGGGTTATACCCCGCATAGGATGCCAGTTCATCACAGGGCACTGGGGCAAGTTAGTCCGCAAGCCAATTAACCTATGCAGCAGCGTGCCTTTGGACTTTGGGAGGAAACCTGAGTGCCCGCGAAAACCCACACAGACATGTAAACAATTCCTTACATTTCCCCTCAGAATTGTGTTAACGAATAGAGTTATTGTCTCAATGCATCTACATTGGTCACATTCCTTTCCTCTCAACAGCAAATGTGTGCAGCCACATTACTTGTGCGCATGTGCACATGCCTGATAAATAGTTCCTAATATCAGGGTGTTAGCCAACGATGTGAATGTTGATGCCCTTGGGGGAGGATATTCAATCACACTCTCGACAGTAACTAATAGCTGTATCAAAATTACCAGTGTCCACTTTGTTAAAACAAGCATGACACAAGATATGCATAATTTAATCATAAACATAAATGTCAGCGCGATAAACCATTTGTTTTCATGCTCCAATTAGGTGTGGGAGTGTAACAGTTAGAACGATATTATCATGATAGTTCATTTTAAGGATCAGTGCAAAAACAGAGATAATGATGTCGCAGAATATTTCAGACACATTACGTTTTGGGAAACGTCTACTTTTTTCGTGCCCACTTCAAAAGTAACCACATTTCCATAGATCATACACAGTAAATTATTAACAATGACCAAAACATAGTTTATTATTTCACCTACTTTTTTCAGATGCACCAGTTAAATTAACCCCCTGTAAAGCTAATTTCCTATGTCGATTATAATAAAGGGGCCCATTGAAGTGTAGTAAACATATTTTTTTTTCATAAGACATGCAGCATGTGTGCATTGGACTTCTGACGAAATTGCCCTGGTGCCCTGTGATGCACTGGCGTCCCATCCTGGATATAGCCCTGCTTTGCACCCTCTGTCTGTGGGCATAGGCTCCGGCTCACGGCTTTCCTGCACAGGTTGAAGCGGTTTCTGACAATCATGATGATTTTTCTTTCTAAATGGATGTTAGTACAAGTAAACGTTACTACAAGGAGAGGGAAACCGCTCGACACGGCTATCCCGAAAGAACAGCTTTGAAAAGCAACCGTCATGAATCGAGCAGTGAAAACCTACATCAATACAAGCATAAATTATAATTACGAAAAAGAAACAATATATAGGCTTAACTCTAGGGATGGATGTGGAGGAAAGACGTGAAATTGACATTAAGGAATGCATTGCAGCATATTGCTGGACTGTCCAGCTTCGAACAGAAAGTCCTATGTCCTGCCAGAGCAATACATTTTAATCAAGGTGTAGTTGTAGCACTGTAAGCTGGCTTTAGGTTTGCCCCTAGAAAAAAGGCCAGTGTTCAATGAGGATCGATAAACCTCTCAATCCTAATTTAATTTCAATTATCAGCCTTGCCAATTCACTGCTGGCTGAAGGCCACACCACAGCATGTTGTTCATGGGAGGTGGGGGGGGGATGCTTAATCATACTTTACCATGCTGGTCAGTGTAGGTTGGTGAAAGGGAGGCTCAGGATCAGTTCAGATATCACTCGCCACTGATGGTAGCCTTGACCATGAAAACTATTCAGCTCTCTGGATTCACAGCGCTGTGCGCCACTGCTCTACACGCACGAACTCAATGCGGTTTATATCCCAATGACGTGCTGAAAACCACGGCTACATAACACATCTTAAGCGGGACCGTTTACTATACAATAGAGACACTGCCTGATGATGCATCCAACGTAGGGGGCGAAAGGTCGAGAGGGAGAGAGGGACAGCTCTCGACACGGCTATCCCGAAAGAACAGCTCGGAAGAGCAACCATCATGAATCGAGACATGAAAAGCTACCTCAGTATATACAACAGATAAGTCAATCACCTAACCTTTGCATAACGAGCAACCAACGCTCCTTGTCTCCTATGCTATGCACGTGTGCCACTGATCTCCATTAAGTGAACTATCCATCCACCAGCCGCCCCCTTGGCAGACTTATCTTCCTCGTCACTTTCACGAAGCCTTGCAGGGTGTTGTTGAAAAGTCCCTCTGGTCTACCTAGTGACAGGGCCAAACCTTATCAGCTTTTTCCGCTTTGCCATTGCCAGTGGTGACTTGTGTACCCAGGTATATTTTTAGTCAACTCTGCAGGAATTGACCCATTTACACGATGGGCAGTGCATAGAATTGAAAGCGGTCTTCCGAAGCAATACACAACTCGAAATCCTGAGTTATGTGCACGGTGTTGATGACCAGGATTCACAGGCACATACATAATCATGTGGATATACAACTAATTGGCATCATCATCATTGTCAGAAACCGGTTAAACCTGTACAGGGTTACGGTGAGCCAGAGCCTATCCCGGCAGACGCAGGGCACAAGGCAAGGTTTTACCCAGGATGGGACGCCAGTCCATCACAGGGCACCGAGGGCAATTTAGTTAGCAGGTCAATTAATCTATGCGGCAGCATGTGTTTGGACTGTGGGAGGAAACTAGAGTGCCCGGCGAAAACCCACATGGACACGGAAAAACATGCAAACTTCACACAGAAAGGCACCCGAGCTGGGATTGTGTTTGGTTACATTTTAGACTTGAGAGATATAGCTGCATCAGAACCATCTTCATCTACAGACATGCTGCTGCATAGGTTAATTGGCCTGCGGAATAAATTGTCTCCGGTGCCCTGTGGTGGACCGGCGTCCTATCCTGGGTATAGCCCTGCCTTGCCCCCTTTGTCTGCTGTGATAGGCTCCGGCTCACCGCGACCCTGCACAGGATTACGCGGTTTCTGACAATGGATGGATGGACATACAACTATTGGCTACAGCTTTAGCTCTGAGATACTGTGTATTTAATCATTCTGTCATCAGCATAATCAGCCTGTCTGTCACCTTGTTGGGTAGGAACAAGATGCGGGGTTGTGGGAGGGGGGGGGGTGGTTGAAACATTCAGACGCAAAAATAACATTATTTTCACCCACACTTTTACGGGTATCTCGGTGCGAGTATAAACACGCTCGGTGTTTGCGCCTGGCTGAAGGGGCATCTCGCACGCGGTGGCGATGCATCGTGTCCCACCCTCCGTGGCAAGCTGGGACAATAAGCCTTGCTTCTCGCCTCTGCCGGCACCAAACTGTGCCGATGGTGTCTCCCTGGTGGCTTCATTACAGCAGACTGTGGGGAGCGGGGCATGGCGCCGTGACTCTAACGGACGGATGCCATCACCGGGGAAATAACCAAACTTGTTGGTGCCGGCAGACTCTCGCGCCGCGTCTCTGTGGGGCAGGGGAGCTCCCGAGGGGCTGTGCGGCGCTGATCGCTGTTCTCATTGGCAATGGAGCGCGGCCTCTCGGTCCCCCTCGTTTGACAGACGCTTTCCAGCCCTTGCGTTTTTCCATCCCGGGGAGTTTAGCACGCGCCTGGCACGACGCTGGCATATTGAGCGATACCCCCAGGCCGGAAAAACACCTGTCGTGCAGGTGGCTCCGTGCGCGCTCTGTGCCGCGGTGACAGCGCCTCCCGTTTACCTTCAGGCGCGTTTCTCTAGCTCAAAATAAGCTGCTTGAATCACTCTGGGAACCCCGGCTCATTCAGTCATGATGGTCGCTCTTCAGAGCTGTGCTTTCGGGATAGCCGTGTCGAGCGAGCGCTCTCTCTCCCTCGCGACGCTTCACCTCCCATGTTGAATGCCTGATGATGCTGCCAACGTGGGAGGCGAAACGATGCAAGGAAGACATGAAGATCGCTCGACACGGCTATCCCAACAGAACAGCTCTGAAGAGCAACCATCATAATAAACATTGTCGATCCTGTAGCACGCTGTCTACACGTATGAATGGGTTGGGGGGAGAATCGGAGGGGAGGTGGGTGATCGGGGTGGCTATAGATGTGCCGCAAAAATGATGCTCCAATGAATCGGTGCGGGTTACCACGAGGTGCCAAGAATCATCGTGCGACGTTCCACGGACTCCACACACGAGGTGATGGGAAGAAGATCATTAAATGTGTTTATGGTTCTGTTCATCTTGACAAAGCGTTCTTTAATTGTCTATAATGTCATGACATATTTACCAGGGCGTGGTATGACTGTGAACATAGCAAAGCAAATATAAGGAGCATAATAAACGCAATATCATAGAAAAATATTTGATTTTAAAAGGGACCTGAAGTCTCATGGAGAATATGCCTGCTTGCTTTGCCATGATGGTATAAGCTAATTTGTTTTGCTTATTTGTATGTGATCATTTATTAATGGTTTTACATTAAAGCTGAGGAACATTCATTTATTCCTGTACAGCGCCTTGAGTCATTTTATAAGGCATTTTCATTCTCAATTATTATAATTATTAATGAAATCACCCCGATATATATGCAAAGAAAAAAACTACATTTTCTAACTGAATCCTGAAACTATGACATTAAGTTTAATTTCACGAATACCTTGATTAAAAAGTGCCAAAATAAATGCGTGAGAGCCCTGCTGTTTAGCCCACAGTCCAAAGTGCCTTGCGTACACGTAAAGTTACTAGAGTGCCTGGTGAAAACCCACGCGGCCACGGGGAGAACATGCCGGCCCACAGGATTGGGTCAAATACCTTTTATAAGAATGCTAAAAATAACTTATCCAATTTAAACCGGAGGCATTTACTGAAACACGCGTCACCTCACAATGCAACGAACACATTCAAATAATGCTGATATTAATACATCAATTTACAAGTACACTGACAAATTATAGAATATTTTGCAAGTGTGATAATTAATTTCCAAACGACAGATTGAACGATTTTGTCTTCAGCTTTGCTTCAAAATGTTCCTCAGTCGATGAGTCACGAAGATGTAAAGGCACGTCATGCCACAAGCGATGCGCAAGAACTGAGAAGGCTCTGTCACCGTAAGTAACGAGGCGGGAACACGGGATGGCGACGAACAATTCATGTTCAGATCTGAGGTGACGGGGAGGGTGGGAAACCAAGATCCGCTCCGTCAAGTAGGCAGCAGAAGCAAAGCCATGTAGTATTTTAAAAACGAATAGGTTTTTAAAAGCAACACGTTGCCTCAAGTATAGAGGCCCTTCTCGGAGAAGCAGTACAAACGAGAAATTGCGGGGCTGAACCATGGCATCTTGAAGTGTAACGTTTATGCAGCTGTGGAATTGCTTAAGTTTGTATTTACTTCACACACAAATGCTCAGTTCTAACAGCACTCCTCTTTACGAGGAAGAGTGATGTTACTAATAGTGCAGGGGTAATTTAACCAAGGCTTTGACGTAAAACGCCCTTCTATCTATAGTATTGTCTTCAGCATATATTTACGCCCCCGGTGCCCTGTGATGGTCTGGTGTCCTATCCTGGGTAAAACCCTGCCTTGTGCCCTGTGTTTGCCAGGATAGGCTCTAGCCCCCCGTGACCCTGTACAGGAGTAAATGGTTACTGATAATGAAGATGAAGTTTGTATATGTGCGTGCTCCGCATGCATATATGGTGTATTTAGCGTAGGTGGCAGAGCGATTTTTCCTCGACAAGTTATATTCAGCGTATTGCTCTTTGAAACTTGAATTATATATATTATTTTTTTCCCGTAAAATTGAAACCAAAAAAGATCTATTTTACTGGGGGGAAAAACAGTCTACGTGATTTTTTTTCAGATAGATGGGATTTGTACGGTTTTTTTAATGTAATAATGCAGCACATCTACAAATCACGCCGTTATTTATTGTATAGGGGTGCGACCCACGTGAGATTCAATTAAGCTTGCATATTAATCATTCTGACATTTACTTTTAATTTACTTCTTGTGAGCATCGTCAATTTTTCAGTGCGTTTGTGCACCATATCACAAACCGAAACATAAGAGGTAAGGAAATTACCGTAGATATTGTTATCTAAATATAAACTTATACTACACTATAGTGTAATTCATCATTATCAGCCATGGTCACTACACTGCCCCGATGAAGCTCTCCCCAAGGTACCCACCACCTCTCACAATCCTCTAAAATAATTAACGGCCACATTTGTTATCGCCAGTAAAACAAAATCTAATCATTTTAAAACTAATAAGACATTCGCAGAACAAAAATAATATATCTGAACTGAAATTATCATACTGAGTCGTGAACACATTTGTGACCTAAAATAAATTTTCCAAACATTATTGTGCGTTTTATATAATTTTGCTGATAAAATGAATTTCTGTAAAATAAATATTCCGCGCCTTGTTAATAAATTATACCAAACGCTGAAATATTCAGATTTGCCACATCGAATGAAAGTTTAATCTGGTTTCATATTAACTTCATTGCTTTTTTTTTCAATCCGTACTGGCTTGGTAAAACGGTTCACGCATTAGACTTCCAATCCAGAGGTCGTTGGTTTGACTTCCTCGCTCAGCGATCAAAACAACGGTGCAAGTTTCTTCAACCCCCTCCGCCTCTGCCCAGCCAGCAGTATGAATGGCTACATCGGTGGTGGGCTAAAATGTGGACAGTCGTCTTGCACAATGCCTGGCCAACATGTAAAAGTGGACAAATAAACCTTCCAGATGAAATCCGCAATTTCACTGAAGATTAAGAATGACTCGTTAGAGAAAAAGACACGGAAAACTCAAGACTATGCATGACACCTATGTATTGCCATTCGATCAGGAATTGTCACATTTACCTAAGTTCTCAACCAATCACCATGTCAGGGTGGCGCAGTGCTAACATTTGCGCCTCACAGAAAGAAAGTCCTGCCCGAGAGAGTTCGATTGCAGCCTCGGGCACCTTTCTGTGTGTAGTTTGTATGTTCACCTCCTCTCCTGTGTGGGTTTCCACAGGATTTTTCGGTTTCCTGCCACAACTAAAAAACATGCACTGATTAATTCATTGGCTAATAACATCATCATATTTAGGACTCAGTATCTGGCAATTGTTGGCACCGGTTAAACACGTGGCTGCCTTCTCACCCCCTCCCCGCTTCTCGGGCCTCTGCGTAATTTTCTCTTCAAATGAATATTTTCACAATTGAATATACGCGCGTTAGAAATTATATTTATATATATTCAAGTCTTCAATCATACGAAAAAACAATAAAAGTGATAAATAATGAAAAGGATTTTATGCTACCATGGCAAATACCATGTAAAGAATATGTATTATATATAAATGACAGATAATTAAGTTGAGCTGTGATTCATGATATAAATTGTACAGGATGAAGACTTAACAAATCGATAAGGGCTTCTCAGTTTTTTTTGTCTTTGGACAATGAAGTGAAGTCTTTGCTGACATACCCATCAAGTAGATGGTATTATTAACAGCCATTGGGCAGAAAAACAATGGGCTATTTACAAAAAAAGAACCAAACAGACTAGACCGTGGAGAGTGATACAACAATTTTTCTTCCTCTCTTTTTCCGTCCTCTCCTGCCCCCGGCACAAAAAGCCAGTCGCCACAAATCACACAATAACACCACCTCGCTGCATCGATCGCGAGATGACGCCGCAAATGGCATTCGTTGTAAGCTGTCGTCGGGAAAGGAGAAATTTAAATTAATGATATACTCTCGCACGGAGGATGGAGCATTCCCCAGCCTCGTGTAGGGCATGAGTGAAAGCAGCTTTGTTTGTGCTCTTAGCTCCCTTGTGGATATGCCTATTGAATGAGGTAATAGATTGTGGCCACTGACAGTGCATGAACACACATCAACACATATCAAAGACACTCACGGCCCAAACTATTTCAATACAAAAATAGGTTTTGGTGCATTGATGTAGACATTTTTCGCATGCAAATTCAGGTAAGGTATGAATATACACATATCATTCAAATACTATACATTTCAAGTGTTAATGTCCATATTTGTTTTCCAGCTGTTCCGTTGAAATGGAAGACAAAAGCCTATATTTTCTTTCGTTATTTTACAGTGGTTCCAAATACATGGGCTTCTATTCGAGCTCAATAGAAACTGATTTCACCATCTGTATATACGGTCGTCTATGCAGATTGATTCTGTCACTGATGATACAACAATAGTGCAAGACGATGCAGGCAGCAAATGTAAAGGTGCAGCCCTGCATTCTGTCACCACCGCTGGCAGAAGGGCCTCCACTAGAGGGAGCTCTAGAGAGACCCTCTAGAGGGCAATTTGAACACCTCTTCCCCCCCTGGCCAGATGTATTCAAAGAGCTAAGGCAATGTCATCCGTGAAAGTATACCAAAATCACACACTGAGGTATTCAGAGAGCTTGCACTTGTCAGCAGTAGTGAGGCTATGCACGAATGGGCTCCTCCTTTTTTATATACATCGGTTATGTCAGTGAATTCGTACGGTTGTTGTATCGCAGGAATTCCGCTTCCAGAGCTTCCAAGCTCACGGAGTATTTTCTCATCATCATCATCGTCAGAAACTGCTCAATCCTGTACAGGATCACGGTGAGCCGGAGCCTATCCCAACAGACACAGGGTTCAAGGCAGGGATATACCCAGGATTGGACGCCAGTCCATCACAGGGCAACGGGGGCAATTTAGTCAGCAGGCCAATTAGTCTGCAGCATGTCTTGGACCGTGGGAGGAAACCGGAGTGCCTGGCGAAAACCCACGCGGACACAGGCAGAACATGCAAACTCCACACAGAAAGGCACCCAAGTTGGGATTCAAACCTGGGGTCGTCTTGCTGTGAGCAGACGGCACTACTCACCGCGGTACCGTGCCGCCTAGACTATTTTTTGCTGTAAAAATAAAAATCGACAAACATTCTTGAGACCGCTTTCACCTGTGGAGAGTTAGTCCAGAATATGCCTATGCAACTTTAATAGTAAATCACTTACTTGTGTAATGTTTTCGAGTGCAGGATCAAATCCAGTGAAAAAAGGAACACTCATTACGTGCAATCGCTGTGGTGGAGGCAGGGCGATGAAAGCATCGCATTCAATCGATATAGAATGGATCACGTAATTGTATGCAAGTCCCCACTGAGGATACCGGGTTCGAATCCTTCCTAAGCGCACACTTTATATGTACAACACCAACGATTTTACACCTTATTTCAGCTTTACTTCCCACATATTGATTACTCTTCTGAAACTTTAGAGACCCGTCAATCTATGTTCCCAAAATGACATCAGGAAGACATCAACGCAGTCAGCAGAAAACGTCATCAACAAGGAGACGTCAGACGAACGTGCTACACGCTTGGAACAAGGTCGCCCATAAGACGGGTACTATGCTAGTATTAACAATGAAACATAAAAGACTACGCTATGTTTAGGTGGTACTTCAGGCTTCACAGTATTATGTCCTAGGTGGTTATTTTCTCTATGACCTCCATCACTATGACAGGTTCCTCGTCTTTGCTTTGTTTGCACAGCATTTGAAACGTGGGTGGTGAATGGAAATGTTAAGGATACAAACAGATACACGTATCAACGTTATTTCATGTTGATTTCAAAGACGACCCAATGTGTTGTCCTCAATAGTAGTACGATAGTTAGCCTTTCAAAATACTCAGAAAGTCCTGCCTAAAGCAGTTTGATTCCCGCCTCGGGCGCCTTTCTGTGCAGAGTTTGTATGTTCGCCCCCTGTTCTGCGCGGGCTTTCTCTGGGTTCTCCGGTGTCCCCCTACAACAACAACAACCCTAAATTAATTGGACGATAACATTATAATATACAGGAACGCTGTGTCTGGCGGGGTGACGCTGGCTGACCGGCTGTCTGACTCCCACCATCAATCCATCCATTTTCAGAAACCGCTTAATCGTGTACAGGGTCGCGGTGAGCCGGAGCCTATCCCGGCAGACATAGGGCGCAATCCAAGGGAACACCGAGGATGGGACGCCAGTCCATCGCAGGGCGCCTGGGGAAATTTAGTCAGTACTCCAATTAACCTGGCAGCATGTCTTTGGACTGTGGGAGGAAACCGGAGTGCCCGGCGAAAACCCACACGGACACGGAGAGAACATGCAAACTCCACACAGAAAGGCCCCCGAGCTGGGATACGATCCCGGGACCTTCTTGCTGTGAGGCGGCAGCACTATCCACTACGCCACCGTGCCGCCCCTGACTCCCACCCTCTCTACAATTTCCTCGCGCCTCTGTATCGTCCTTGGCCAGGCATGGAATTTGTGCGCGTCAAAAAAATTGTATCACCATTATGAATGTGTGTGTGTTATTTAAACACTGGTTCACTTCTAATGAAAAGTAACACATCAGTGTGTGTATAGAAAAAATTAAGTTTCAAATATTGCATACTACAATACCTGCTATGATGTATGGCTAAGAAACATGGTCATTAATGGGGGGGGGGGGAACCCCAGAACAAAACCAGAAAAGCGGTGTGTTAAGAAGCATGGGCAGATGCATGCTCAGACTAACACTGAGAGACAGAAACAGGACAGACATGGAGTGCCCGCAAGTTAGAGACGGCTTTTTAGTTGTTGATAAAAGTACGCGTGCTTGGGCACGACACGTCGCTAGGAGGGATGATGCCTCACGGTCAAGATGAAATATGGGGTGGAGGCCAAGTGATGGGATGTGTCCCAGAGGTCATCCGCTGACGAGATGGGCGGATTTAATCGGCGATCGTGATTTTTTTTTCAGAGCATAATGATTATAATTAATCAATTCATTCATTGTCAGAAACCGCTTGATCCAGTACAGGGTTGCGGTAAGCCGGAGCCTATCCCGGCAGACACAGGGCGTACGGCAGGGCAATACCCATGATGGGACGCCAGTCCATCACAGGGCACCGGGGGAAATTTAGTCAGCAGCCCAATTAACCTATGCAGCAGCATGTATTTGGACTGTGGGAGAAAACCGGAGTGCCCGGCAAAAACCCACATTGGACACTGGGAGAACTTGCAAACTCCACAGAGAAAGGCACCCGAGCCGGGATTAGAACCAGGGCCTCTTGCTGTGAGGCAGCAGTGCTACTCACCATGCTGCCCATAATGATAATAATGTTGTATTAGATTAATGGAGCGCCTTTCACTCAGAGGTCCTAAAGTGCTGCAGCAAACTGCAAAGATGTGGAGGGGAGGCAACCGCGCGGTCAACTGGCACCAACCCGCCAGACACTGCATCATATATGTTATGATGGTATCGGCCAATTAATTATGGAGTATTTTTCGTAGTGGGAGGAAATCTGGGAAGCTGGATAAAACCCATGCCGAACAGGGGAAGAACACACAAACTCCACAGAGAAAGGCACCCGTGGTGAAAGTCTAACAACCTCGGGCAGAGCATTCTTTTTGTGAGACAAATGTGACCAGTGCACCACCCTGCATGATTGTTAACAGGTCGGCGATGGTGTGGCGAGACCTTCATCCTGCCCTGGATGATCATTGCCGCTGATGATGATGGCTCAGGTTATGAGACAGTGGTCATTGATGTTCATTAAGCAGGAAATTACTTTGACCTTTTCACATCATGTTAATATTCTAAAGATGTGATGTGTATATCAAAACAGCAAATCATGTGTTACGCATTCAGACACACTGGCAAAGAACGCAAATAAAACATCCCAACACCATGATTGTAAATATATATTTAAAAATCATTGCCTTGTTTAAACGTGGAAAAGAAGGCAGGACTTGTTTTATAGAGAGTTTTTATTCGAAACATAGTTGAGATGGCAGAAAAAACAATAAAATGAAAGGGTATTTCCATTTATTACAAGGACTGGCGAAAGGTTAATAGATAACATGTAAGAATCATGATGTTAATAAAGCAATTACACTTCTTCTGGCTCTAGATTTATTGCTGTGATTTATCTGGAACACACACGATTTATAGATAAACACCAACATCTTACCTTCTGAACTTAAATTATAATTCACACCCCTTTGTGAACCTACTGCTGTATAAAGGTCTCCCCACACCTTGCTGAGAATGGGGGTTGTTTGACTATACTTCACCACGTTATTCAGTACCAGTTAGTGAAAGGGGGGTGGGATCAGTACTGGTTTGCCACTGATATTAACCATGGCCTGGAATCGAACTTAGAACCAACGGATTTGTAGCACAGTGTACCACCGACTGCACCATTGCTCCTTCTATGCAATTTACATAACGCTCATGGCCCTTGTAATTTATTTGCATTTGTTTTATTTTTCAACCAACTAAAATGTCAACAATAGGAATACATGTACTGCACATGTATCAAATGTTTATCCAATATTGCCAGTACTAATAACAAGACATAATCAGCCAAGGCAACATTCAGAGAGAACTGCAAAACAAGATAAATGTATTGATCTTATCACTAAGGCCCCGAAGCCAAACTGGATTATGACACAAAGATAATCCAATTATCCACACAACATGTACATTTGTTCCCATTACGGACATAAATAATTCATGCTAATGCTATGGGCTAAGTTTTGATGCACAGGAATTTGTTTAAAAAAATACCACAATTATTTTTTACCAAAGCTTCAGCAACTTGCAATCAAGTGACCGAGAAAGCCATATCAATGACATGAAGAGACTTACATGTTTCATTTGAAGTTACGTAACCTCGATGAAAAATGTGTTGCTCCAAATATGAGTTTGATTAATGTGAATGCAAATTTAAATTAAATCATGCCGGAGGCTACATTATTGTAATTCAAAGTAAAAAAACAAAAACATTTCCAATGTTCTATATTGAACTAAGATGTACTCTGGCTGAAAATTAATTAAGTGCCTTTATCACGTAGCTATAATAAATAGTCAGTCCAAATTTTTTATTACAAATTTGTAAACACTAGAACTTTGTTGAACACGCAAAAAAACTGAGTAAATGCAATCTCAGTGATGAAGCACAACTTAACAAATTATACAGAATTCATATTTTGTGCAGTTTTCTTATATCCGTTTAAGCAATAATATTCTCATATTGACAAACTGCGCTCGACAATAAACGGATAATCTAAGAATGCTGCACCATTTTTTCCCAAAGTTTTCGTCGCGGTGATAAGGGTCAGAGTTTTGCCCGAGGACTGTGTTCCCTGGCGACACATGGAATCTAGCATCGTATAACTTTAATCCACTTTATTCTGGCTTGACTTATTGCAAAAAAACAAAACATTACTCTTTAAATCTATTTTACGATGCACAATCGCAGGATTTCAAATCGCAATGTAAAGAGATCATTTATTTACATATTTAGTGGATTAAAGTTTGTTTTCTAGATTGATATACAACATATTTATTTAAAATGTGAAGACATTCCTCTTCAAACTGAACTCGTAGGCTTTCATGACCAATGTTATTCATAGCGAGGCTCTGTTTATGAGATTAGGTCATGTTTATATTGAAAAGGTACAAAACATGTTAAGGTACAGCTCTGCAATGGCTTGATTACTCCTCTGCTGGAAAAAGGGCCTCTATAAGAGCCAGCTCTAGTGAGCTCCCCTAGAGGGTATGTGTTATTTTTTTACCATAGCCACACATCTTGGAAGTAGTGGGAGTACCTAAACTTTGCCCCACCACACACGAGCGACTGTGGTTGAACCCAATTATACTGCTGGATAGACAGAGGTGGGCAAGGGTTAATTAAAGAACTTGCACCATTGTCTCAAATTATACACGAAATTTATGCAAATTAAAAACTAATATTTCATCAGCAAAACAAATGTTTCTTCACGTTTCATAAAGTTTTATTACAGTTACAATTATTTGTTTGACAATGTTTATATACGCTCTAATAGTAACTTTGCTCTGTATTATTACAAAAAATAAAACCAATACCATTGAGAATGCTCGCTTGCAATTGGTTAAAAGTGTCCTCTAAAATTCCTCGCACATTTGCCTATAAACGCTTCATTGAGGTCATGCATAGAGGATTACTCACTAAGCGACAATCTCAACCCAGCCTAGCCAGATGTCCTCACACCAAAAACACGCCCTTAAAATTCAACAAAATAAGTTAATTGTAAACTGTGGTCAGTGGCAACATCGGAGCCTGACCTTTTCAATGCCCCAACTGAAACTGCTCTTGACTGAAACATTGCAAATTGTTGTTTAAAATCAAATGGAACGAAGCAATAGATAATGTGTTCATATCCTCCATTTCCGTTTTGTTTACTTTCATATGCAAACAAAAACATCGATTTTCTAAACCGCTTGTCCACAAAATTAGTGAGCACGTGCGAGATGCACGTGCTCACGCCCTGTGTCTGCCGGGATAGGCTCCGGCTCACCGCGACCCTGTACAGGATTAAGCGGTTTCTGAAAATGCATGGATGGATGCGAGATGCAGGCACCACGCATGCTGTACGCTTTCCCGGTGAGTGTGCACGCGAGTGCATGCAAGTGTATTTTAGACAAACTTTAACCTTGCTTATTTGTTTCTAGAGACCAAAAAAGAATAAGTTGATCATGCGTGTCAGGGTATAAGGCGCTTCAGGGAAATGCTTACACAGCGAGGAATTTGGCAACCGAATCAACAAAAGCAGGTTATAGCTCGGTAGTAGCAGGATGATCCTCTGTGACAGCGGAAAATTAGATGCTGTTTTTCAATCCTTATAATTTGCAAAAAAGGGCACTTTTTTAACAAGCTGTTGAGAAGTGGGAAATTATCACAGTAAAAATAAACCTGTCAAAATTTTAAGAACTTGCCTTTGCTGCTGACGATGATGATGATGATTTAAACACCAATTTAATTGGTTTTGTTTGATTTTGCACACAATTGTGGAATGTCGAGTGCAACTATATTTCAATAACAAGTGAAAACATTACAGCTTACTATCGTAAGATATTTGTGGTTAGTACAGGGAGGGATGTGAGCATTCCACAATTATGTGTTGCATGTTTAAACCATTTAAAAAAATGAAAAAACATTTAGTGTAATTCTGTGTGCAGTGTATGTATGTATACCACTTTCTCGGAATATAATGGATATTAATAGTATTGATAGTTGTTGCACTGATTGTGTTTTAGAACATAAGACATTTGTTGACAATTTCATAATTTGACCTATATAACAGATGTAAGTCTAGAAAATAAATATCTCGTCAGATGTGTCAACTACCAGAAATGGCCACATTGTAGGATGTGCCATTTTGTGTCACGAAGGCTCGGCATCACATGACAAATGAAGCGTTACTTTTTTCCTTTAGGCAACACAGAGGACCTGCTGTGTGGCTATGAAGTAGATTTTCACAAAACTCAACTGGCAATAGCCTTTGGGGGTTTACAGTCCTGTGTTTAAAGCCACTGTTATCTGCGAATATGCCACAGCAAGTGAAGGAGAAACTGCATAATTAATAGTATAAGTAACATACAAATCATAAAAACGACATTCATAGATGTCTTCTGCTATCACAACATTGGTCATTTAATACGTCAGAATAAATCAAGTTCCGTAATTAGAGATTGAACGTGATGGGAGTAAAGATGGTTGGTCAAAAGTTCAAGTTGTGATATGTGATGGCTGCGCATATTGCATTCACAATGAGGCTGTGACCTGCTATCTGCTTTCCGCAGCCACTTTATGAACAATGGCTCAGAAAGGAAATGCCTTCCTCTGGATATTCATAGTTCCAATTTCTGCATTGGCATGAAATACTGTCGTCTAGGTATTAGGCGATGCCATGACTGAGTGATCGTGTATTTGCCGCTGATTCCAGAGGTTCGCAGTTTGAATCCAGAAGACACCCAGGTGGCGCAGTGGAAATCTGCACCTCAAAGAAAGCATGTCCTGCCCGAGGCGGTTCGATTCCCAGCATGGGCGCCTTTCTGTGTGGAGTTTGTGTGTTCTCCCTCTGTTATGTGTGGGTTTCCTCTGGGTTGCATGTTCTTCTTGTGTCCGCGTGGGTTTTCGCCAGGCACTTCTTCAGCAGTCCAAAGACATGCCGTTGCATAGGTTAATTGGCCTGCTGACTAAATTACCCTCGGAGCCCTGTGATGGACTGGCGTCCCATCCTGGGTATATGCCTACCTTCCGCCCTGTGTGCTGGAATAAGCTCTGTCTCACCGCAACCCTGTACAGGGTTAAACGGTTTCTGACAATGGCTGAATTAATACAATGTATTATGAGTGCTGGATCACATATGACGTACGCCATTTCCACTCGGCATTTACTGGAATGTGTAATTGTCCGTGATCTTGAATGAGACGATCAGAGAGGACTTACGTTATATGACTTGTCTGAATCGGCAATTCCTAGTCATGTAAAATACAAAGGTCCCCGTCTTGCCTTAACAGACTGTCAAGTGCCGTTCACAAGCACCTATGAAGGTCAACACGGCACACGAGGAGGTGGGTGACCAGCACCACGCCCGGCCGCCTTTGACTCCATAGTAGCAATGTTTACACGCCGCAATAGGTACTCATTTGAGGCCGAGTCGACCTAGGGGAGGCCCAGGACCGGTTCAGAAAATCGTGACTGGTGTTGGCCGTGAGCGGAATTCGAACTCGGCTCGCCAGGTTTGTAGCCCAGAGCGCTAACCACTGGGCAACTGTCCCACACATACACACTATATTTATAGGCATCAGTGCCGATTTTGTTTTCTCTATTCTCGTGGGATTTTCCAAAACCTCCCCTCCCTAATAGGATATGCCATCAGCCTGCACGGCGAAGATGAAAAAGGACAGACCACTGGACATTTTTCAAAATAATAGAGAAATACTTCGGTTAAATTGAGTAGTCTTTAATTTATCAGATTTAAACCCGCAATTGTTTTTTTCTCTCGCAATGATGTTCAGTGACCCTCTCATGCTCTGAATTGTCCATTTGTGAAACACAGTTTGCTGATCAAATGTAACACCATCTCAAGGCTTGTTACTCTCATCTCGCCACCTTCACATTGCGAGTCTAGTCATGTCTGCCCCAGTAGTTTTAATATTGTTTCTCATCAAATGGGATGGGCTGCACGGTGGTGAGGTGAATAGTTCTGCCGCCTCACAGCAAGAAGGACCCCGGTTCGAATCCCGGCTCGGGTGCCTTGTGTGGAATTTGCATGCTCTCCCCGCGTTTTCTTGGGTTTTTTGCCGGGCACTCCGGTTTCCTCCCACAGTCCAAAGACATGCTGCTGCCTAGGTTAATGGCCTGTGGATTAAATTGTCCCCGGTACCCAGAGATGGACTGGCGTCCGATCCTGGGTATAGCCCTGCCTTGCACCCTGTGTCAACCGGGAAAGGCTCCAGCTCACTGCAACCCTGTACATGATTAAGCGGTTTCTGACAATGAGATGAGATCAAATAGGATGCTGCCATAGTGTAATGGTTATCACACTGGACATACAATGCAGAGGTCTCGGGTTCAATAATCCCAGCATGGCAGTTGAAACAATGAAGACGTGAATTGAATCTCCCAGCCTTTGTCCACCCTGCAGTATAAATGGGACACCACATTTATCCAATGGACAGGTCACGTGTGATGGGAATGAATTATGGGGACTCCCACCTCTTCCAAGACGTCTGACCGGCATGGAAGAGTAGGCCAAATACCCAGGATGGGACGCAGTGACATGAGCAAGTCATTTGCAGGTTGCACCTTTGCATTCATTGTAAAATTAAATACAAGCAGTCGTAGTAATTGCTCAGAAAGCTGCCTGCAGCATATCCAATTTCATTCTCAGACAGTATAGCAATGAGAGAAAAATAGCTTACACATCTATTCTATGGTAAAAAACAAAACGAAAACCCACGCAATTGATAAAGTAAAGCCTCCGCCCATCTCATTTCAGTGCCGTTATCTAGATTGAATCGAGATACAGGACTGTTTACCAACAAATGGACATAACTACAAACCACTGCCATACTCGGAGACTGCAGTCTGAATCGTATCACAGGCGGCAGAACAAAATCGTTTTAACGGCGCATCCATCGCGTGTGAACATCGGTGGAATGGACATCACGGTGCTTGTTCCGCTACAAACTAATCGCCTCCACAGTCGACACACTCCTGTCACGTTACAGCCCGTGTTCTCTTACTCGTATCACATTACACTCAACATGCCCTTATATTCTCAACCATTTGCACCTCAAGGCCCACTTGGGTATGGTCTCCACGGACCACTAGTTGGTGCTTGTGGCCCACTGATGGATCGCAACCCACAGGTTGAGGATGGCTGGTCTAAATGCTGCATTCTTGACGCATAGTTCTGCTGGTTGGTCCACCGCATGTTAATTTAAAGAGTGTGATAATAATTGCTTTTCAAAGCTGTACTTTCGGGATAGCCGTGTACAGCGCTCGTGCTCTCTCTTTCGCGACGTTTTGCCTCCCACGTTGGAAGCATCTTCGGGTGTTTGGGGTTCTGAGTGAAGTTGAGCGTGCCGTGCCGCATATATTACCCTCTGGGTTGTCCTGATGTCAGCAGCAGGTCACTCCCCGCCCGCATTTCCTCTAACCTTTGGTCACACCTCCTCCCAGGTCCCACCCATGTTCCTGCCAATACCCTCTGGGGTTGGTTGTCCCTTCCACCCCCTGTGATATTTGCAAAACATACTGTCCTCTCAGGCATGAGTTGTTTGCAACTCACTCAGAATTCAGGATGCCTGAAGAAGCCTCCAACATGGGAGGCAAAACGAAGCGAAGGAGAGAGGGAGCGCTCGACACGGCTATCCCGAAAGAACACCTTTGAAAAGCAATTATTATGCATCGATCCATCAAAACCTACATCAATACAACGTTATAAAATTTTACATCCATTTGTCATTCCACTACTGGATTGAGTATTTGACTGGTCAGTACCAATTGGTGGACAAGAGGATGCGGGACCAATTGAGACATCACTGGCCATGGTTGGGAATCAAACTCAGGTGGCTGGGTTCATGGCTCCGTGTGCGAAACGCAGCACCACCGCTCCAATCTGTGCAGTATTTAAACATGGACTTGCATCGTAAGGGTCGTGTAAAGCAGCGCCCATTCTAATACGTTTAGGACACGAACTACCCATGCTAAGATATAGGGTTCACTGCTCATGCCCGTGAAAGTCCGTGGGTATGCAACCAAGCCATCCGTAATATGCCATCGGTCATCAGAAGTTCAAAGATTAGCCTGGATAGCACTTCAACGGAAGACTGCCGGGTACCGTTGGTATGGACTAAAAAGAAATCAGGAAATGACAGCGCAGATATTAATTCCTCAATCTGCGGTCCAACGACTCGCACATTAATCGACTAAAGACAAATTAAACGGACTCTTCTAAAAATCAGTCCCAGACGTGGAAAGGCGTTTTCTGTATGAATAAATAACATTATATGCTCTGTTTACCGTTCTATTCACTCATGGATGTTATACAATTGTCTGCAGCAGCACCGAATGGACTGGCGACTGAGCGTAAATAAAAATAAGCTAAGGACATCCAGAAAGCCAAAGACTACAATGATATTACTTGGGACAAGCGTGTTTGAAAATATTAGGGGACAACACTGCATAGTCTCTATAGTATGGCATATTCAACTGACGGGGAAATAGTCAAGGTTCCATCGCAAAGCAGTGCATATAACTTAGACATAAATTAAACGGCTGTCTCTATGGATGGCCATGACTTTGTATTACAGCGAGCTCAAGGCCACCTGCATACATTGCACATTTTGTAAAGATTTCCATCGCAAATAGTGTATTCCCGATACTGGACGTATACATTGTAATTCCCTTACCTCCGACAAACATTCTTGGCTCCATTACTCTCCCCGTCTTACAAAGGAACAATAAACGGCGAGTGTCTAACGCGAGACGGTTTGCAGCCATGCGCTGAGCATGCTCGGCTATGAGAAGAAGTGAAAATGTAACAAAATCGCTAAACGCATTGTGCTCGTAGGTCCCCGTACGCAGATAAATGGCAGAAACCTTTTTTACTTTAACACATGGGCATGCCAGCGGCACTGAGGAAGAAGCTGTATCACTGTTCTTGATTGCTCTCAGTCAACATCAGTAATGTCCCCCGAGCTCCGGGGCACATTTGGCAGAATTGGTTTCTCACCCATTTGTAGTGGTCACAGGCGCTGCACCTTCAAAGGGGAAGTGACAGCCGGAACCTTCACAAGTTTTAGTCACGGCACTTGATGTTCGATGTAATTAACTACCATCCCAGATACCAGGGGCATGGTAATGATGCCGCTGCAGACTCGCTAGTCGACTGCCGTTCCCGCCAGTCTATCTTGTGGCGTGAGATTTAACTATTTAGCACTTGGAAGAAGTGGCCTACAGGTCTTAGAGCTTATAAGAGTTGTAAAACAAGAAACTATTGAGCAGTGACAATGAGAAGTGTGCCGTTGGAGCAGTTGCGAAAAGAAAGGGGAAAAAAAATCCCCAAAAGATATATTAAATAAATAAATGCGAACTTTCACTCAGCTCTGAATGTGCACCGCTTGACAGGACGTCCCAAGGCACTTTTATGCTCTCAGCTCGTATCGGACAAGACGATTCATCGTCCTGCTTGAGATGTTGGACCCGCACTCGCTGAAATTGGAAGAGATTTTCAGGGAATGCATTTCTCCCGGAGATGATTCCCCCATGCACTATTATAGGAGTACACAAATGCCTAAAGAATAAACCCCCTCGAATGCTGCAGCAGCCACACAAAAATATATCCCGGAGTCTACCGAGCATTAGGCTACATGACGCATACCGTGTCGTAGGGTGCCCTAGCGAACACACGAAGCAACTTTGGAACGTGTGTCCTACGTGAACATGCCTTTAGGATTTTATCATTGTGACAAACCCTGCCACCCACCGTATTCTAGAATTTGAGAATTGCGCTCCATAGCTGTATTGCCTGATCTTGCTAAATGTCCCGATGGAGAGAACAGGAATACTTGACACGGCTATCAAGAAAGAACAGATAGGGAGAGGAATACTCATGCCGAGCCGTGAAAACCTACATGATCACATTCGGTAATTTGTAGCGACGGGGAATATTCATCGATTTTGACCATGTTCAGTTCTTCCACTGCAGCTGAAGTTTTGCGCAAGACACGGAAAATCGACAGCAGAGAGTCATGAAAATTATTCAATTCCTTATATTCAACAGCCCCGACATATTTACAATGGATATTGAATAATTTCAGAAAACATCAAATATTCCATCCACAAAGCTTTCGATGGCCATTCATAGGTATAATTATTTCAGTGTAACGTCCAATATGAAACTGGTCACTGTTCCCTTTTCATTGACATTGTACAGGGTCATCAAAAAGACGCGTAAGTTTGAATCGCCTATATTTCACTTACAGCAGTCGTCCTAACATCACAACACCAATGAAGCACGGGGGATTCACACTTGAAAACGCTTCAATACGTCATCCCTGTGCATCTAATACCGTTTTCAGACGTCTTCTGAAATTTGCCATAACTGAAGCAAGTGTTTATTCAGTGATGCGCCCCACAGCAGCAGTTATTTCTGCCTTGTTCAATGTTCAATTGTTGAACTGTACGCGGATTATCACCGTACACACCGGTAATAAATGCGCAGGTTTTGCGTGTTAGGTGACACCAAATTAATTACTGTAAGTGAAACCCTTCAATAAAATAGGCACCTTAAACTAGAGCATCTTTACGTTGATGACCCTGAATCTTTTTTGTGAGTGTGGGAAGAAAATGCTCAAGTAATCACATATTGCTGACAAATTAGCTACACGCAGAGCATTATGGATTCTACACAAAATCATGCACCAGCACATTTTGCAAACATCGGAGGTGCATGTTCTATTTCCCGGTAATCAGCGTTGAACCAATCTTTTAATTAATCACAACATAACATGAAAGCTAAAAGAAGAATGCAGCAGACAATTAAACCTAAATTCACGAGGATGTTGTAATCTACAAGTGAAATGTATTAAATTCACAAAGTGCTCTGCCTATGCATTAGTAGTGTTGCGGATTGATAGTGCCTCTTTAAATAACCAACACGAGCAGATAAAAGGAACAGGCGCTGTCACAATGGAAGATAACGGACTTAAAATAGGACCCTTGACGCTCAGACCAATAATTTTAACATCAATGAATAATTAACAGCCTAGTTATATATGAGCATTGTAACAATACAAGACACCCAGCCCATTATCCCTCTGGGGTCGATACACTTAGTACCACGTTGCACGGATTTTAAAAAGATCCCGGGATTTTCTTAACAACAATAATCATAATGGCTTATTAGTCCTAAAATGATTTGTATTAATAACTTCCACAATTTATACCAATACAATTAAAATTGTACAAAACAAAACACAACCTTATGAACTTGATTATTTTACTTTAAATTACATGGTTTTCAGATTTAGAAGTAACTGTCAATGCATATATAACCATGGTTTTAGGCACCTTAAAGGACAGTGGTCCAAACATGAATGAAATATGTTCAAAGCACCCAAAGAAACTGCTTAAGCGATATATTGTTACTTTATCAATGACTCCAATTTCCTTATGGAGTTCCACCATTTTATAAGCATTTAACAAAATCAATTTCTACCTTCTATCAAAAAATATCAACCTTCATGATTCGGCACTAAGTAATTAGGAGAATTCTCAGCAGAGGAGAGCTTTCAAGTCCAATCAATCTACATTCCCGTCGACAGGCAATATCCTTGAAAAGAATTGGCAAATCAAGCTAGGCTGTTGCATCTGCTGGCCAGTAATGGCACACGACTAATTATTTTGAAAGAGCGATGGCAGAAGGACTGATTGCTTTATTTTCGAGGATTTAATTCCAGGAAGAAGTTAGATACTCACCTTTTGTGGCAAAGGGAATAATTGCTTGGCGAATGGCTTGAGATGACAAGAATCATCCATCAAACTCCTCTCTGCACAGAAAGTGTTCTGAATATTACTGTTGTCTCATTGTGCCGTTCATTCTTACGAAAATAAATTATTTCCTCTCCAGAGTGATCCATTTCTTAGCTGCTCTATTTTTGACGAGTTTCAACAAAATCAGTGAATGTAGCAGCATACGAGTGGCTCTTCTACAATAGACTATTCCAATACGATGGTTGGCTTATGGCCTTATGGCAAAATTAAATGGAGTTTCATAAAACATTTGAAAATACATCCTATTGACTACTCTTAGGATTTCGATATGTAAGTTGTTCTTAGGTGCACACCTATCAGATGCACCTAGGGCCAGGTTCGCCCGTTCCCTGGATCAAGGTGTCCCCTCCAATGCTCCCGATGAGTCTTACGCGAAAGTTTCAAAACGACTGAGGATGCCTCCAACGTGGGAGGCGAAATGTCGCGAAGGAGAGGTGGGGAGGGCTGAAAAGGGTGGGGTTTTTTTCTCCCTTCTTTGTACTTTTTCACACCAGATTAATAGAAATCCGCATATGCCTTCTCACCCGTGTGGTATTGTAACTGACTGGGTTACTGACAGTAATTGTATGAGATGACGGGTATAAAATTCCTCCCGTGTTTTATGTATGTTCTCTTCTTTGCGTTATTCAGGCATTCAATTAGGACTGTTATGTCGACTTGGGTCATACGACCCATTTCCTTTTGAAATAGGCCCAATATTGGTGTAATAGTGCTGCCACAATACGCATTATGTGTAATAATTGTAGGTATTATTCTTACTTTATCCAGGACAGCATAACTGAGTATGCATGACTCTTACAGGAGGGCCCTGCCCAGTTTTCACAAGCAGGGAGATGATGCCATGTATATTGCAGTCGAGTAATAAGGGTCAATTTGCAGGTACATGATTTCAATTTGGACCTTGTCGCCATCACGATGGGGCCACAGGATCTAACGTTCACCGTCAAGCAGGCAGCGCAAATTTGTTTTAATTAGCAAAGTGCCCGCCCAACGCGTGATCTTGTTCCAAGCGTGTAAGAGATTCTTCTGACATCATGATGAAGGCAGACCATCGTGCTTCGAAGAATCGCAAAGAAGAAGAAGATGAAGGCAGAAGCGTGATTAAGAGAGTTGATGGTATGAGTGCAAAAGGGGGAATTCAATTCCAAAAGCATTAACGTTTCAGCAGAGCAATCAATAAGTGGGAAGTAAAGCTGAAGTAAGACTTAAAAAGATTTGGTGTTGTGTATATAAAGTTAGGGCTTGTGAAGGATTCGAACCTGGTGCCTTAAATGCGGGCATATATAGAGGTACGTACAAAGACAAAATATTTCCCTATAGCCTTAATAAACTGTAAGGTCAAGTGCCGTTAGCTTCTGATGTTTTCAAATCTGATAAGCTGACCGTAGCATGTCTGCGAAGTGCTTACTTGTTTACCTTTAGAATGCTTAGAGTTGCTATATGCGTTGCTATCACATTTTCTCACGATTTTCTTACAACTGATGCGGGAAAAAGATTTAATGGAAAAAAAAGTTTGGAAAACGTTTTAATGTACATAGTTGCTATGTACATGATACATTTTCAAAATACCGTTACGAATGTACGCATCTCTTAGATTTCCCCTTCACGAAATCTCATTCGGCCAGCTGCAGGAGTAAAACAAACTTAATTTTAAATATATTAGCAAAAAACTTTTTATCAATAATAGTGTTCTCATACTGACATTCATATTCATTGCAACCCTATAAATGGTAATGTTTAGCCCTCAAGGCATACAATTACTGCAACAAATCACTTGTAGTGCAACGTTGGAGCTTCCCAAGAGTAAAACAATGAATTAAGCTCAATTTGACATGTATATCATTTTTTATACACATTACTTGTTTCTGATGTGCTGAAGTGTTATTTGATGTATGCCATTGCCTTCAAACAGCAAGCAATGAATACATCCCCCCCACCTCGCCTCTGGCAATTCAATTATTTGTTGTAATTCAGAGTTGAAATTCGATTCAAGAATGATTTATTTTTCCTCAAGGTGGTGAATGTAGCAGCCTCTAGCAATCGCAGGGGCCACGTGAACCTATTACATTCAACATATGATCATCAGCCATGGTCTGTCCACTGTTAGATTAAGGCCTTACATTGATGAGACCCACCCCACGTGGCCCTGCCTGCAATGCCTCAAACCATTTCGCTTTCATGTTTTTGTTAGTGTCGACGCTTCCGATCCATATTTTATAGCAGATAATACGCGCTGATTGAAAACGTTATTCTTCAAGAACGTTACTGTTTTGCTTATGATCAAATTAAATGTTTCAAAAACACCCCATCCTATTCTCTCAGTCTCCTTATTTCATAATTTTGACCATGATCAGTCTTTTCTCTCAACAGTTGCCTAAGTTATACATATTCAAATAACTTTCCTTGAATTGTCCTTCCAAAAATTATTGTTAAGCAAACTTATTCGACATGAAGTTTTAAGCGCTCTGATTATCTTGATTCCAACTCGAACGCGCTGATTGTCAAGTAATTTAATTACTCAGTGTAGTGAATTTTCATCAGCTGTTTTGGCGATATTGTCAGCGAATCACAGACTGTTCATATATTGATGTTCATCCCTTACTTCTTACTTTTTGAAAAACCACGCGGACCCGGGGAGAACATGCAAACTCCACACAGAAAGGCGGCACCTGAACCGTGTGTCAGTGACATTCCCTATTGGTGCATCAGTGTGGAGTTGCCATGTTTATCAGTAGGGGTACTTCACCACCACAGGAAATACGCTCATCCAGCTCCGACTAATACCCAGGCCGTCACTCTCTCGCAACAAATCGAAAAGCAATCGAAAAGCATTGATTCTTACGCAGGCAATATCGTGACCTTAGAGAATTTATATTAATCTGTGAATCGATGCAGCACGCCTCACCTACAATAGAGCATCTTTAAAGTACCAGCACGGTAATTGTCAGTCAGACCATGACATTGTGTGCTTTCTGATGACAAACGTTGTCACTGCAAATACAGTGCAGTAATTCGCTTCAAGATTTCTATAATTTTTCAAATGTTTATTCGTTAATATTATATTACTTCCCAAGCGGTAATTGAGAATAATGCTTTAATAAGTGCTCCTCAAATAATGTCTCCCCCCCCCGCCCCCGCCACCATAAACCAAATATAGACAATAGTTTACCAAACAACACCATTGGCACAGTTATAATTCCCAAATAGAAGTTTGTCTTTTTTGCAAGTAAAGCCAAGTCTACGTAAAATTCATCTGGTCGTTTACTCTATAACCTGAGGCCATTTGTCAACCGAGATCATTTTCACGTGCAAAGTGAAATACATATACGCATTTATACGACAACAAAAAACAACCTCTACTTTTAATGGCAAGGACTTAGCTGTCGTCCTCAACAATTTATATATTTTTGTTTGAATGTATAAGCTGCAATTATTTCTGACAGTATAATGCAGCATCTTCAGGTTTCATTACTTCAAAGATTTATCTTTTTTTCCCCCAAAGCTGTGGGTTCCTCATCCACCTGTCTCTGACTCGGCCTCCATGAGACGCAAAGGCAGTGTTTGTTGTGCTCAAGCAGCCCCTTAGCAGATTGGAAGTGACAAGTGAAACAGCCCATAGTCACCTTGTTTCTGAGCCATCAATGAACAGTGACAGCTTGGCACATTTCCTCGCACCCGCCAAGCTCCACGTTACAATCTTGGTTTTTTTTTGCCATCTCCGAATAAAAGAAAAAAGAGTGGCCGAGACAAAAGAGGGAGAGATGTCCAGTGTGCCAAACAGCCCAAAGCTTTGACTTCCTTGAAAAGAGCAAACATTCTGCAATATACCTCATTAAACAAACATCATCGTAGCACTACATTCACTTTTGCAGCAAGTGTGAAAACAAACAGTAAAGTGTTTGTTATTGTGAAAAGTAGAATGGCTTCGGGATGTTGTTTCCCTGATTAAACGGAAACCAAACGCCACATGTGAAAATCAAAGCTCTGTTATGTCAATACATTTTTAATATACATTTGAAACCCCTCGGCCAGTATCGGTTTGGTATTTAATTTTGTCGATATCATCTGACCATGCTATATGCGATTTATAAATTATGACCCAACACACAAATGTCATGAGGAAGTTGATGGTTGCTCTTCAAAGCTGTTCTTTCGGAAGCATCTTCAGCTTGGGAGGTGAAATGTCGCTAGAAGAGAGGGAGAGCACTCGACACGGCTATCCCGAAAGAACGGCTTTTAAGAGAAACCATCATGAATCGAGCCGTGAAAACCTACAGGAGTAGGTTAGATACTGTTTGCGTTGGTTAGTTCATACGTTTGTTGTATTGCAGGAATCCCGCTTCCAGAGCTTGCAAGCTCAATTAGTACTTTATATTAATAATAGTAAACATCTATCTAACATGTAGAAAATACGAGGTTTTACCCTTTCCGGCAATGAGAAAACAGTGTTAAGATCTATCTAACACAGTGTGAAACAGAGCCAATAATACAGATTTACCCGTGATAAACATAACTTCGATGTGAGAGCTATTGTTCACACAGTGCTACAAAAGTGGGAATTTAAAGCTGAAAGTGTTAAAGTTTCATAATGAGTAATCAATACATGGGAATTAAAGCTGAAATAATCGATAAAAGGTGGGCAGCACGGTCGCGCGGCGATTAGCGCCGCTGCTTCCACAGCAAAGACGTCCGGGTAGGAATCCCGGCTCGGGTGCCTTTCTGTTTGGAGATTGCATGTTCTCCCAGTGTCCGCGTCATTTTTCGCCGGGCACTCGATTTTCCTCCCACAGTCCAAAGACATGCTGCTGCATAGGTTAATTGGCCTGCTGACTTAATTGCCCCTGGTGCCCTGTGATGGACTGGCGTACTATCCTGGGCATAGCCCTGCCTTTCGCCCTGTGTCTGCCGGGATAGGCTTCGGCTCATCACAACCCTTAATAGGATGACGTGGTTTCTGACAATGAATGAATAATCTATAATCCTAGGTGTTGTGGGGGATTCAAGCCTGATACTTCAGTGCATACATAGATTCATCCATTAAAAACACTTGCTCCATTCTATATAGATTTGTTGAAAGGAATGCAGGAAAGGGTTGAAAAACGAATTGTATCTGTCAGAAACGATTTGCTACATAAACACGGAATTCAATTATTCAGAATGAATTGTAAAAAAAGTTACTTTCGTCTTACAGTCCGCGGTTAAGGGAACAAAATGTTAGCAGGTGGAAAGGTTACTGGTGAACATATTAAGCCTTTGAGGAGAATGTAATTTTTAATCCAATTCATGTAAATGAGAAAATGGACCTCAACGAACAAAGTCGCCTTAGGTTTAAGAGGTGCGAAGGTTAGCTTTGTTGAAAAAAAGGGAGCAAAATGTATCCATGAGGTTAAATAATTACTGCATTGTTCCCTAGGTGGTGGCATCATAAGAATGAAAACTGGATTAAGGAATTTCCCCCATGGCCCAGCCACCTGGTTAGGTTGTGAGTTATTGCTTTGTGCAATGAGGCTTGAACCTGGTGGGTTTTTTTCTCTTCTGCAAAGCATTTAGTCAAGATAAACAGACCTCGTGCAACTGCAGCAACATATCTCGTGCTGAATGTATTTAAATTGAAACAATTATTATTCATCATCAATGTATCATCATCTTCATTTAAGGGATATTCTAGCAATCGTATTAATTCTGACAAGTCAATTAGTACGTTATTAATCAGTCTGTCATGCAAAAACAACAATTATAACTATAGTATACCTGATATATGCGCCAGCTCTTTACAAGCAGGGTGGCCTACTAGCTCATCCACTGTGACAGATACAATCACATTTCACTGCGTTAAATTCCATATATTGCTTTAATAGGTATGCCTTCTAAAATTAATATGGGTACGTGTTATTAAACGCAGCATTGCAGCTACCACTTTTACACAAAGTACAGTATGGTGTATTGCTGCCACAGTGAAGCGTCACAAAGGAGAGAGCAGGAACACTCGACACAGCTATCCCGAAAGATCAGCCATGAAGAGCAATTCTCAATGTTACGGGTCAGCACACTTGCAATTCATGTGACCGCCAGCGTAGCAGTTTAAATATGGATACGTTTGTACTGATGCAGGTTTTCACAGCTGGATTCATGATGGTTGCTCTTCAGATCTGTTCTTTCAGGATAGCCGTGTCGAGCGATCTCTCTCACCCTGGCGACGTTTCGCCTCCCATGATGCTATCAACGTGGGAGGCGAAACGTCGTGAGGGCGAGATGGAGATCGCTCGACACGCCTATCCCAAAAGAACAGCTCTTAAGAGCAACCAACAATGGATACGTTCGTCAAATCCCCGCCGGCTCTGGCTCCCACAGCAAGAGTGGGTACACCACAGTTAGGAGATCGGTGCAATGGGGTAAAGTGTGGGCACTCGTCCCTCTATCGAGATATCTGACCGACGAATACGAGACACTAAAAAACCCTCCCAAAGGGGCTCTATAGCGAGTGAGATCCATCTGCCAACAATGGCGTGAGCAAGTAATCGCAGGGATGCACCCCAACTTCTCATCTGTAAAGTATGCAGCTTGATGCTGATTTACCCTCAATGTGCCCTCGTTGTGTCCCTTATCGGTCTCGGCACCCATGCAGCACTACAAATCTCCACTGTTATCAATTTCCCTCGGCGCTTTGTGACAACATGCAAAGTATTTTGAGTTTAAAAAAATAATCTTACCCATCTCACGCCACCCCCATTCTTTCCCCTCTCCTGAGAAGGGCCTGTCCCTGCCACTTCCTTTTCAATCTCTGCAACCATTTAGCGCACATGGTTCTACGGGGTCAAGAAGATAAATCAGAGTTAACGTTATTTTCTCTTGATAGCTGCCATTTCAAGATAGCCGTGTCGAGCATTCCTTCTCTCTACTTTGTCATATTTCACATCAGGCTGATCATCATCAAACTGATAAAAGCATGATGAAGCTTCCAACGCGGGAGGCAAAACGTTGCAAAGGCGAGAGAGGAGGATCGCTCGACACGGCTATCCCGACAGAGTAGCTCTTAAGAACCATTCTCGTACACAGCCGTAAAAACCTTCATCGATACACTTGTCATTTCGCAGATTACACCAAAAGTTTATGTTTCAAATCCCTATCAGTGTGACCTAAATTACAATGTTTATTTTTTACTCGAGCAAATGCTGCCTGATAATATGCGATGAGAATCATCACCACGCTGCTGAGTTCGCAAGGAGAGACCTGCACAGCAGGTGTTTGCGTGGCTGGAGGTGGCGCATGATTTGCCAGGCTGCCAGGCATGCAACTAACTCCCTAGAATATTGACGCGAGCACGGAAAGCGTCTGTGCAATTGGCGGCGGAGAGAGGCTCGCCTCATCGCCGACAAATGTGCAGATCATCTCAAAGAAGCTCCAGAGAGCTCACCTGCCACAGAAAGCCGGCGGCTGTGGAAACCCACACAGCGGTCTACACATCTCGGGGAAATTCTCCCCGGTGACATCTGATGCCATTCTGGGCCAGCTGTCTTGGGCAGCCCAAGTCAATCAGCAGAAACATTAGTGGGTCACTGCATCATCGAATGGCCACAAGGGCTCTTAAGACGTTGGTAGCTTCTAAGAGCGTGAGAAATAATGTCACCTTTCAGCGGTTGATGTTATCCACAAAGGGCCCTTTTTGTCAAATTCAAAAATGACCCGCAAAGTACACGATCTGGAGTTATACGTGGCAATCGTCGCCCCCTATTACTTATTTTTTGCAAGAAAGATGCCGAGTCACCTTGTGCCCACAGGCACATCTACTACGGTTTGATATAAGATTTGCTGTCAAACACTCGGAGATGCCCCAGTACACAGGGCATCAGATCCAGAACCACTTATTATCACAATTAGCAACCACTGCCTGAAAAGGGTGGACAACAGATGCATGGGTTTTCAAGGTGTTCTTGGAAGGGAACACCTTGGACTTCGACAGCAAGCCGCCTTAAACCCGGGAACTTAACACTCCTCGATCAAGGCGGCTTGCAGTCAGGTGTGGTCTTTGCTTGCAGCGCCAGGGCGTGGGAGCCATTCATCAAACGGGGAAAGGATCACTATTCGACGCACACTATCTTGCCCAAACATTCTGGTTTGTTCAAAGCAGCTCTCGGCTTTGGAAAAGGAGCCAAATGTTAAACAGATGATCATAAAGCTGGTGTGCTCCAGCATCGTCACAGTGTGAGATATCCTTGTCCTTGCGGGCCAATTGGTGGCGACAATTGAAAAATCACTCCAGCCAGGACGCTCCGCGGTGGGAAGGCATATAGATTGTCCTCACTAGCTGGCGATTACTGCATCCATTGTACTGCTTTGGGGTATTAAGAGCTCGCATGAAGGTCCATCTCCTACTGGTTGAACGTGCTCATTATTTTCTGAAAAATCCCCACATACATGGTTCATTCTTCTGGATTTATCCAATCCCTGCTGAGGCCAGCCGCTATAACGTTGTTTCTGTCCACCTTGTGTGCTCACTCTGAGCAGCATGTGCTTGCAAGTCTGTGGATCTCAAGAAACCCCGATGCTTGCAACAATGCGCGTCAGAATTGTATTGTCACACCTTAGGAGCACCGATCTCTTGGCAAGTCATATCTGGAAATGCCACGGCACCCGATTCATTTTTATAATAATTATTATTTTTATAGATGTAGGTTTTCACGGCTCGATTCATGATGGTTGCTCTTCAGCGCTGTTCTTTCAGGATAGCCGTGTCAAGCAACCTCCATCTGTCCCTCGCAACGTTTCGCCTCCCACGCTTTATGATGCTTCTAACCTGGGAGGAGAAACCCCGCGAGGGAGAGGGAGATTGCTCGACACGGCTATCCCGAAAGAACGGCTCTGAAGAGCAACCATCAACTCCACTACAGTCACAGTGCTTTGACGTCCCAACTTCTGGAGGGAGGGGGT
>JAZEWU010000002.1:27685011-27702306 GCA_036362915.1 Geotria australis
ACAACGAATGAATAAGACCGGGTTATGGTGTACACAATTGGGATGGTAGCGAAAATGTACGTATATTCATATTTGTGAGATACGGAATTCTACGTTAAAGCTCCATTCATTCAGCGACGGTAGAAAATGAGCTTTGTCAAGCTGTGTAAGCCCATATCGACATCCGTAATGTATCCCAGGGGCACACAGACACTGGCCCGAAAGTGTGTAGATAACAGCAACTTGCATCCTTTACCCTGCAGATAGGGCGCCGCTGCGTGTAAGCGGATGAATAAATTGTCGTAGTCATCTCGGTGTAGATACGGCTGAAACCGGAATGAAGAAGCAGCATTTACCAGTTTAATGAATACATATCCAGGGGCCCAATGTGCCATGGAGATGAGCTTTTAGGAAAAAAGTTTCATTACAAACATTGTCCGGATTAATTACCCGCGTAGCTACAGGTTACACTCGGGTAATATTGTGTTTTCAAATTATAAATTGTTATTGCATTCATCAAGACAGCCACCCTTGGTTAACCTAGCTTCTCAAGTCCCGTGAGTTGATGGTGGCCTCAGCCTGGTCACCGATGACTGCACAAAGTAAAGCTTCAAAAGGAAATTTGGCCCTGCACAATTTGGTCAAAATCCAGCTCCAACAATTAGAAATGTCAGTTTAACTAACGGTGGCGCGGTGAGTAGCACTGCCGCCTTACAGTAAGACGGCCTGGCTTCCATTCCCGGCTCGGGCGCGTTTCTGCGTGGGTTTTTCGCTGGGTATTCTGGTTTCCTCCCACAGTCAAAAACATGCTGCCGCATAGGTTTCTTGCATTTTTTTTATCACAAACTTGTCTGGAATTTACTTACATAAAGCGCAAGACATGTCATTTTCGTACAAATATTATAAATTGTCTACAATCAGAAATAATGTTTCTGCACACGCTGTCAGCAATTTAATTATGCATTAAATTGCATGCAGACATTTTAAACACCTGCATGGCATTTGCATATAATTATGAACAATTAAACACTAATTAGAGGCAATTCACTAGTTTGTAATGGTCGACTAATCCAACAAATGTGTTCGTCCACAAGGCATCCAGTTCTAATTAAATTGGATTATTGGAAGTTTTACATACAGTAAACGTAATTACACCTATAGCAAGACTACCTCGAGATACATTTAGCCATGTTTCTTTTCCGTAAAATGAGGGGTCTCCAGGATACGCGTGGGTTTTTGCCGGGCACTCCGGTTTCCTCCCGCAGTCCAAAGACATGCTCCTGCATAGGCTCATTGGCCTGCCGACTAAATTGCCCCCAGTGCCCTGTGATGCACTGGCGTTCCATCCTGGGTATAGCGTTGCCTTACACCCTGTGTCTGCCAGGATAGGCTCCGGCTCACCGCAACCCTGTACAGGATTAAGAGATTTTTGACAATGGATAATGTCTTTCATAACGAGTAAGTTAAGCTTTGCAAACAGAGGTAGGCTTACTCTGCGTATAAGCAACGCTTTAGCATACCCTGGCACTGGCTTTGGGGCTAAAGGTATGGGTTTGCACGAAACAGCATTAAAGATGCAACGACAAATATCCGATGTATAACGTTTAAGAAGCTGTTGGCGTAAGCGCTGTTAGCGACCATGAAGGTGAACATGTCACATGAGGAGGTGCGTTGCCAGCACCACGCCCAGTCACCTTCGCCTTTGTCTCTCCAGTGCGTATGTTTAAACGCCGCACCCATGTGCTCATTAAAGGCCGACTCACGACCGGTTCAGACATTCGCCGCTCGTGGTCGGGGTTTATAGTGGTGTACCCCAACCACCGCGCAACCGTTTCCCCCGACTCTGGAGAGTGGCATTGTGTCTGTGCAAACACACGCGCATATATATCCGCTGGCTCTCATTCGATTGATGAGTCAACATTGCATACATTTATCTACTCGAGCGTGATAAGGCCGCATCTGTTACCTGCCTCTATCAGCCCTATTACACCATATCTGCACGCCCATGCGATGAACCTTTCTTGCTGATACAAGCAGTACTGCCAATGCAAACGGCACGGGTATGCAATACTGCAATCCATATTCCACAGCAGTACTACAACGCACGTATTCGGATTTTTCTCTATTACATTCATTGGAAACACTACATTTTAACAAACAGCGGTACGAGGTTTTGTGCAATGTATACACAATATAACATAATAACTAAAATTTATGAAACCATGGGTATCTCGCAAAACCCTCAGCCGATATCGATCTCGTTTCATGAGAGACTACATTAAAAAATTCGGTAAAATCCACGCAATGAATTAATCTTTTTTTATTTAGCCTTCTGGCAAATGCAGAAGGCTTAAACTCCCTCCTTACCCCTATAATCTTGTGCTTTATTCTTTATTTCATAATATAGATCTCTTTCCTTCAAGTCATTAATCAATATTTAATATTTCCGCCACTTGGCCTCTTTCCGAACATCCTTCCTGAACTTCCTTCATCAAGATGTTGCCACTGAGAATGGGACCATAAGCCCATTACACATGTTCCAGACAAATAACAAGCTAAGGACCCTGAGACTAAAGGAGGTTGGCATCTGTAAGACCATCCGGCCATAGAATTCTGCTCCAATACCCCCACGATTCGGGGGGGGGGTCGCAACCGGCCAACCCGGGTTAGCCGTGTCGAGCGATCTTCCTCTCTCCCTCGAGACGTTTCGTTTCCCACGTTGCAAGCATTCCAACACGGCTATCCAGAAAGAACAGCTCTGAAGAGCAACCATCATGAGTCGAGCGGTGAAAACCTACATTAGTAAATAGGATTTCTCTCAGACCCCAACAGCGCCTGCGAACAGTACAAATTCACAGGTAATGTGTTAACGGAGAGACGGAATCGCTCCGTTCATAACGATGCGCACAATGGACCTTTCTCCCTGTTGTCCGCTCAGCTGAAGAGCATTACTCTTAATTATAATCGCTCACGTCCATTAATTCGTGTAATAACGCTGTGTCGTGGGTCGCTGCTTGTTCAACCCCCTACTGCAGGGCCCTCTCGTCTTCACGTTCGGTTTCCCTCTGAACGGAGTGGAATGGGCATAAAGACACGGCACTGGGACCCCCTGCTGGAAGAACGAAACAATGCCAGGTCTGATGGAGGTTTTCACGGCTCGATGTATGATGGTTGCTTTTCAAATCTGCTCTTTCGGGATAGCCGTGCCAATGAGCGCTCCATCTCCTACGGTTGTTGTAACGCAGAATACCCGCTTCCAGCCCCTGCAAGCGCACTAGGTGTTGTCTGCTATAATAACAAACATCTATATATCTCTCCCCTTCACGTTGCCTGAAAAAGCCTCCAGCGTGGGAGGTGAAACGTCGCGAAGGAGAGAATAGGGAGTGCTCGACACAGCTGTCGCGATATAACAGCTTTGAAAAGCACCCATTCATATGAGGTTTGTCATTGGAAAAACAATTGTGTTAATAATAATAATAATTTATATTTATATAGCGCCTTTCACCCGAGGGTCACAAAGCGCTGCACAAGGGCCGCGAAGAGGACGGCATGTCAACAACGAAAAACAATAAAAACCAAAGCAACAGAGAATAAATTATTAAGGCTACTTCGAATAGACTGAAAGGTCGTTTATTGTCAAAAATAACTAGATAAAGGTGCAGGCCTGCAATTCCTTTCTCACGCACCTGCTGGCATAAGGACCTACAATATATTAAGCCCTAGAAAACCCCTGTAGAGGGTATTTGGCATGCCCTTCTATGCTGACCAGGCATCTCAGAAGGAGGGGTGGAAGCCAGAGGTGAAAGCAAGCCGGTACGGTCCGGTACCGTGTACCGGTAAGAAAGTGGCTCAAGCATTCGGTACAGTACATGTGTGAAGGGGGGGGTATGATTGTAGCGGTAAAAAAAAATTAAGCTTCTGTCAACCCTGCGTGGGAAGACCCACGATTTACCTCACCGCACGCGACTTGCCGAATGACTGTGGCGTTCCAAATCATACTGCCGAGCGTACCTATACGTCTTCCCAATCATAATGCGCTTCCAGTATAGCCAGGCACCTTGAAAGAAGTGCCCGTTAATATTCCATACAAAATATATTTAGTTACTAAAATATTTACAGCGTATCAGATGTCATTGTATACTCACTATCTGTTTGAAACAATTGGACATGGACCGCATTACTCCTACGCAAGCTTCCACTGAGAAACAATATCCATTGTAAATCAATTTTGTGGAGAAAAAAACCCACTGCTTTGTTTGAACCCCCATGATGCGTACAACAATTACACTGCGGGGAAAAAAACCATATTTGGTTTCATTCGACTGTACCTTTAATGAGTTCATCTGTTCTAGTAAATTGCTTCCAAGGTCTATGACTAATACAACAATTATGAAGCGGCTGAATATGAAAGCATGTTAAGTGTGCTGTATATAAACTCCATACATATTTCCAAGGTCAGCTGATGAGCTCCATTATTTCCACACAGCGCTACTTCCTGTAGAAACAGCGACTATTCCTGGGTGTATACGTGCGCAAGACACAGCATTGATATCGGAGATCCTCCTATGGCGTCTGCCGGGGCTGTTCACTGATATAGCACATCGTTAGACTGATAGTAAGAGTTCTGCAAGGGCATCTCATACGTTGACTGTAATAGCACGATTGGGATAGGGCTGGTTGAAAAAAAAAATGAAACTGTAATTCTCTTAGTGGTTTCATAGATATCTATTGCACCGCCTTATTAGATGAAGCGGAGTATTGCAATTTGTTTGAGCACTAACAATGTGAGCCCACTTACTGTGGCCGAAGATTGCATATGCAGCAACATTTTTAAACAAAGCTCAGCTATCTACTTGCTCAATGTAATTAAAATGTTAATTACGAATATTTCGAACAAGTTTATAAATAATCTCCACCGACAGCGGTCTCTGCACCCCAACCTGCCATGTCCCGTTAGTCTAAGTGTGTCCTGCTTGCTCAGCTCTCCTGTCATAAGTCAAATTCTGCCTAATTAATTAACGCAGAGGGTGGGTGGGGGGGGGGTGGAAGAGGTAGGAGGGGGGTTGTTGGAAGGCCACGCGATGGAGGAGGAGGTGGGACCGGTAGTCTTCCAACAGTGGATATCGGGGCTGCCCAACTTTAATTAAAAAAAAATACAATTAATAATATGCAAATTACCTCTACACATCCGACCAAATGCGCCCCTAATCAAATCTGCATTGAAATGGAATGAAAGCAGTTGAATGAACCGCAGGCATGGTCTGTAGCGCACTGCGCACGCAGGATACAATAATAATATAATCCGAGGATATTCTGAATAATGGCTGCTTAGAGTGAAGTGGTAGCAATGTATTCCTCCCACAAGGCACCATTTCATTAATTACGCTATGTTTGATATTAAGCCATAAAAAAATACAGTTTTATTTATTCAGTAACAAATAAACAAGACTCCTCATTTGCCAGGATCATGCTGTGGCGCAATTTATCATTTGTTTTAACTAAAACAATCGCATGATAAGAACAATTTGTGCTCGAAATTGACTTTGACTTAATTATGACCCTGCACATACCCTCTGTGCATGCACACAGGTGTTTAGAGATTTGAGCTTGTTTACTCCGGCCCATTATCGAACGCATCCTCACATGCACAGACCCAGAGAGGAACATTCTCACCTCATGTAGACAGCTCACGAATGACACGTAGTGCATTATTAACGTTAAACAATTATGCTTTGCAAACACAGGGCTTATGTGAAACGGTCGACCAATCAAAATCAGAAACAAATTCGGCAGAGTTTCAAAGTTAATCCACAAACCAATTCCAAAGTTGTCGGCGGCTCAACCCCAGAGACATTTTAGTTGTTACTCTGGAAATCTCACCGTGGTGAGTGGAGACCGTATTGTTGCGCTCCCAGCAGAGAGCTGCTTGTTCCACATCTTTTAGCATCACGCCCATCACATAGTAATATTTAATGACTGCAGGGACCCTCTTCAAGTAACTGTTGGTATGTGATACCCAACACCAGTATTGAGAACCTCCCCCCCCACCCAACCACCCTCATAATGCAATGAAGACGGCGTGTTTACAGAGAGAAACATCAATCGGAAGCAAATCCCAGCCGTGGGCAAATTTAAAAGCCTGCAGTGCGGATTGGGTTTTGCACTCTGTGGCGCGCAGCGCAGCAGAGACTGTTTAGCATAAGTCATTACAATATTCATGAGTGACAACTAAGTAGAAGCATTATTAACCCCTTAATATTGGCATGTCACATGTGGGGGACGTCTGGGTCAGTGTGGAAGAGAAGGCCAAATACCCTGGAGGGAGAGGGGTTTCTCTTGAGGTCACTTATAGTTGGGGTTGGCAGACGCGTGAGCAAGCACTTGCAGGGCTGCGCTTCTACCGTTCACCGTTTTTATGTTGGTTAAGGCTAAAATCGGCAATGTCAAATTCAAGAAAATGAATTCAGATTACGGATCGAGGTATGTAGATAAAAAGAAGTGTTGTGTGCAGTACTTCAGGTGTCCCTCCTGAAAAATGGACGAATTCGTACGGATTTTGAAAAGGTAAAAATTTACCAAAATCCTTTATCAAATAAGCACAACCTAACTTTGCAGAAAATTTAAAGGAATTCTCATTAACAAGTAACACGACTTGTACATTTCGAACACAAGTGAAGATCAAAGGTGCAGCCAATTGCTTTCTCATGACACTGCTAGCAGAAGGGCCTCCACTGGAGGAAGCTTTTACTGGTATTTTTGACTTCCGTTTCATGATGACCAGACGTATTTGGGAGAGGCTCGAGTACCCACACTTTATCCATCAACCATCCAGTCAAAATGTGCTTAATCCTGTACACTGTACAGGATGGTTGTACAGGGTCACGGTGAGCCGGAGCCTATCCCGGCAGACAAAAGGCACAAGGCAGGGCTATACCCCGGATAGGACGCCAGTCCATCACAGGACACCGGGGCAATTTAGTCAGCAGGCCAATTAACCTATGCAGCAGCATGTTATTTGGACCGTGGGAGGAAACCGGAGTGCCCGGCAAAAACCCACGTGGACACGGGGAGAACATGCAAACTCCACACAGAAAGGCACCCGAGCCGAGATTCGAACCCGGGGAATTCTTGCTGTGCGGCGGCAGCGCTACTCACCGCGCCACCGTTCAGACGCACACTTTAGCCAGCGGATCAATTAGCTGTAGTACTTTCCATTTATACTGCTGGGTCGACAGAGGTCCAGGGATTTAAGAATCCTGCCGCACCGGGAGATTGAACAGAACCGGCCTTCTCCGGATTGCACGCCCTGTGTGCTAAGCCTTGTTACACTGTGGCAGCATCTATCGCACATTCATGTGCCAACAAAATACTGCTTCAGATGCATGTACTACTGTACCAGTTCGCTGCTGTTATTTAGATTGGGTTTCTTTTACAAAAAATCCGGAATAAAACACACTAGCAATTGAATAACTTTTTTTTCCAGCTAGCCTGTTGGGGATGCGGCGGCCCACTTCCTAATGATTTGCCTTCCTTGAGATGATTGAATGCCCTCTCTGACACCGGTCTCCACATGACAAAAGCACAGTGTATATACTTTATTACAAGTATGGTTCCGTTTGTTTACGGCTTTGTTCGGCTTAGGATGGCTTCAAGTGCAGGAAGTGTGGGACCGATGCACTTTTGTACGTATTTGGAGAAGTCTCTGCACTTCTACTTGGAACGCGGGAGACACAGAACAGGCAGAGGGTGAAAGGGGAAGCAGCAGCAATTCAAAGATTTGACAAGTCGGCTGGTAATCCTGATGGACCCTGCTAGAAGCTCTGTTGGAGGCATTGTTACAGAAGCAGACTTGGTTGTGGATGCCACTTAAAGCTGACTTTAAAAGCATGAACTAAAACCTTTGGAGTAGCTTTTTTTTATTTACTTGAAGCGATTCCACATTCTACTAAAGTCCCACCTCTTGGCTTGTTTACGATTATAGAATGTAACAACTGTATTGGTCTTTCAAATCGTTGTGGCATTTTCCTTATGAATGACACACAGTCGCACTTGACCTTAGAGAACGGGGTATGTGTGCGTCACTACACCATTACCAATTTGGTGCCACTGAAAAGAGACCTTAAACATATTGCGCAATTGTAAAACACGTTGTAACATCGGCCCATACCGTGGAACCCAACAGAACCCTCCTGAAAAAGGTTCTTGACACTAGCTTAGTATTAGACATAGTAACTTTGATACTAATTTAAAACCGATGCAGCGAAATAATAACGATGTATTACATTTAAATAGAGCCTTTCACCCAGAAGTCCCAAGGCGCTGCAGGAAACCACAGAGAGGTAGGGGGAGGCAGCCATGCGGTCAGCCGGCGCCAACCCGCCAGACATTGCATCCCTGTATTACACTATTATTGGCCAATTATCGACACGGCTATCCTGAAAGAACAGCTGTTAACAATAGCCGTGAAAACCTACATTAATTAATTAATGGTTTTTTTATAGTTGTGGGAGAAAATCCGAGAAAGGCGCCCGGGGCGGAAATTGAACCGACTCGGGAAGGACCGTGTTTCTAGGGAGGCGCAGATGTCACCGCTGCATAGACAACCTCGCGCCAATTGGGCATCGAGCTAAGATTTGCACATTGGGAATACGACACTGGACGTACATATACCGTTCGTTAGGACATAGAACAGAGTTTGTTTTGTAAAAGGTGTAGGTGATGGACACTCAAAATGGCTTCATTTGGACTCCAACAACATTGCTTTGTTACACAACAACATTTGCATATGTGAGAAAGAGACAACCTTGATCCAAAGATAATTTCTGCTACCCCCTGTGTTTTAAGATTTCCGGCATCAAGGACTCCAATTGATGTGCGCACTTGCTTTATTACCAACGCTTTATGTGTTTCCTTTATCAAGCCTGGGGGTTTGATAAAAGTATGGCAGACATCAGACTGTAAGGACAGGAATAATGCATTTATATTGGGGGAAACTCCACAATTGCAGCCGGGCTTGAAATAGCGCTCCCTCTACAATTTAACTCCTGCCTAAAGCAATAAAATCAAGCCTTACCTTTTCGGTTTATTGGGTCTCCCCAATCCAAAGCATTTTCACGAAGACTTACTCATATGGTTTTTAGATGACGCACAGTCTAGGAAATTGTAAAGACCACGTTTTGAGGATGAAAGAGTTATGGAATTAGTGACTATATGAAACCTTAAAGGTTAGGATTTTTTTGCAATATAGATGACGCATAGGGACGATGCCCCCGGTGTAATGGTTAGCACATTCGACTTACGATTCAAATGTCACGGATTCCATCTCCCGGCACGGCAGGTCAATCCATGGTGAACGTTTCTCAGCACCACCGACTCTGCTCCCTTAGCAGTGTGAATGTCTACACCACAGTCGGTCACTAGATCGTGTGTGGTGGGCCAAAGTGTGGGTACTCCCACCACTTTGAAGCTGGGGCGCAGCTATTGAAGAGTTCCGGTTATCACGAAAGCGTAGCTCTTGAGAGCACTTCTCGTACATCGAGCCGTGAAAACCTACATCAATACACTGGTCTGACGAGTTGGTCAACATTTCCTGAGTTCTCTTGAGCGCCCTACATTGGAGCCCCTTTATAACCTATCCATCAGTTATCCAATTAGTCAAATCTAATTTCAATAACAACAATAATAAAGGGTCGACCACTCTGCATTCAATTAGCGCGTGTCCCAGCCCACACTGTGGCCGTGATTACTTGTGCAGCCCACGTTCTTTGAATAAACAGTCTAGGCAACGGGGACCCATTAACTATAAAGGTGCAGCTCACCAGATGAAGACATATGTGTTAATCACTCGACATTGTTTTGCTGAGAATTGCAACTACAATGCCTTCTTAATTGTGGTGATCATTGGATAGCATTTGGCGTGAACTTTCCACATGCGATTGTGGGTCCCTATGGACTAATTATGCAGAAACAATACACTCAACTTAAAGCAGACTTGCTCTCATTTTATTATAATCTAATGGCCAAGTTCTACTTTTTAAATCCTCATATCCAGCAATCAAACAGCCGTTTGTTCACTCCCCATCGTCCAAATTAGTATCGAGTGGTTGATGTCCCTGTAGGGTGAACAAAGGGTAGAGCTAAGGTAGGGAGTTCAGGTTAAAGTGTAGATGTTAATTGCTCAATTAAAACTGGTATCAATTCACAGTTCTTGGATTGAAAACAAAGCATTGCATACAAAGCCCCAGTGAGGGCTTAGTACAGCATCTGTCAAACACACGTTATTTGGGTTAATCATGCTAATTGATTGGAGGGTCGTTTGCACTAATAAGAGACTTCGTATCCAACATGGAAATTACAGAAGATTTTCATTTCTTTAAAGCCATATTTCTTAGAGCAAGAATTAAAAATTCCCAGTATATGGTTATCATCATGCTCTAGCCAATGGCATGCAGCTTGAATGGGCAATAATGCAACAATAAATCCCTGGAAACTAATGTAAAAAATCATGAAACTCACCTCGACTTTGGCTCAAATTAACATACTTCAACATTGACTCTGCTGGTCTAGGCAATGCTTCTGTGATGGAAAACTTAGTATTCCCAATACTGCACTGCCCTAGTGATGCATTAACTTTATAGGCTAACACTTGGCAGCCTCTTGACATGGGCAATGGCACATCTCTGAGGTCCCATTTTTTGTGAAGCCTAAAAATGCGGTGGAATGTCGTAATTGTTCACTGTTTAACATAGGCTTTGCAGCAGGGCTGTGGTTGCAGAATCCATAACTGGGAGCAGCAGAAACTGCCACTTTCCAGACCATCGTGGCTAACGTTGGCATGTATTTTGAATTAACAATGATTTGTGGGTAGAAAAAAAATGCAACACGATATGCATACATAAGACATATAGTTGGCACATTTTTCTGGATTTATATATGTATACACGTTGAATATGACAATCTTGTCATATTTAGAAGGTATATATATGCACAGAGAATTAACTTTGAGACAAATGATCGTATTTTCTATATAAATAACACGAGTATAAAAAATTACTCGCCCAAGCATTTGGATTATTTATTTACAATACAACATTTTCTGTCGCTATAGATTTGTGACTACTATTAAATTCCTGCAACAAAATTCATGCATATCAGAATCCATAGCTAATATGTGTAGGAGATCCTGCATTGTCTTTAGTTTGTTTAGTCCACACACTGCAGAGGAGCCAAGGTCACTTTAACACACAACCCAAGTTTGGACTGCCGTCCCAGCAGTGCTGTTCCATATTTATTGTCAACTCGAGTTGTTCCGAAATTTCTGGCCAAAGCCCAAAATCTCTGGGTCGATTTTGCTTCAAGTGAGGTCAGTCCGAAGCACATCACGAAACTTTTTTCCAATTAATATTATTCTAGGCAACAGGAATATTTAATTCAATTTAACATTAAACATTTCATTTGGTGAGCAATGCAGTATTGACTTTTTACTCAAAAGTATTTTTGGTAAGTTTTCCTCGCTAGGCTTGCGGCTCGCCATGAGGGACCCAAAGAGTGAACGTGGCCGCGCAGTGTGGAGGCGTACTGCCCCGTGTCTGATATCCGATCAGACTCACTGGAGATCCTTGCGGGAGTGACTGGCCAACTCTGGTGTTATTCAACACTCAAGTTATCACTTGAATTGTCACTTGAGTAACAGTAAAAAATCATAGACGCACCACTTTATTGTTTCTAACTCGCGTTGTCCTTTAAGTCAAGCTCTGGAAGACGTCAGGCCAGCTTGAGGCAACTCAAGTTGTCTCTCACCTGGAAACAAGGTATTAGACACTGAAGGTCGTATGACCCCATTGAGATAACTCAAATACAACATTCCATTCATTAATTCATCTTCCGTCTTAACGTTGATTATGTTAACCCGTAATATGCTTTAGTTTTTTTCACAATCGCAATGCACAGCCTTAATATAATACGGTTATTTGAAAAAAAAAATGTGTGCAATGCTATGTATTTTGGACTATTTTATTTGAAAAATGTGTACAATGCTATGGGTAAATGATTTTTGTTGTTGGTTGATTAAAATGTTGGTTATTTATGAATATTATATATTTTAACTATTGTCAGCAACTCGCATGTTTGTTGTATCGCAGGAGTCCCGTAAAGAGCTTGCAAGCTCACTGGGTATTTTTTCTGCAGTAATAATAAACATCTGTATAATAATAAACATCAGTCCCCCGCTAACCCTGTAGCAGGTCGTGGTGAGCAGAGCAGACACAGGGTGCAAGGCTGGGCTTTTCCCAGCATAGGACGCCAATCCATTGCATTGCAAGGCACCGGGCACAATTTAATCGGGCCAATTCACCTATGCAGCGTCTCCTTGGACTGTGGGAGGAAATCATGATACCGACGAAAATCCCATGGGAAGAACATTCAAACTCTTTACAAAAAGGCACCTGAGCCAGGAAGCAAACCCAATTTCTTATTGCTGTGAGGCAGCAGCGCTATTCCCTGTGCCACTGTACCGCCCAACACAAATTAAATTCTTGCTCATGGCAATATTCCTCACCTGAAATAGCGCAGACTGCAGTGGTTTACACTATGGTCCAGAGTTTGGGTTGTATGGCCACGATCGTACATTCTCTCAAGAGGCAAAAACACTAATGAGTTGAAATACAATTCTACTAATTAAAATAATACACACAGATGTGCTTCGTATTCACCAAGAGTAACAACAGATGTCAACAACATCTTAAAGTCTATGAGAATTTTCTGAAAATACTATCTATATAGAAACGTTTGTTTTGAAAGTCAATTTAGAATGCAATTTGGCCTCAAGGGAGTTTCAAAGGTGTAAATTGTACCTTTGTGTAATTTTATTATTTGTCCTAGTTTTAAAATGTCACCAGATTAATGAGGAAATTGAAATTGTAGCTGTAGCTTTGTACACAATGGAGTATTAATCATTGACATCACAAAGTAGAATACTTTCCACAGGCTTAACACTTCACAGGAGAACAAACAATGATTTGCATTTTTCCCCTTTTAAATGTAATACGACTTGTAAAAGTAAATGAGTCATTAAAATAACGCCATGAGGAAAAATGTAATCACTCTCATCGACAGCCTACTTGTGTTCTGATTATGTAGATTTCATTATTATACTTTCGTACTGATGTAGGTTTTCACGGCTCGATGCATGATTGTTGCCTTTCAAATCTGTTCTTTAGGGATAGCCGTGTCGAGCGCTCCTTCTCTCTCCTTCGCGACGTTTCGCCTCCCAAGATTGAGGCATCCTTAGGCATCCTTTCGTTATAAGTTTTTCTTTAGTACTAATTGTAACAGTTTTTTTCCTTTTGTTTAAATGCATGTTATCTACATGTCGGAAGCTATATATCCTCATGATCCATCCATCAATGTTCAGAAACCGCTTAATCCTATACAGGGTCGCAGTGAGCCGGAGCCTATCCCGGCAGACACAGGGCGCAAGACAGGGGTATACCGAGGATGGGACGCCAGTCCATCGCAGGGCATTTGGGGCAATTTACTCAGTAGGCCAATTAACCTGGCAGCATGTCTTTGGACGGTGGGAGGAAACCGGAGTGCCCGGCGAAAATCCACGCGGATACGGGGACTACATGCAAACTCCACACAGAAAGGCACCCGAGCTGAGATTCGAACCCGGGATCTTCGTGCTGAGAGGCGGCAGTGATACCCACTGCGCCACCGTGCCGCCCCATATCCTCATGATGTTAAACCTATTTTGATTAGAACAATGTGTCATTTTCTTATTACACTTGTTTACCCATAAAAGCATATTTAAGTGTCAGGGCTGTTTCAAGAAGGATGCTGCCCCGGTGCGTCCAACAATAGAGTAATAAAGGTTATACAATGCCATGCAGAGTACGTACCTCTGTTTACCATGTTCAGATGATATACACAAGCAATCAGGACTTTATGAAGAAATTGCATTTATTAAGCGCGTCTATACGTGTTCAAACAATTAAACCTGTATTTCAACAACTGTACAGCAGCTCCCCCTGCTGAGATAAGATTTAACAAACGTCTCTCCATGCCTTCTGTACGGAATTACATTTTCCGTGTGCTTAATAGTGAAATGAAATTAATGAAACCTGTTTTTCAAAAACGAATATAGAGCAGCTCTCCCTGCTGAGAGAAAACTTTACAAGTTGTGAATATGCAAGCTGTACTAAGGAATACTTTCAAGATAAATGCGTTAGGACTCAATGCAATCCTTTGGGTGTTTTGGAGTCGAAGCTCAGCATTGAAACATTGTTACATAAATAATGACCGGTCACAGTCGTCCCACAGTCTTTCTCTTGTAAAAGCGAGGTGAAATTAATATTAGAAATTTACCCCCGCCATCGTTAATAAGTCCTCTCTTAAATACTTCATAGAAAAAGGCTACACAATTGGAGTGAAGATAAGTGAATATGAGCAAAGCCAGAATCTACATTTTTGTATGTCGCGCGTTCTACCGGCTCTGTTATATATTATGTATTTTTTACCAGCTTTATGTACAGCCTTAGCATTCTGGACTTGACCCTGTACGACTGTTTTTAAATAGTTTGACGATGTGTTTTGACGTAACCAGGTTTCGATCACGTAACAAAGTCCTATAGGAAAGGTGTATTTATTGCCAGAGGTAAATGCAAGCCGGCATGGTCCAGTGCCGCGTACCGGTAAGAAAGTTAAGTCACCTTCACCCCTGTTTATTGCCCAACGGGTGTTTAGCTGTGGCAAATAAACAAATAACGCTCACATGCCAGCTTCAATACGTTTATTTGGTATGCCAGCGCCCCCCAGCTGTTTGGTGACATTGCAGCAAGTGTCACAACTGCATAGGATGTCACAGTTGTCCAAAGACGTGCTGCTGCCTAGGTTAATTGTCCTGACTAAATTGCCTCCGGTGCCCTGACATGCTGTCACTTGCTTACCCCATCCCGCTGGACAATTGTTGAAAAGCTCAACGGTTATTTGAGCATATCTCAACGGTTTTTACATAGCTCAACGGTTATTTGCAGCCTGACTCAGGCCCTAAACAAGCTCCCATAGCACGGAATGAAACGTCAGATACATGGCCAAATAACACTTCGTAAAACTATATGCAAATGTCATTACCACGTAACAAAGCTAATAATATTTCAAAGATATAAGTGTACGTCTCACTGCATTTTGTATTTTCTTATGACGTTACAATGATAAACTGATGTAGGTTTTCACGGCTCGATTCATGATGGTTGTTCTTCAGAGCTGTTCTTTTGGAATAGCCGTGTCGAACGATCTCCCTCTCTCCCTCGCGACGTTTTGCCTCAAAAGTGAACTTTAAAATGTTCACGCAATGGAGAAAGCGAGATCGCTTGACACAGGTATCCCGTTAGAATTATAATAAAAAAGCTGAATTTTAAGGGTTCATCAGCTTTTTCGGTAAACGTTTCAAAATGCTTAGCAACCTGGGTTCCGTAAATTTGCTACTTAAAACAAGCAGGTGTTAACTATGCTGTATTTATATAACTTTAATTAAAAACAACAATAAACAGTATCGTAAAAAAACCCACAGAGGTGGATCAGCAGTCAAAGCAACACGCCTACGCCACTGAACCGATGAGTTTGAATCCAAGTAACCAGCTGAGATTAAACTGGGTCCTCAGACATGATGGTCTCTGCTCGCCAATGCCTACAGAAAACAAACAGAACCACTGACTTGGTAACATTCATGCACAGAGAATCAGACGTATGGCTTTCAATGCCATGCGATCGACCATTTTATATGTACAGTTCATTTTATCGTGGCTTAATGAACTATCTTAAAATAAATATCAGTATAAGCTCTGTGTTTTCTTCTGTGAGCCAGAAGTGCTGAGCGAGAGTTCAGAACGACACTTCGTCCGGTGATGTGATACCAGTAGCACAGCTGGAATAAAATTGCGCAAGAGAGAAACTTTACATTTTAAGAATAAACTTTGAAAATTCAACATTCATAATAATCGTCATTGCAAGATATATATTAAATTTGTTCGAAGCAGACTGCTCTCGCTTGTGAAGTAGGGGACCTCCCAGCCCATGCTCAGCAGGTGGCAGTAGTGAGATTTAAAAAAAAGACACTGGGACATGTTCAGAACGTTAAATGCAATGTTCAGAATATCTTTCTTGAATTAACATAGCGTCAACACGAACACAATCAGTGATAGATAATCAAAACTGAACGTGCACAGAAACGCTAACTTTACATTGCTTTACTTTTCTTCAAAATCTAAATTTAACTTTAACATGTTCACGCGTGCAATGACGCAATGGGACATATTAGTAACTCACATGGAACCATAATAATACCATCCACATGCCAAAATAAATACAGTTAGAGCCTCATAAATGTGAAGCGCCTATTTTAATTACGTTGTCTTTTGGCTGGGACTGAACTGACGCGGAAAAGGATGCAACTTTTGGACTACGTAGTAAAATTTAGTTCACCAAGCAGCTGCTTTTCTTTTTCTCTGTCTCAAAATAAACTGCCAAAACAGCAGACCAGACCTCTGAATAATCAAATTCGCCTTTCCGCTAGTCAGTGATAACGCCATGTTCAGAGGACACACTCTGGTCATCAGGAAGTTTACAAAGTTCTTATTAAGAGTCACTTACTACATCATTAGATGTCCGGAAATGAAATCGAGTTATCAGCTGCGGAAATGCTATTCTTCTGAATTTTAAAGATGTTTTGATGATTTTTTGATAATTGAAATCAGCTGCGATCGATTACACGGGGACATAGATGGAGTGATACTGGCAGGGGTCCAACATCACTCACTGCGGTGACGGGCAAAAACAGGGACGGCCCATATTGGCTGTCAGCTGGAAGTTTCCAATTTGCATTTCCAATGAGGCCATTGTCACATAAGCCAGGAAAACACATGCAGTGACAAAGAGATTCTACCAGAGAAGTTTACAAACACACACACACGGACAAAAGACAAAGATGGCCCGTATAGCCTTAACAGGCTTTTGGGCTAAGTGATGCCAGTGAGCAAAGCACACGAGGCGGTGGCTTCTCAGCACCACAACCGGTCGCCTTTGTCTCCCCTAGTGACGATGTTTGCACACCACATCAGATACTCATTTGAGGCTGAGTCTACCTAGAGGAGGCCCTAGACCGGTTCAGAAAATCGTCACTGGTGTTGGCTATGAGCGGGATTCCAACTCGGGTGGCCAGGTTTGTCTCTCCACTGGGTACCTGTTAAATACAGGATTGAATTCAAGATCCTCCTTCTCACTTACAAGGCTCTCTCTGACGCAGCTCCGACATACATTCGT
>JAZEWU010000002.1:27702462-27715415 GCA_036362915.1 Geotria australis
TATTATTATTGTTTTCCTGTTGTATTTTCTTTTGTCCTTTGTCTTATAATTCGTTGCTATCGCTTGACTCTCAGTTTTCTGTCTCCCCGTTGTTGTTAGGCCGTTCTCTCCACAGCTCGGATTATAACAAAAAAAACCCCAAAAAAAATTGTTGCTGATTTTCCGTGCTCTGTCGTTGTTGACATGTCGTTCTCTCTCAGCTTTGTGCAGCGCTTTGTGACCCTCGGGTGAAAGGCGCTACATAAATGCTATTATTATTATAAAATCAAAACACACGCACGCACAGACAAGCACGTACTTATGGACATGAGTGCGACGGTTTTTCTGACTGTGCTGATCAGTACTCCGATATGTTTTTCAGTCGAACCGCACGCTCTTTGTCAGAATGTCCAACGTGTTGCTCCACTAGCTAGTTCACGAATGTAGAACTGTAGCTTTTTCATGATCAGTTACTGAAAAAGCTCCCAACACGCGGAACAAACTATCAGACACCATGCCGAACAAACCCGAGACTGTACAGCCACTTGTGTGTCTGTGTGTTAGGAACCTACAGGGTGGTCCGGATGTCCTGTGACCCCCATTTCATTGACTCCTAACATTGATTTATTTGCTCATTCATGTCTGTTTTAAATAACCCATCCATCCATACATTGTCAGCAACCGCCTAATCCTGTGCAGGGTTGCGGTGAGCAGACGCATGGCGCAACGCAGGGCTATACCCTGGATGGGATGCCAGTCCATTAGTGGGCACAACGCGCCCGGAGAATATGCGCGCGCTATAAATATCCATCCATCCATTTTCAGAAACCGCTTAATCCAGTACAGGGTCGCGGTGAGCCGGAGCCTATCCTGGCAGACACAGGGCGCAAGGCAGGGGGATACCGAGGATGGGACGCCAGCGCTATAACTACATTTTTATTATTTATTTCAGATTGACAAAGGGTACATATGTCATTTCTATTTCGCTTATATTACACTACACACCTATTGGTGTGCGAAACTATTGAGTTTTATAGAACTTAATGGAAGTCACAAGTCATCTGGACCACCCTGTACATTGCCTTATGCTATAAATGTAAATGCCTCATAGCGTTCAGTAGGGATTAAATATAAATGAAAATGGTTAATACGAATTCTTGAAACAATGCATTTTCTACCTACAGATGAATTAATTGTTCAAGCATGGGTATGGAAATAGGCGGCATGATCGGGCAGTGAGCAGCACTGCAACCTCACAGCAACAAGTCCCTGGGTTCGATTCCCAGCTCGGGGCCTTGTTATGTGGAATTTGCATGGTCTCCCCGTCTCCACAAGGGTTTTCGTTGGGTACTCCTTCTAACTAAATTACGCCCAGTGACCTGCGATGGACTGCCGTCCAATCCTGGGTTTAGCCTTGCCGTGTGCCCTGTGTCTGCCGGGATAGGCTCCGGCTCACTGCGACCCTGTACAGGATTAAGTTGGTACTGATAATAAATTAATGGGTATGGAGATTGAGGTGTTTTTACAACTTCATATGTTTAGTTGTGTCCAGCTCCAATCCTCTGCCGAAAGAGGCCCTCTTTATGCCGATTGTTTGTCCGTGAAGCCAAAGAGCATAGACATTGAGGCACAGTCGGTGGCCGAAATCTAAAAGTGCCGCTGTGAAACCGATTCGTCCTGCAGCCCAGGTTAACTGCCGTTTGCACTCTGCGGAATCATCCCAGCGTCGGATTTGAAACCATGCTGAAAAGTATTCTGAGAAGTGCTGGTGTGGTGGCATGTTGTGGCCAATTTAGTCCACGGTGCATGGTGCGGTGCAGAAATTGATTCTTTTTGCACCGCCTTCTACTGATAAAGTATCCCTGGGGCAGTCTACAGCATCTGTGATATGTATGTGGGTACCCATCCAAGTACTATCCAGCTTTGGAGGTCTGGCAAGATCCAGTACATTCTAGGCGATTTAGTCATAGGAATGATGTTACATGTGTGTGTGTGCTGTCAATATGTGTGCTGTCGATATGCACAGACGAGATGTGTGTTTGTGTTAGTTTCAATTCCTCGAGTGATATTGTTGTTTTTGTTTTTATTCTGATTTGCATTTGTTTCGCTTTTGTCATGTTGGTCACCAAGGTCACTCTAACATATTAAACTATCCTGGTCTCGAGAGTTTTCACCTGGTTAATGAAAATAAACGTGACATACGTTGTAATAGTAATCGAAAGGCATCTTGCCACCGAGAGTATATGAAGCTGTGGCTTATTTAAAGTGTATGAGAAAAGTGTATCAGTAAAAGATTTACCATTATCTCTAAACAGGGTACATAGCAATAACAGCTGCTGCATTGATAGCAACATGTGCCAGTCATTCAATAGCCCCACTTTCTCGTAAAGCCCCCAAAGAAACAATCTCTGTGTGATGCATAGCACCTTTCCTTGAAATCCAAACAATGTCTTTGGAATGGGCAAAGAATACGTGTGGACAGCTGGCGAGTGATGAAGTACCTTCATTGGGGATGGCAGGCCGGCCCTTCCTGCCTGCTGGCGTCTCCCTTCTTAGCCAAACGGGGGTGTGATGCCTCCTTTAGACGGACGTTCTGGTGACCTGCTTTAAACGGATGGCTTCGCTGGTGGCAGTAGGTCTCAGACCCCTGGCAAAAGAAGACCAACGCCCAATGATGGATCATTGGAATCTGTCTTCCGCTGTCAATTTTAGGTGACAAGAGGTGAATTTATTGTTATAGACAATATCACTTCCTAGTTTTGTTCGAATTTGGTGAAGTTTTTGTTGGTTTCGTTTTTTGTTGTTGCTGCTACGGCCCCGGTAACCGCACACGTCTAAAGACTCAAACCGTTAGCCTTTAAACATTTAACTCCTTGCATCCAAGTGTGAACACGTACAAGCGTTTATAGACAATTATCAAGACATTAACCAGTTACTTGTTGGAAAAAAATATAGATTCCATAATACTGCACGTTGTTTGTTAACTAGAAAACTGTTTTGCCAGTTTGAATTTACGGTGAAATGCAATGAAACGGATTTCAATGATGTAATCATGCGTGATTGTGGTTCTAAGCACACACAATCGCTCAGTCACTGCACCATCCTGGGAAATGTCTCAAGCGTGGAGTTTTTATTTAAACGTCTGTAGAAACACGGACGTGGCCAAGATTTTTTCAAACATTTTCCCTGAATGTTTGACAGAAATGAGCACTCCAAGTGAGTGCAAGGTTATTTAATGTGGCATGTCCAGAAGCAGCTGTTATCTTGATGGAAGCCTATCAATACAAATTTGCTTTGCTTATTTTATTGTACAGTTTGTTCCATAATCTTATTTAGTAGCCCCAAAACTAAAACTAACCATTAGAAAAGATATGTGTGTACATAAACATCGTTCTGTTAGTAAGAGAAATTTGGCTTTCCTTCAAATTAGAAATACAAACGAAAATTATACTCTATACGAAACAGTAATGTGGAGTAAATCTATGTTTAAATTACATTATTGAAAACAGATTGCCATCGTAATTTCACCGTTAAAGAGATATATTTTTTCTCGCCTCTTTCCAGATGATTATCATTACAAAAACATCTCTGTCAGGTCTAATTAAACTACACCGTTCGAAGGGCTTATGTTTGCGTACTAGCTGTTTGGACTAAAGTGAAGCATATGGAATATTCACATCTCAGATGAATAGTGTCAGCCAGTGTGATGTTACTCAACCATAGGCAGGGAACACCAGTATTTGTCCCGGGATGCTATCAAACACATTTGCTACCAATACTTGATCCTAAATCCAAACTATCGCCCGTCTCAAATGTGTCTAAGAGTTATAAATCATCGTAAAACAAGGAGGCACTTGAATATGACCAACCCAAATCACTTCATATTGAATGAATACAATTCCAATACATGTGGAATATTCTACTTATGTAAGTAAATCAGTAAAAAGTGCGACAATTTTAACTTACTTAAGTAAAGTGAACTTATTCATTAATTCATTGTCAGAAACCGCTTAATCCTGTACAGGGTTGCGGTGAGCTAGAGTCTATCCCAGCAAACACAGGTTGTAAGGCAGTGCTATATCCAGGATAGGACGCCAGTCCATCACAGGGCACCAGGAGTAATTTAGTCCGCAGGCAAATTAACCTATGCAGCAGCATGGCTTTGGACTGTGAGAGGAAACCGGAGTGCCCGGCGAAAACCCACGCGGACACGGGGAGAACATGCACACTCCATGCAGAAAGGCACCTGAAGCCAGGATTTGAACCCAGGGCTTTCTTGCTGTGAGGCGGCAGCACTGCTCACCATGCCACTGTGCCGCCCAGGTAAGTGAACTGTAAATGTTTAATACGCTCATTCATTATTGTACATTCACGAACATCAGAACACATTAACTAATAATTATAATTTAGAAAAATAGTATTCAGATGTTTGTAAATCCACTGCTGATTGAATGCATCACCACAATTCTCTGAAAAAGGGTTTTTTGATCATACTGGTGAAGTTGGTGAAGGGGGTCTTTGCTCAGGGCCGGCTCAAATATCACTCACAATAATTTAACTACTGCAAGATAGTCACACAGTGGTCACACAGTGACAAGAATGAAGTATGGTCAAACACATTGCGTCATCAACACAGCATGGAAAGTCGTTCACCCATGAGTTGACTGACAAAAAACTGTGACTACTTATTTAGAGTACACCCATTCATGAGAGTAAATTAAACAGATGTAAAGTCGTTAGCTTCCATAAATACCACAATAACTTAAATATACAGATAGATGTTTATTATTACAGCAGAAACATACCCAGTGAGCTTGAAAGCTCTTTCAGAGATTCCTGCGACACAACATGCGAAATATAATAATAACAATAATAAAGTGTGGACCATTTTCCTGAAACTGTAGCACTAGGGCAGGGTCCAGAGGCGTTTTAAGTAATTGAAGGTTCCAGCATCTGCACCACACCACTTTTGAGTGCTTTCTCTGGCGTGCAGGCTGCCACTTGGCCCCTACATGTGTCTTGATATCCACAAGCACACCATTCCAGAGACATTCCTCTCTCTAAAGTTACAGAGAGGGTCTATTTAGATTACATCGTATACAATGTGTTGAAAAGGATATCTCATCGACTTTTATGAAAAAGTGAAATTACCTTAAATCTAAACAGATTTTGAGAACGGTTTACAAATTTGAATATGGCTATGCAATAACACGAATACTTTTGTTTTATATGGAACGCCTTTAATTTGTCAGGTTAAATATATATATAGACCGTTAAGAGAAGTAAATGTGGCAAGGGCAGTATACGTCACTGGGAGGAATGATGCCTGATGACACAGGGGCACCCAATGAATGAAATGTGTTCAAGGTACGTCTACTGTGGAGATGGAGCCATGATATCATTTCATCTGCAGGCATAATAATAATAATAATATAATTTCTAACACGCGCAAATTCCTCACCTAGTCATGGACGAGACACGGATACGGAGGCGTGAGGAAACTAGAGAGGTGGGGGGAAGGCAGCGATTTGGCCAGCCGGCGTCAACATTTGCCAGCCACTGCGTCGTAATTATTAAAATGTTATCGGTCAATTAATTGATAAGTGTTTATATTTTGTTTTACTTCTGGGAGGAAACCAGAGAACCCGGAGGAAACCGACACAGTACAAGGGGAGAACACAGAAAATCCACACAAAAGGGCACCCGAGGCGAGAATCGAACTTTATCAGGCAGGACTTTCTGTGTGTGACACACTGCCCCACCCTGCCACTCAGGCACTTGGTGGATTGTAATAAATGGTGGCCTTCATCCAGCAGTGGATAGACCATAGCTGATAATGATGATAACGTTTAACTTTGATTCAACCTATAATGTTAACCACCAACAGCGTATTTTCACTCTGTAGATGTAAAAATGATATATAGGCAAGAAATATTTGCAAAAGTGATGACAGGAAACCTGCCGAGCAGCAACATATTTCCCAAAGATGAACAAATCAGATAATGTTCTGTTATTTTATCTGTCGCCGTGTAAGGGTGACAGGGATTGTAATGGAGCTGTCGTTTGCGACACTGCTACATGTAAGATTCTTAATTTCGCTAAACCCAGCAATTTTGCACAATGGAAATGTATGCCGGGCGGCATGGTGGCATGGTGGCACGGTGAGTAGCGCTGCTCTGCCACATCAAGAAGGTCCCAGGGTTTGTATCCCGGCTCGGGTGCCTTTCTCTGTAGAGTTTGCATGTTCTCCTCGTGTCCGCGTGGGTTTTTGCCAGGCACTCCGGTTTCCTCCCCCAGTCCAAAGACATGCTGCTGCATAGGTTAATTGGCCTGCGGAATAAATTGCCCCCGGTGCCCTGTGATGGACCGGCGTCCCATTATGGATATAGCCCTGCTTTGCGCCCTGTGTCTGCCGGGATAGGCTCCGGCTCACCGTGCCCTTGGAATTAGGTCCCATCAAACAACTATTCTAAAGGATGTAAGTCACACCAAACAACAAAACGTTTGGAAAGTTTACGACTACAAAAAACGTTACATCTGACATTGTGAACGTATGTTTTTAGTATAGGTAAAATATAAATTGAATGTGCTCAAATGTAAAAAACATGGTGCGCTTTGTGTCTTGCGCTCCATCACTTTTTAAATGTTCAAATTAAAAAAACGTCGACAAATCATATTATAGTCAGTGTTCAACCAAATACTGCAAGTGTCAGCCTGCTGATATATGTGCTAACAATGCACGTCAAAACGCTGACATTATTGCTTTTGACAGATGTTACAATTTTGATGAGGTTATGACATACTAGAATAACAGAAAATAGCTTTCCATCACCTAGTTAAGATTAACACCAGGGAGCTATCAGATGTGTCTGATTAAAGCAGCCAAGTGACAATGCCCACAGGACGAATGTGAGATCTATCATGAAGCATGTTCTTGCATGAAAAGTCTGTTATGGCCTTAGTCAGAATACTACAAACATGCATACTTATATGTCTTTATGATTAGGTGAATCCTCTGAGACAAAAACTCCTATTTTCAAGGAAGACCAAGGAAGTTGCTAACTTTGGATTTTGAGTTCTGCTTGCCTGTCATTGTGTCCAGAATTATCCAACCATCCATTGTCAAAAAAACGCTTACGCTTAACAGGGTCGCGGTGATCCGGAGCCTATCCCGGCAGACACAGGGTGCAAGGCAGGGATATACCCAGGATGAGACGCCAGTTCATCACAAGGTACTAAGGGCAATTTAGTCCGCAGGCCAATTAACCTATGCAGCAGCATGTATTTGGACTATGGGAGGAAACCGGAGTGCCTGGCGAAAACCCACACGGGCACGAGAGAACATGCAAACTCCGCACAGAAAGCCACCGAGGCCGGTGCACAAACCTAGGACCGTCTTGCTGTGAGGTGGCAGGGCTACTCACCGTGCCACCGGGCCACCCAGCAACAAGATATGACGCATATATTCCACTACACGAGTTCTGATTATCACCATGTAATAAATGAACATATTGCTTGTCAGGCTGTTTATTAGAGAAAACATTACAAAGCATTTATCAACTGACTGACATGAGATAAAAACAAATGTGCAAATACGCAGTAAAGGGTCTATATCTTTGTAAGCAATATATTTGCAGATGCTGGATACCACTTAACTTTGCATGGCATTGCTTGTAAAATGTATACTGCACCACTGCATTCCGTATAACCTCTACAAATATAAATCAGTACAATACATGAGAATACACCAAACACGTATCCAGTAATGTGAAACATTTAGAAAAGAAATGTTTTGCTATAATTTGTTGAGTAAAAAACAACATTCGCACGTCTTTTCACTGAAATGCTCTGCCATCTAACTGACGATCAGGATTTAAACATTACGCGCCGCACATTTCGTTTGTGTGCGTAAATCAACAGACATCGCATGCAAACATCACGCGCTGCATTTTTGTGCAATGTAAAAAACACGAATAAAATATTAATATGTTTCTTTTGTAATGGCTGGTTACCCGCAAGTTATTATAGGAGTGCATATTTCCATTCATAGTCACACTTAAAGTATGAGAGAATAATTTAGCATGTTCGTCGTAGAATTTCATAAATTCAATAACAAAAATGTGGTTTTCATTGGTCTAATGTTTTACTCATGGGCAGAAGAGTGGTGTAGTGGGTAGTGTTGCTGCCTCACGACAATAAATACCCAGGGTCGATTCCAGGCTCGCGTGCCTTTCTATGTGGAGTTTGCATGTTCTGAAAACGTCTCTTACTAAGTGCTCTTCTCTCCTTCGTGAAAGTTCACCTACGACGCTGGAGGCATCATCCCGCTGCTATCCCGACAATATAAAAACACAAACACCTATTGACCTTTTGTCCACGGGTGAAACACAGTTAGAGATACGAGGAACAGGTGCAGCGCTGCAATTACTCACTCATACCACTGCTGACGACATTGGTATGAGTAAGTGGCCTGCTCTTCCAAGTGGTCTGATGCTTTGAAGCAGGAGAAATAAAAATAATGTATTCATTGTCAGACACAGCTTGATCCTGTACAGCAGCGGTCCCCAACGTTTTTTGCGCCACGGACCGGTTTCATTTAAGACAATATTTTCGCGGACCGGCCTTCAAGGTGTGGGGGGATAAATATGACGAAATAAAATAATACGACCGGCATTAAAACAAATATAAAGTGCATAAAAAATACAACTCACCATTACGCTGAATTATCCGGTCATTTTTCAAAATAAAACATCTTTCAGATTGATAATCAATAAAATATTTGTGTATTCATTCTTTCTGTGCGGCCCGGTACCAAATGACCCACGGACCGGCACCGGTCCGCGGACCGGTGGTTGGGGACCACTGCTGTACAGGTTTGCAGTGAGCCGGAGCCTATCTCGGCAGACACAGGGTGCAAGGCAGAGCTATACCCCTGATGGGACGCCAGCCCATCACAGGCCACCGGGGGAATTTAGTCAGCAGGTCAATTAACCTATGCAGCAGCATGTCTTTGGACAGTGGAAGGAAACAGGAGTGCCCGGAAAACCACATGGACACGGGGAGAACATGCAAACTCCACACCGAAAGGCCCCAAGCCGGGACTCCAACCCGGGAACCTCTTGCTGTGAGGCGGCAGCGCTGCTCACCGCGCCACCGTGCCGCCCCGAGTGATAATACTGCCACGGTGAAATGGTTAGCATACTGGACTTGTATTCATTATACCCACACTTTAACTCACCATACGCGACCTGCCAATCAGCCATGTGAACCCATTCATTCTGTGGGATGGACAGAGGTGGGGGGATTTAAGAAACTCGCCCAACGTTCACACTGCAATGCCAGGAGATGGAAGAGGCTGCCTCTGGATACCGAGCCTGTGTAACCATTACAACCTGGCAGCACCCCAGAGTTTGAAATGTTATTTCAAATATTATTTCAAACATAAAATGGGTGAAAGTGAGCAGCTGGTTTTCTTTACCTGTTTCTTGAACACATGATTGTTCCTAAAATGTTTTTAGCATGTTTGAATTTTAAAGAATAATGATCCCCATAAATGTATAATGCTGAGAAGCAAATTGGCGGCATACAGTTCAAAATGGATTTAATGCATTTGGCCACTTGTTGAAGCACCCTTTTCAAGCTGAAACACATGTTCAGGAAATTAAAAAATTCAACAGCATTTTCCACTTTTCATTTCCATTTCGTATTAATAGGTCCTGTTTATTAATTCAGTCTTCTTCAGTCTTCTTCTAATTCAGTTAAACATATCGCTCAAGGAAAATATTACATTTTATTTCCTTGCCACATGTGTAAGTCCCGAGCATGTATGTTTGAGTAGGTATTGTATAGGGTTTCACAAAAAGTCATTCTTACTATAATATGGTAGCTTTCATGGTTCTATTAATTTTCAAAACATTTATCAGCGCAGCTGAAAAGCCATATGCACTCTCAGTCTCAATGCCTTAGCCAAGCATGAGTGTTTTCCAAATAATGCAAACTCAAGGTCAAGTGGATTGTAAGTGTTGACAAGCGAATGTTCCAAGCTGCCAAGCTGAATTTTATACAGGACCTAGGAAAGTTTGATGAGCTCATTAAGGCAATGACCACATGTATACGCTTAACTCTAAGGTCTCAGCCAAACAACACATCATATTGTTGCATGCACTCGTCAAACAGCTACCTTGAAAACAGAGCTTGTATTAAATAACAAAGTATCAACAGTAAATTTCAATCACAGGTTCATTGCATTGTAGATTGGTTCTAAAACCGGCCCATATGAAACCACTCCAAATAACTTAACTTTTATAACAGGTCATAACGGTTCTGTTGGAAGAACCTATCTCACATACATCTGGATCGTATAATCGTGGTGGAGAAGCTTAATTTCATATTTACTAGATGTAATACATGATTTTAAGACGTACACAACTTCTTGTGAAAACGTGCGTGAAGCATCTGCATGGTTAGTAGCGTTACAAACAGTAAACGTAATGAACAACGAAGGTAATTTGAGAACACGGTTGGATCTATATCCACTATGACCTCAACAAGTAACAACATTACATAAATCTCGAAACAACAGGACATTCAATACAGCACTGCAGTGGTATGATTTTTTTCTCTCTTTCACATACAGCCAAATGGCCTCTAAAGAACAGCAAATGCCCTCTGCTGGATTAGCTGAGGATTAATGGTTTGGAACACCTGTCTGCATACCATTCAATCATCCATCCATTATCAGCAAACGCTTAATCCTGTACAGGGTCGCGGTGATCCGGAGTCTATCCTGGCAGACACAGGGTGCACGGCAGGGCACCGGGGGCAATTTAATCCGCAGGCCAATTAGCCTAAGCAGCATGACTTTGGACTGTGGGAGGAAACTGGAGTGCCCCACAACAACCCACGCGGACACGGGGAGAACATGCAAATTCTACACAGAAAGGGACCCTAGCCGGGATTCGAACCCGGGTCCTTCTTTGCTGTGAGGCGGCAGCGCTACTCACCGCGCCACCGTCCCGCCCTTGTCTTAATGCCGTAATACTTGAATCAGGGGTTCTCAACATTTTGCACCTCGAGGCCCACCTGGGTCTGGTCTCCACGGACCACTAGGTGGCGCTCACGGCCCAGTGATTAGTCGCGATCCACCAATCGAGAACGGTGGCATTAAAGCATTTTTCGAAACGAGGAAAAAAATATATATATGTAGGCCATAGAGTGAGGAACCGCAGTACCTCCTTGGCACGACAGAGAATGTTGGCAGAACAATGGCTTTTCCCGAATAAAACAAGGTAGTATTGCCGGGAAATGTCCACTGAGTCCCGAGACTCTTTATTTTATAAGTGTTTGGTTTGTGGCGGGAAGCTGTAGTACCCAGAGGAAACTCGAGTCGAGTGGGGGATAAAAATGCAACGTACCACACACGGAACCGAGAAAACACTTTCAATCCTGTCTCCTGGCCACCTCGTAGATCAACAGTGTTTGGGAGTGTCATAAATCTCTACGTGAGCAAACAACTTACGCCAGCAGTGATGGATTGCAGACTGCAACAGGTACCCATTTAATGCCGAGGTGACCTAGACAAGCTTGGAACAGGTTCTGATACCACTCACCACTGACATGTGCTGTGGCAGGGAATCAACATTTTCTGGATTCATAGCATATTGCCTGAACCACCGTGCTCCCCAGATTACACACAAAGACAAAGATCCCCCGTGTAGCCTTAACAGACTGTAGGGTCAAGTGCTGTTAGCGAGCACATATTAAGGCCAGCGCAACACACGAGGGGGTCGGTGGCCAGCACCACGCCCGGTCCGCTTTGTCTCCCTCGTGGCGATGTTTACACACCGCACCAGGTACTCATTTGAGGCTGAGTCGACCTAGGGGAGGCCTAGGACTGGTTCAGAATATCGTTCGTAGCGCAGAGCGCTAACCACTGCCCTACCGCTCCACACACACACAAAATCGTATACGCGCATACATGTGCCGTGCCGAGATGTTGGCTCTATCTCTCTCTCTCTCTTCCGATCTGCGTCTGCTCGGTGACATTTGTTCCCTCCTTGCTTGTTGTAGAATTATTATTATTATTATTTTCCTGTTGTTTTTGTGTCCTATGTCTTATAATTCATCGCTATTGCTTGACTCTCGGTTTTCTGTCTCCCCGTTGTTGATATGCCGTTCTCTCCACGGCTCGGATTATAAAAAAAAAACCCAAAAAAATTGTGTTGCTGATTTTCCGTTATGCCGTTCTCTCCAGAGCTCGGATTATAAAAAAAATGTTTGCTGATTTTCCGTTCTCTGTCGTTGTTGACATGTCGTTCTCTCCGCAGCCTAGTGACCCTCGGGTGACAGGCGCTATATAAATGCTGTTATTATTATTATGTGAATGTAACGATTCGCTGTGTAGTGATATTGGCTATTGACGAGTATGTGGTGGTGGAGTCGGGGGACGGCAGTACTGTCCCATTAACCCGGGGACATGTGTACAGTTCCATACCATAGCCCACAACCGTGGCGAGTGATAACTGATCATGAGCTGGTTCCCTCATGTCACTAACACATACTGACCAATTTGGTGAAATATGGTCACATAACCCCCAAAACTGACAAGGCATCGGAAATCCTTAATTCTGAATATTTCGACGAAGGGATGGAAATAATTAAGCATTTTGTTGATGTAGGTTTTCACGGCTCGATCAATGGAAGTTCCTCTTCAATTCAGGAAAATAGAAGCTTTCAAGCGCCCCCTCTCTCTCCTTCGCGACGTTTCGACTCCTACGTTGGAGGCATCTTCAGGCGCCGCGAGACCGGGAGTGCACGGGAAGGAGCGCTCGACACGGCTGTCCCAAAAGAACAGCTTTGGGGAGCAATTCTCATAAATCCATCATCCATCCATTTTCTAAACCGTTTGTCCTAGTCAGGGTCGCGGTGGCAGCAGTCCAAGGAGAGTGGACCAGACATCCCTTTCCTCAGCAACA
>JAZEWU010000002.1:27732308-27781837 GCA_036362915.1 Geotria australis
AGAAGATTGAATTCTGAGGGATGCGGTGAGTGTAGCGGCCTCTAGTGGCGAGAATGCACGCGAGAATGCAGCCAACAAATCAAAGTGCACAGATTCTTTCGCATACAATTCGATGAACGTAAAGACTATTATCAATGCACTCTTCAATGTAATATCACTGTAAACGTCACATTATACACTACATCTATATATAATGGAGAAAGTGTTTTATTTATATTTGTATGTATTTCCGAACGGAGGGTACTGAGTTTGAATCCTTCATGAGCGGAAATGTTTTCTCCACGACACAAAATGTTTTCATGTTCTCCCCGTATTCACGTGGGTTTTAACCCGGCACTCTGGTTTTCTCCCACAGTCCAAAGACATGATGCTGCAAAGGTTAATTGGCCTGCAGCCTAAATTTCCAGCGGTAATAATAATAGCATTTATAGAGCGCTTTTCACCCGAGGGTCACAAAGCGCTGCACAGGGCTGCGGAGAGAACGAAATGTCAACAACGACAGAGAACGGTATAGCCCTGCCTTGCGCCCTGTGTCTGCCGGGATAGGCTCCGGCTCACCGCGACCCTGTACAGGATTAAGCAGTTTCTGACAATGGATGGATGGATGGACAAAGCGTTTTGTCTTATTTCAGCTTTACTTTCTGCGTATGGATTACTCTTCTGATACTTTAACACAATTTCACCTTTACATTTCCACGTTTGCACTAAACTACCGTTAACCCTCTTGAGCGCTATTCCGCATTCATCACGATGTCCGAGGAACGGGTCACGCGCTTGGAACTGGATCACCCGTAGGGCGGGCACTTTGCGAGCGATTTTAACTTGAAGCACCACTATTAGCTTAGTGTTTAGGTTTGTTCGCTCCGTGCTATAATCTGCTGCCGATAAGCTAGAATAAAGCCCCTCGTATATATAAATCTTTACCAAGTGTTTTGTTACTGTCAGGCACGTAATGTACGATACATTCTAACGATAGTTGTTTTTCAAAGCTGTTCTTTCGGAATAGCCGTGTCGCACGCTCCCGCTCTCCCCTTCGCGACGTTTTGCCTCCCACGTTTGAGGCATCGTCACGCGTCCTACGTTCAGGAACTCAGAGCGCCCGAAGGAAGAGAGCGCTCGACACGGCTATCCCGAATGAACAGCTTTGAAAAGCAACTATCATGCATCGATCCGCGAAAACCTACATCGGTATTACGCATTCCAATATGAGCGAGATATACTGTATAGGTGTAGACATTCATCCCCACCGTGGCATGGACAGCCAAGCACGTTGCTGCTTACACGCGTGCTTGTGAGGAATTCCCACACGTAACGCAACACTCAGAGCTGCGACCGTTATCCCCTATGTCTCAGCGTGAAGCTGATGCTAGCATGTGTCTGCAGTGGCGTGCCAGGTCTTGCAAGGTGCAAACTCTACGTCTTTTTTTACTCGAATGTGCTCATAGGGAGGTGATGAATGAGACACCTCGCTGTGAAACATTGCACCCTAGATTCGTCGTCGGATGCTCTCACGGTGGGGTGGGTAGCACGCTGGACAGTGGACCTGTAATCTAGAGGTTGCTGGTTCGATATCTCTGCGCGGCAGTGTAAATACTGGGCAATGTACTGATGTAGGTTTTCAAAGCTCGATGCACGAGACTTGTCTCGGAACGCCGGAGGATGACTCCGACGTGGGAGGTGAAACGTCACGGAGGCGAGATAGATGTTATTATTACAGCAGAAAAATATACAGTGAGCTTGCAAGCTCTTTACGGGCTTCCTGCGACACAACAAACACGCGAATTTGGAGGTGAAACGTCGCCAAGGGGCGAGGGGCAGCGCTCGACACGGCCATCCCGAGATAACAGCTTTCGAAATCAATGCTCATCCAGAAGTATACACAACGAGTCGATTGACAGGTGGTGGGGTAAACGTATGGTGGGGTAAACTGTGTGGATACGCCCATCAAGTGTTGAAGAGTAGGCCAAATACCTTTATAGGGGACCTAGTGAAGACCGGTCCACCAACAACCATCTGAGGCGTGAGCAAGCAATTGTTGCACCTATAGCGCAACGTGTGTAGACTCTTTACTGTCATATTGCATTTAGCAAATAATCTGTGTTTACGATACTAACGCCGCGTGTGTGCGTGCGCACATAGCCACAGTCACTGTTCCCACTGGGACATTGCAAATGAACACGGTCCACAGTCCAAGGTTAACGATGACCCTTTCATGCAGCCACTTTATTCTTGCCACACACAATGCGAGAGCCAATTGAAATTTGACATTTGAGGAAGCAAAGGAATCAACAATGAACTCATCCTTCCTTTATGCCTCATGCAACCACAATATTGTCAACATGCTGCGGACGAACGCACTGTGGCAACACGGCGGATTATGATTTTGCATTTCCATGGAAATGCCATTGAAACATGAAAATATTTGGCAATCATTTGTCGTCCTGGGATGCCGAGAAGGAACGAAGCACTATAAATGGAGAGAGCTGGCCAGAGTTCTCTGCCAACTAATTAAATTTTATTGAGTTGGCAGTTTCATTCTGTGTTGCTCACAGCACATGGGGTTAGGGTTCACAAGAGATTGCCAGGCTGAGCTGTGAGAAAAGGAGCCAGGCTGGGAATTTTCCCAGGAAGTCTTGTCAAAGGCAAGGCAATTTGCAGAGCACTCAATTAAAAACTACTTACAGAGAGAATACTGCTCATGAGAAGCCAGCACATGCGTGAATTAACAGACGCAAACAATTTTTGTACTGTATATTCGGTATTGCTTTCATGACGATCTTAACGATATTGTTCATACGTCTATTCGTGAGTTCACTGTGTGTGGTTAATAATACATGTACAACGATGATGAGTCAAAGCAGACGTACATTGGTTAAAGCTGTCATATTACAGCAGAGAATATTGTGTTGGCATTGATAGTCATTAGAAAATGCTGACTGACAAGCTTACCACGTGGTGTCATGGCCTTCGAAGATATTAAACACTTTTTTGCGTAAAGTATTAGTTTTAGAAAGTAACGTTTTAATTATATACGTGAACACGAATATCAATGTACCAGACTGTCAACAGAATACACGTGAGGTGTATTGCACAAATAACAGATGGCAGCATGATGAAATGTCGACATTTTGATCAAAAGGTAATCGTGTGAAACTTACTTTGTAGTGTGTTTTCTGTAAAAAGTGTAAAATACGGTTGCTCTTCAGAGCTGTTCTTTCGGGATAGCCGTGTCAAGCGATCTCTATCTCGCCCTCGCGACGTTTCACCTTCAACGCGTTAACGCCTGATGATGCCTCCAACGTGGGGGGGAGATATGGAGATCGCTCGACACGGCTATCCAGAAAAAACAGCTCTGAAGAGCAACTATCATGAATTGAGCCGTGAAAACCTAGACCAATGCAGTGTAGAAGACAACATAAATATGATGAGTTGTTGACGCTGCACGATCAAATGTTCATCATGAGATGGACTGTACAACCAAAGTGCAGGAATCCACCTATGCCTGCCCAAGAAACATATGCCTGTTGTTTGTACAAAGATTATCAGCCAGCGTATGTCTGCACAGCTATTCATTACAAAGCCATATGGGAATTGAAACTGATGGGAAAGATTCTCATGTGCTCAGGTCAATAATTCAGAACGTGGCACTGCGTGGAGGTTATATCAAAGACAAATCTCTCGTTTTCAAACAGTACAATTGGCACCTTATGCACTCTTGTCTAAAATTTACCGTTTCATGTTGCAAAAAACACAAATGACTATACAGTACGAACCGATATTAATAATAAAGTATTATCTGTTGTTTATTATTAATATCGGTTCGTACTGTATAGTCATTTGTTCGCTGCTGGATGAAGGCCTCTCTAACGCCGTGTCTGTCACGGGGGACATTCTGACCAGGCTTTGCTAGTCTGGAGACTGAAAGGCTGAGGAACTGACTCAGACATGAATTGCCACTTATGCGAGCCATGCCTGGGAACGGAACATAAGTTTCCAGATTAAGAGCAGCTCACTAGCCACAGCACCACCACTTTACCGTTTAACCAGTACTGTATGATTGTTCAGCATTGTGATAGAAGGTTGAAGGTTTGCATGGCTCGATATATGATCAGAATTGTGCAAAAGAGCTGCCCTTTCGGGATAACTGTGTAGAGCGTTCCTCTTCTCTCCTTCGAAACATATTGGCAAAATGTTGCAAAAGAGGGAGGAAGAACGCTCGACACGGCTTTCCCAAAAGAGCATCTCTCAAGAGCCATTCCCACCATTGTGATTTCAAAATGGAACAGTATTGTAAAATAAATATGATGTTTTAAAAATCAAGGATATAATTGACTTGGGGCCACACGGTGGCACGGTGAGTAGCGCTGCCGCGCACAGCAAGAACACCCGAGTTCGAATCCCAGTTCGGGTGCCTTTCTGCGTGGAGTTTGCATGTTCGCCCCGAGTCCACGTGGATTTTCGCTGGGCACTCAGGTTTCCTCCCACATTCCAAAGACATGCTGCTGCATAGGTTAATTGGGCTGCGGACTAAATTGCCCCCGGTGCCATGTGATGGACTGGCGTCCTATCCTGGCTATATCCTTGCCTTGCGCCCTGTGTCTGTCGGAATAGGCTCTGGCTCACTGCAACCCTGTACAGGGTTAAGCAGTTTCGGACAATGGTTAATTTGTAACTTTTATATTTTTATTTATTTTGTGTCAATTCGCGTGTTTGTTATGTTGCAGGAATCCTGTAAAGAGCTTGCAAGCTCACTTGGTACTTTCCGCATATATCTATCTGTGACGTTTTGAAGTAATTTACTGTCATCTATTTCTATTGACTGTCACACTGACTGTCACCAACAATCTCTCGTAATATTTTCTCTATTTATGTTGACATTTTATTCATCCAATCCGATTTTGTGAAAATGCCTTCTATCACTATTAACGAACATTGCAAGAGCATATATCCTTGGCTAGTTTTAACATCTACTTAGTGCTCTCTTCATGCAAATTCAATGCAGCGGTTCCTTATTTATAGATTGCTTTGATAATGTATTTCATTAAGTCCATGTATATGCCAACACCGGGGTTTGAAACATACGGCATTTCGATCCTCAAACCACCCCTAGCCCTCCTCTCCTGAGCAGTGACCAGTGTGGTGAAATATGGTAAATAAAAAACCCACGACCAACATGCTTTGAGGAGGACTTCATCCATTAGCTGTTTGAGAGTAGTGGGGATTTAGGTTTTTAAAAACCTCTATAATACATCATACACATGTATATATGCAGCTTCATAGAGAACTTGCATGTGCTTTTTCCCAATTATATTTTTTTTCCATCGAACAAAGCAAAAGCAATAATATTAATAACTGCAAACTCTCGTTGTATATATTTTTTTCTCCACGAAATATGAATGTACTATAGAAATGGGCATAATGCTTCAAAGGAAGGATCGCTGGCTGGCCTAAAGAAAGGGATATTAGGCCGGTGTGTTCGCCGTTGATCCTGAGAGCTCATTAACTCTGCACGAATAGTGCTGTGGCTAGTGTCAGGCGGGTCACTGGAGCCGAATTGCACACAAATCTCCCCGTTGCCAAACACAAGCGTGCCGGCAAAAGAGTGTACCTTTCATGTGGATGTTCGCTGGTGGCAAAAGCTTAAGTGGGTGATGATGCATTTCAGTGGAGAGAAAATGCAGGTATACTCTGCACCGATCGCCCTCAAAGGGTCGCCTCGATCCCACAAACCCAGCCAAGTGGCCAGTAATGTCAGCATGCCCCGCAAAGTCATCACGTAATGCCTCGCAAAATGAGAGTTCCTGAATGTCCGTTAATGCACACTGCTTGTTAAGACAGACATCCACTTACCGGCAAAGACAAAGACGCCCCCGGATAGCTTTAAACAGACTGGTGGGGGGCAAGTGCTGTTGGCGAGCACCTTACGGAGTTTGGTACGGCACACGATGGGGTAGGTGGCCAACACCACGCTCGGCCGCCTTTGTCTCCCCAGCAGCACTGATGTGTACACACTGCACCAGGCACTCACTGACGGCTTAGTCGACCTAGGAGAGGGCCAGAGCCGGTTAAAATATCCGCCAGCGTCATTGCCCATGAGTGGGAATTGTCGGGTCACCGGGTTCGTAGCGCAGCGCCCCACCGCTCCTCGCTCACTGGCTCTCTCACGCACGCACGCACGCGTCGATGGGAATTAGCCGTGCACGATGCATGCAGTGCTCAGAATTAAGCTACACACGATCAATTTCCGCGACCAAAGACCTACGGCGGAGAACAAGGAAAGCAATAAGTATAATGTGAACATGTACGGTAAGGGTTTGGCACTTGGTCAATTACAAGAGTTGAAAATCGTTTTTTTCTGCAGCCCGTTGGTAAGGTACCTACAAGAATCAATGTCTGCCAACGTGTCTGCTTTATCGCTATTGCACTTGCAATTTAGTTGCCACATAATTTCGATACACAGTTTAGGTATTTCATTTTTACAGGTATGTATATAATTGTATACAAGTATGTAAAAAATAACAGCAACAATATAAACATGGTAAAAGAGTAAAGATGCAGCCCTGAAATTGCTTTCCCATCCCTGCAATAGAGGGAGTTCAAGACGGCCATTCTACATACTTATTGGCCGACTCTTCCTCACTGGCCACATGTCTTGAAAGGGGTCTCGACGTGCGAACTAACGAACTTCATCATCATCATTGTCAGACACCACTTAATCGTTTACAGGGTTGCGGTGAGCCGAAGTGCAAGGCAGGGATATACCCCGGATGGGACGCCAGCCCATCACGAGGAACTGGAGACTGTGGGAGGAAACCGGAGTGCCCAGCGAAAACCCACGTGGACACGGGGAGCACATGCAAACTCCACACAGAAAGGCACCCGAGCCGTGATTTGAACCCGGGCCTTTCTTGCTGGTTTGTTCTGGTGGGGGCTTTTCCACCAGCATTAGCATAAGCAAGCAGTTGCAGGGATGCTTCTTTCCATTTTACTATTGAATTATGGCTGGACATGACTCAATCTGACAGCACACCAGGGCAAGGTGACATTACATGGACCTTAACTTCTTCTGGGAACACGGCCCAGAAAGGCACTTATTGTTCAGCATACGAAGCCTCGCAGATACTACATATAACAATTATCGTCATGTCATGATCTAATGCACTTGACTTGACGGTAAATTGTTTATGAAACTGCATAGATAATTAGCAACACGGTACGAATCGTGAAATAAATGTGTCATTCACGTTACCGTAAAACTATTAAATCGCCGTAAACATCATTAAAATGTTAGTTTACCTTTGTAAGAAGCCTGAGAGGGATGCTTAGCTACTATTACAGATGACATTGCCAATACAAGTAAACATTTGGGATAGACTTTTAATTGATATGTGGATAGGGTATGGCTGGAGAAAAGTGAATACGTTGCTGGTGTCTTCTCAGTTGAAATACTTACCGGTAAGAGAGAGCCAAGGACACACAGTCGTGTCTTTTATGGCAGGGTTCAGCAGGGTGGCACAGTGGTAACATCTGCGCCTCACAGAAAGAAAGGCCTGCCTGAGGCGGTTCAATTCCCACCTCGGGTGCCTGTCTCTGTGGGGTTTGTTTGCTCATCAGGGTTCTCTGGTTTCCTCCCACATCCAAAAAACACTCACTATTGAATAAAAAAATAAGGTTAATACAATTTAAACTCACGCAAATTCCACGTCTGGTCGTGGACCAGACATGGATATGGAGGCACTAGGAAACCGCAGGTGGTCAGCCAGCGCCAACCCGTCAGACACTGCTTCCTATATATTATGATTTCATTGGCCAAGACACTGCATATGGATGCAGTGTCTTGCTGGTTGGCACCAACTAACCACATGGCTGCCTCCCCCCACCTCTCTACGGTTTCCTGCAGTGTCTTGGGGGATGGATCAATGCCGTAGTGTACAGCACACTGTGCTATGAACCCAGAGACCTGCATTTGATTGCCAGCCACCGTTATTACTGTATATCTGGCAAGTGAAATCTGAACCCGTCAACTGGCAGTGAGCAGCATCGTCAAGTGTGGTCAAATAACACCCGTGATGGACACAGAATGGGCAGGCCTTGATCCAACAGTGAATGACATAGGAATTTAAATAATCAATTTAAAATATTGAGAAGAGCAAAACGTAACTCATTTAAGACATACAAGATGAATAGACAGATGTTTATTTTTACAGAAGAATTTACCCAGAAAGCTTGCAAGCTCTGGATGCGGGATTCCTGCCATGATCTGTCTACTGCAAGATGAAGGCCTCCGCAAACCATTACCATCTCTAGCAGTTAACTTAAAACATACGTTTTTGGGGCCGATACTGTGATCAGTATTTGTTTTTGGGTTGGGGCACTTGGTACTTTTATGCCAACATTATTGTCCTTGGGGTTGACAATAAGCGTTACCAGTGGAAGATTAATAACACGAAAGTTGCCATAAAGCTCCGACAAGGCCGAACCCACGAACAAATAGGGATCATCACTAACAGTCTTGGAATGCAGCAATCCATCTGGCACTTGCCCACAAGCGGATTTCATCATTACACCTCCATGGTGGATGTCTCCAAGGCATGTTCTTTCCTCCGCCTGTCACTATATTTTTAGTATTGACCACTGGCCACAAACCTTTATTCAATTGTGATTTGGGCCAAGAACAAGCAACCGTGGGGCGGCGCGGTAAGTAGCGCTGCCGCCTCACAGCCTCAATGCTCCGGGTTCGAATCCCGGCTCGCGTGCCTTTCCGTGTGGAGTTTGCAAGTTCTCCCCGTGTCCGCGTGGGTTTTCGCCGGGCGCTCCAGTTTCCTCTCACGGTCCAAAGACATGCTGGTGCATAGGTTAGTTAGCCTGCCGACTAAATTGCCCCCGGTGCCCTGTGATGGACTGGCGTCCCACCCTCGGTATAGCCCTGCCTTGCACCCTGTGTCTGCCCGGATAGGCTCCGGCTCACCGCGACCCTGTATGAGATTAAGCGGTTTCTGACAATGGATGGACGGACAAGCAACCGTGAACAAAGAGCAATGTAACAAAAGGTAATCGCTGCACACGGTGGAAAATACATTTGTAGGGGCAAGTAAATGGATTAAATGAAAACTAATTGAATTGAATTAAGAGTGAGACGGAGGAATGGAAATGCGGGTAGAGGATTAAAGCCCGCATAGAGACGGAGCCATGAAGGAGAAAATATTGCGGGGCTGTGACGTCGCCGGAAGTCTCTCCTTTCAGGCTTTTCACAGGAAAAATTGGCTTCACGAAAATGTAGCCGTGTGCCAATGTATTATGCTTTCCCCCCTACTGAACTTTATTGGCAGGAAACAGCGTAGCATGGCTTGTGTTAAACCCCCCCTAAGGAATTGTATATGTAATATGTGCTGTTTGCCATGTTACTGATTATCAGCTACCATATATATGCACTCTATGTACGTAAACTGACTAGAGATTTTGGAACTACCTCTAATCTATCGAACAGCAAAACATATTGGTGATGTTGAGGTCAAACTGGCCACAGGCTAAAATCCAGGCACCTCAACACAAGCAAGAACCTTGTGCTATTAAAAAATAAATGCCAAAGTATAACTGGCTGTTAACCTTGCTGAGCTATTATACGTGCTAATAATATTTTAGGCATACTGTGAAATCATGTATGCACAGCATGTGCAAAGTCACAAAAAAGCCAAAATGCCCCATTTTATAACGGGCGTTGAATGGTTGTAATGTTCACTAGTAGTAATCCTAAATGAATGATGAAAGGTCAATATTGTTTTGATGGAAAATGGTCAATCCATTGAACAATTGATTGTTCACTGGATTGAGCCCCCACATGGAGTTCACCAGCAATTGTTCGCTTTATCCCGGCTCGGGTGGCTTTCTGTGTGGAATTTAGACGTTCTCTCCGTGTCCACTAGGGTTTTCGCCGGGCACTCCGGTTTCCTCCCACAGTCCAAACACATGCTGCTGCATAGGTTAATTGGCCTGCGGACTAAATTGCCCTAGATTCCCTGTGATAGACTGACTTCCCTTCCTGGGTATAGCCCTGCCTTGCGCCCTGTGTCTGCCGGGATAGGCTCCGGCTCACCGCAACCCTGTACAGGATTAAGCGGTTTCTGACAATGATTGAATGAATGTTCACGTTACTTGAGGAGAAGGACGATGGACTGAGGCGATCCTGATCTGGATTTCAACTCACAGCCTCACAACAACGAGTTGAGCGTAATCATGAGTGAGCTATATTAGCCACTGCGTGCAGGGCGTGGAGCATTAATGCACGCGGTAAGAATTCAGATCGCGCCAACAGTCAAGGGCAATGAACTCTGTAAGGAGTGTAAGAGATTTGCTATTGGTGAATTGTTTAAAGAGCAAACTGGCAATAATGTCACATCTTGGCAGAACAGAAATGTAAAAAGAACAGCTTTGTAGATAAGTGTATTTTACCACGTACATAAATGGCGACGATAACCAGTGGGATACTTTGGAGCTTCTTTTTGTTTTTGCAGTAATGTTATAAACACACTGTCAGAGGGAGTGATTAAGCAGGTGAATGAGATTAGTATATCCCAGAAAGTTAACAGAAGATTACTGCAAGGAAGAGCTCGGAAATTGTATCTGGTCGAGCTTAAACAGCTGACGTCCCTGATAAACGACGCACTGATGGATCCATTTTGGCCTTAAATGAAACTGCTTACAAGCGAATGGTTTCATGGAGGATAGAATGTACTCGCATTGCCTCAAATGTCTGCATTCCTTGCGTGACGCATGTTTCTATGTATTTATTCACACGAACAGTATCGTCATGTGCATATGAATCATCATTTACAAACTATAAAAATCCATATGTTTATGTACACTCTAAATGTTAAAGATGTACATAAGTAAGACTAATTATTTGGTAATTATGCTGCGTTTTCAGTGTGCACAAACACAATTAATAATACGGAAAACATAATTAATCAATTACACTGCCTTTAATTAAAAGATATCATTGTCAACGTATTGATGTAGGTTTTCACGGCTAGACTCATGACGGTTGCTCTTCAGAGCTGTTCTTTTGGGATAGCCGTGTCGAGCCATCTCCACCTCTTGCTCGCGACGCTTCGCCTCCAAAGTCTGATGATGCCTCCAACGTGGGCGGCGATAAATCGCAAGGGAGAGATGGAGATTGCTCGACACGGCTATCCGGAAAGAACAGCTATGAATAGCAACCGTCATAATTGACAACGTTTCAAGCAATGGCCCTTGTTCATTATGTGCTATGAAGAAGGGCCATTGGCGAAAACACAAGACAGTCAAAAGATTTAAGGTTCAAATTCTGGTTGGGCATCAACTCAGCTCTTCATATATCTTTGATTGGGGGAAGTCAACAGTGGTTATAACACGGATATAATATATTGCCCTTGCCATAGGAATAATGCATTTCCACAACTGGCTCAGGGTTACAAATGGAAGATAAGAGCCACTTACACTTGCTTGAATCAGAATCCACTATAACTACATTTATATAATCAGTTCAGTTTTGTTGGTGATGCGGTGAGAAGCATTCAGCCACAAGGCTTGTTTACACGTTAGATCCACGGGGTACTTTAGGAGAGATGTTTTCATCAATTAACATTGATTAAAAATAAAATACCTTTAAAACGGTCAGTTTCCACATACAACCAGAAAGCCTGATGATGCTTCCAATGTGGAAGACGAAACGTCGTGAGGGAGAGAGGGAGATCGCTCGACACGGCTATCCCAAAAGAATAGCTCTGAAGAGCAACCATCATGAATCGAGCTGTGAAAACCTACGTCAGTACACTAATACAAACCTAAATCAATCATTTCCAACACGATATAGGCCCTTCAATATTCGAAGATATATGCTCAAGGACAACTTTGTAAATAACGAAGAACTAAAATAAAGAAACTATCCAAAACATGTTCTTTAAACATTATTTAACAGAAGTATGCATTATATTGGGTAGTTGTACGCAAATTAATTATTTAATGACGGGGATATTTTCGGGGCAGGTTTAACATGGAACAATTACGTATCAACATTTAAATGTTGATACTTAATAACTCAATCAAGTATCAAAGCTGTATTTGTGATTTAAATAACTCGCTACGTGTGTGGCTTTTGTTGTTCTTTAATTCCACAGCGATCCGGATCAATTTCACGAGTTAAAAATGCAAGTACAACATTGAAAGTGATCCATCCTTCCACCGTGCTGGGTGGGGAGACAGACACAGAGCCACCCACAAACTTGACATACGTGCATCTTCCTGTTACTCTTCCCCTAGGGCGAGACCTTCTGCTCAAAAGTATAGAATTACTGCGGAGTTAGATAATAATAATTACAGGCCGTCAGGTACTACCGGACAGTTCATCCCTATACGTATAGACTATAGAGAGAAGAAAATTATCAAGTGTTTATCAGCCAGGCCAGCAGCCACACATGTCACAAATTATCCGTGTGCTCAGATAAATAAAAAGCAGATGAGTCTGCACGGAAAGACACGGGAAAAAAACGGGGATGTAGAACAGGTTACACTGAGTAATGTTCAGCTATTACCGCAAAGGCAGGATATTTTACGTAGCCATTGCCAAAAGCGTTGGGAAAAAGTGCTCGATACATGAAATTATGTTGGATCCACGTGGAGAAAGAAAATGATCCGACACAAGTTGTTCTTTCGCTATGAAGCTCAAGTATGCGAGGCTATGTATATAACACAACTTTGACCGCAGTCAAACGGACATTACCAATGCACACACAAGTCGTTAAAGGTACAGCTGTCAATAGGGAATTCCCAAGGCCAAGACCAAACGAAGACGTCAGTTTGGCAAAGGAATGAATAATTATTGAGATGAGATCTCATGCACTTTGATACACGGGGGCATCTAAGCACTCGATATATCTATAAAGAAGAGCGGTATGGTGGCGCGGTGAGTAGCACTGCCGCCTCACAGCAAGAAGTCGAATCCCGGCTCAGGTGCCTTTATGTTTGGAGTTTGCATGTTCTCCCCGTGTCGGAGTGGGTTTTCACCGGGCACTCCGCTTTCCCTCCACAGTCCAAAGACATGCTGCATAGGTTAATTGGCCTGCGGCCTAAATTGCCCGCGGTGCCCTGTGATGGACTGGCGTCCCACCCTGGGTATATCCCTGTCTTGCGCCGTGTGTCTGCCGGGATAGGCTCCGGCTCACCGCAACCCTGTACAAGATTAAGCGGTTTCAGATAAAGACAATGGTGATATATGCATATAGGAAAAGATAGTCCTCCCTGTGTGTCTGTGACGAATAAGGACAAAGGTGTGGTGGCTGTTGTGTGCTATGAAGCTCAAAGCACAACTTCATTTATAATTTCCAGGTCTACGGTTAGCAGGTGCTTATTTCACGCTAGCTTCCCCCTGGAAGTGGCCTTCACCAGGTGCAGAGGCTCAAGGGGAAATGGGTCACGGAGGTGGTAACGCGGCGCATTCATCTGCGCTCCGCCGCCACCGCCGAATGAGAACCTTCGCTTCGTTAGCGTGAAGCCGGAATGAAAGGGAAAAGAATCCACAGCGTCTCATCGCAAGCGTTTCTGTGACTGAGCATGTTTCAACAAATTATGTTTTCAATAATGAGACATGGCATCTCGTGTAATCTGGTCTCATTGTACTGTGTTTATGTCCAATGTCATTTTGAGCCCGAAATGGTAAAGGTAGTAAGAAAGGGAACAGCAATCCATATGGTGTTTTCAATGGGTAACCGATAGCCCGCGTTCTCAAGTTACTTTTGTCAAGTCACATAATTATTTCTCAACAATGCACACGAGATAACTAGCAGGGAAACACGACGGTTAATATATCATTGCTGCGTTGATTAAGGCTGCACTTGATTGTACTGATGTAGGTTTTCACGGCTCGATTTATGATGGTTGATCTTCGAAGCTGTTCTTTCTGGATAGTGTTGTCGAGGGAGAGAGAGCGCTCGACACAGCTATCACAAAAGCACAGCGTTGAAGAGCAACCATTATTGCAGTTAATTGTGAACAATGCCATGTCCACGTGGGTTTTCTCCGAGCACTCCGGTTTCCTCCCACAGTCCAAAGACATGCTGCTGCATAGGTTAATTGGCCTGGGGATTAAATTGTCCCCGGTGCCCTGTGATGGATTGGCGCCCCAAACTTGGGTATAGCCCTGCCTTGCGCCCTGTGTCTGCCGGGATACGCTCCGGTCACCCTGTGCAGGATTAAGCGGTTTCTGACAATGGATGGATGGAACAATGCAGCGTTATCGACGGATGCCACGCTGCTCATTGACGAACAACTGAATTGTGAGACCTGGAAAATATTTTGATTACTCACCACATTAACGACATGAATAATGCGTTTGGTCATGACATTACGGCTTCTGTTGTTTAAGAATAGAATTGCGTACCGTGCTTTATGCAAGCAGACAAAGAGTGATCATGATCTTCGCATCGCGACTAACTGTGTAAAAAAAAAACTGAAGCAACTGAACCCGGCTCGTTGTAAGGTGCGTATATAGCAAGTGCACATATACGAGGAATCGGCAGAAATGAGACCACAGTGGTTGGGTGTCAGCCAGAGCAAACCCTTCACACGTCTGGTATCACGCTGTGACCCTTTCAGTGTGTTTAGACGTGTAATTACTTTCGCTAGGGAATGGTTCTCTAATCCCACAGAAGGACCCAAACGTCACAAAACTCCGCAGGTTTTTGAAACCAAATGCTCAGCGTGCAGACACGACAGGAAGGGGGATTTGCAGCATACTTTACCCGGGCAAAAGTTCGGTTGGCTCAAGATTACAGGACGAGAGAATATGCCCAGCACAGAGACCTGTGATTGATGGCTTAACCATTATCGCAGGGGCTTAAGCTGGTGAATTCACTTGTGTCATGCAAAGAATGTGCACTAATGGCTTGGCAAAGCTGGCATACTTGAAAAAGTATTTATTTATTTTAGTTTTGAAGGAGACAACAAGAGTTTTTTTTCTTGCGATTGCAGAATTATCGCTAATTGTTACACGTATACACATATCTTTGCCCTGCATATTGCTGTATTATTTTTTTAAAGGCGAAACCATAAGCCTTTCTGGCAGAGAGGTTATTTATACTAGAGTACATTCCAGCATGGGATCAAAGACTTCGGACCCATCAGGAAAAACTCGCAGTAGCCCGGCTGATACCGTTCAGGTTTTGTGCAGCTTAAATTACATCTTTTAACGCAGTGAGATGGTGGTTTGGATTAAATGGCCTGTGGCAACCAGATACTGTGTTGGAAACCTTTAACTAAACTACAGAGGATACACTGAATTTTTCGTGACCAACTGGATTCCATTCTAAGAAGCATTTTGGCTACATGTGTTTCTCTCCTCCCTTGCTATTAGTTATAACCTGACAGTCCTCTATTATTTTACGACCAAGCAGAATGTTAAACACTGCTGCAATGTCACTTTTTTTTACTCCACAGAAATTAAAATGGCTGCTATCGATTTGTCATTGCCGTTGAGTGTTGACGTACATTTCGGCAAAAATTAAACTTTCTGTCGTAGCCAGCTAAACAACGAGCATATAATACTTGCGGTTAATTTATTTCACTACGATTTGAGCTTTCCATCTGTGTGAATATTGTGTTAAAATGTGCGTCATATATTCTAAGACAATCAATTGACAGGTCGTTTGTGAAGGGTTAACATGTCAGGTTCACGTGCTGTTAACTCTTAAAAGAGTAGGCCAAAAACCGTCTACAGGAGCGGTCCCGAGCTCCTCTAGTGTTGACCTTTCTGCCAGCAGTGACATAAGCAAGTAGTTTCACGGCGACACCTTTACCTTTTGTATATCCAAGGGTTCACTGACTACATGGGAGTAAAATGGTGCCTGCTTATGTTTCTCTTCAGACCTCTGTGTCTGCGGTTTATCTCAATCCTTCACATGCACTGATGTCATTGCTTCATCTTCACTTTGGTCACCCTTTAATCCGCTCTCTCTCTCTCTCATGGTTGCCAAGGGGAATTTATTGGTAGTAAAATGTAACAATTTATTTAAATATATATCATGTTCAACGCATAACAGTTCAAATCTGTGAGGCAAGTGCACCGTTAAGAAAAAATGCAAAAGGCGTATTTACTCATTCTTCAGGGTTTTTTTTTACAATTATTATTACTCGTGAATGCACATCTGGGTTGTATTATAGCACTTAAAGTGCAGTCCTCAACATGCTTACGCAAGATAATGAGGCAATAGGCCTTAACACAAAATAAAAATTTGGTGTAACCCTAATCTACGGATTCCTTTTAACGCTCCTATTCACTGGACCTTCCAAAAATCAACAGCACAAAATGAAAGTGAAACGTCTGCCAAAGATTGAATATTATGAAATACTTCATTGCCATTTTTTAAGTCTGACACAAGCATTGGCTCCAGTACAACGCCTTCATTACACAGGGAGTAAGTTGGCCGCATGAAACATGCTCGAAATAAATGCCCTGATGAGATGAAATGGCAAGACACCGTGAATCATAATAGATCATTTTTTATGCAGCCAGCAATGTCCTATAGTAAATGCCATATGAAGCATCTGTGAGCTTTATTAATTTGGTCACGATAATATTGTACAAAAAAGTGTTATGAATATAAAGTACGAATCGTTTGCATGACCAGCACAATGTTTACTCGGTTTTCCCATTACAGTATATCTTTCATCACAATCATTTATTATATTTTGATATGCATTATCATTGACATTTACTTACTACACGAAGCATGCTTCCAATGTGGGAGGTGAAATGTCGCGAGGGAGAGAGGAAGATCGCTCGACAAGGCTATCCTGAAAGAAGAGCTCTGAAGAGCAACCATCATAGATGGCTTTATGATTTTATAACTATTATATATAGCTGTATCCTAAAATAATAGTAATAAATAAGAATCATGTAATGTATAATGCATGCAAATTCCACGCCTTATCATGGATACGGAGGTGAGTGGAAACCGCAGTCAGCCAGGTTAGCCAGCGCCAACCCGCCAGACACTAATTAATACATGTTTTTTAGTTGTAGGAGGAAACCGGAGGATACCCATGCAGAACATGGAGAGAAGACAACAAATTCGGCACAGAAAGGTGACCGAGGTGGGAATCAAACTTCCTTCAACAGGAGTTTATTTCCGTGAGGTGCAGATGTTACCACTGCACCACCCTGCTGCCCAAATCTAATTATGTACAAAAATATATAACTAGACAATATCTCGTTGTGTTTATTATTAAATCATCTTAATCAGGGACACATTCCCATATATTGTCAAAGTAACAAGACATTACCGAGCCATAAACGTTAACAATTATGGACTTCTTATGGAACAGTATGAATCATATGCCAATTCATTTAAATCTGCAATATTGCCTAAAAAATCGTATGTCAAACTCTACGCTAGGATGTGACTGGTATTTTGAACCATTATCGCTACTGACAGCTTCCTGGTCCACAAGGACTATTATATGGATACCGCGTGTGCTGATGCTTTTCATAAACAATTGTTCACACTGTACATTTCTTCAGCACACCTGCCCACTGAGGTGGATTTCCTTTCATCGCAAAGTCACAAGATATTAACGTGGAAGAAAGCGAGCCAAACAGCACCTAATCAACCGATGAAAACGGGCTGCATTTGCGTGAATGGCAGTGATCACAGCTCAGTCCACATCCACACAACCACGTCAATACGCTGGCAATGTTATCGGCACTTTAACCCATTGCGGCACATGAGCGTGAATTAGCGCTATTGTGTTCAAACGTTATCTCCACTGGTAGACAAGAGTCTTACACTTCGCCAACATCACCAATGTCACAGGGATTCAATAACAATTGTAGTCAGTGACGTGTGGGTTTTCGCCGGGCACTCTTCCCCCAGTCCAAAGACATGCTGCTGCATAGGTTAATTGGCTTTGACCAAATTGCCCCCGATGCCCTGTGATGGACTGGCGTCCCTTCCTGGGTATAGCCGTGCCTTGCACCGTCTTTCTGCCGGGATAGGCTCTGGTTCACCGCGACCCTGTACAGGATCAAGTGGTTTCTGACAATAGATGGCTGGATGGACTTCGGTTCATATATTAAATGCATTCTGCTGTGTTTTTTAAAAGGTCAACGTGTTCATTGAACTGCGAGCACTGATGGGTAAACATTAATGCTCAATTGTCAGTAACTGCTTACACTTGAACCAGGCCCTCTGCTTGTGTTCGTACCACCGACCCTGTTGTGCATTTACCATTTATTTTTACCCCGATTTCTTTGCAGTGTCAAATTCGTTGGAGCAATCCGTCACAATCGTTTACGGGCTAGCACAAGGCCTATTCACCTTAACATCAAAGTGATCGAAATTACAGGTTTCTTCACGTATGTGAAACCAACGTTTGGGTTGCCCAATTAATTATTGTCATTGATTATTCAACCGATTGTCGGTTTGATTGCTCGAATAAATTAGTCACCCCTGTTCCCACATGTGCCGCTGGACGGGAAGTGATATGTGGGGCTTGGTGACGGCATCGTCACCGCCAGACACTGTGCTATCCTATATATGATGATGTTATCGGGCAATTAATTAACGCGTGTTATTTTTAGATGTGAGAGGAAACCGGAGAACCCTGAGGAAACCCCACGCAGAACAAGGGTAGAACACACAAACTCCACACAGAAAGGTACCTGAGGCGGGAATCGAACTGCCGGGGACGGGACTTTCTTTCTGAGAGACACGGATGGTTTCCACTGCGCAACTCTACCGCCCAAATATACGCTGTTAAGAACACCGTGCATACGTTTGACGGACACGGCTGTAGTATTTACCGGGACGGCTGCTGGGCTCGAGGCGAGAATCTCTGCAGAAGGTAAACCGCTCATTCCTGTCCCAGCTCAAGATGACGCATTACGCGGAAAGCCCCCTGAAAGCACGGTGCCCTGTGTACGTAGCGACAGGGGCACACTGTGGCCCTGGTGGGGACATCTCAGTGCAGGAAGTGCGGCGGTGAACGTCGACCCGAGTTCAATTCCGGCTCACGGCCAACACCAGCGATGATTTTCTGAACCGATGCTTGGCCTCCCCTAAGTCAACTCAGTCTCAAATGAGTACCTAGCGTGGTGTGTAAACATCGCCACCCACCACCTCATGTGCCGTGCTGGCCTTTATAGGCGCTCGATAACGGCATTTGACCCATCCATCCATTGTCAGAAACTGCTTAATCTTGTACTGGGTCGCGGTGAGCCAGAGCCTAACCCGCCAGACACAGGGTGCAAGGCAGGGTTATACCCAGGATTAGACACCAGTCCATCACAGAGCACCGGGGGTAATTTAGTCCGCAGGCCAATTAACCCACGCAGCAACATGTTTTTGGAACTGTGGGAGGAAACCGGAGTGCCCAGCAATAACCCACGTGTCCACGGGGAGAACATACAAACTTCAACACAGAAAGGCACCCCCATGTAGGCGTTTTGGGGGATCTTTGTCAGTGTGAACATTGAGGAGGCATGCTGATACAGAGGCCGTCTGTTTGCTTCCACTTGTTTCGGGACTGCACCTCGGGGAGGACAACAGCCACATGCGAATGGGGCACAGCCCACTCCTTCTCACCCCGTCGTCACACTGCCACCTCGACAGCTGCCTGAATGCCTACGGAGACACCCGAAATATATGAGAAATGTCACACATTTTTGGATTTGTTAGCTACAGATGGCATTCGTTGTTTTTGGTGTAATTTTCTAATCGTACACGAGGGAGCATTTGAAGAACGCGCATTTTTTTAAGCATCTACTCATATAAGGGCATAGACCGTTCGCTTCTTTCTCGTTAATTAGATTGCGATTCTTTTCCATAAGGATCGAATAGCACGTTGTTTATTATTACTTGAAGCGTAAACACTTTAAAAAGTTGATGCAACAACTATGCTTGTCATTCTCTGCTTTTAAACATCGTGTAAATGTTTAATTTAATTGCCTGACTAGTTAAATGTACTGTATCTCATTTAACGGCTCCACTTGTTAACCTAAAACAACTTTATTTTCGGAAACTATATCTGCTACTTTTTAATTGGGATGTATGTAACATGATTCAGTGCAAACATCACATCACCTCTAAATCATTTGAAATGTGTAGTTGAAATCATCTCTAACGCAGACGCTTGATTGATTTGGACAGTATGAAACTGTGTGACATGGCGACAACTTGAGGCTTCCATACAGCAGTGGATTGATCGTGGCTGATGATGATGGTGATGATGCAATAGCCCGATGCCCTGTGTATGCTGGGATAGGCTCTGGCTCACCGCGACCCTGTACAGGATTAAGCGGTTTCTGACAATGGATGGATGCATGGGTACCTTTATGCCACTATACAGATGATGAAAAAAGATGCAAGGTTTTACCCTCTCTGGCAATAACAACGTGTTAACATCTTAAAACACCAAAATGATACCTTTCACACAGTGTCACGTTTGCAAAAAGCCACGCATGCTTGTGGCAAAACATGCAAACAACATGCTTTGATAGTGTATGCATTGTCCTTGAAACTGATTGGCCCACACCAGATACTGATTTCTTTATAGCCTAGCCTAGTGATTCCCAAACTTTCTCGGTTAACGGTGCCCCTAGTCTATCAGGATTTGTTCAACGGCGCTCAAAGTCAGAAAATATATGGCAAATCTCGAAAATGTGGAATATCCCGCTGCTGCTCCCCGGTGCGTCGCGGCGCACACTTTGGAAACCACTGGCCTCGCCTCACCAGTTTTAGCCAAGTGTTGCAAAAAGGCAAGCAGCTTAGGACAACGCAGATATCAGTGCGTTAGAAGCTCTGGTCGAGCTAGTAAATGTATAGATTTAAATCCACAGACGTAACCGCTCGGTTTGACAAACTTGACATATTTCGAAAGCTGCCCATTTGGTGTTTTAAGATCTTAACACTTGTAATATTGCCATAAAGGGTTAAAACGTCGAATCTATTTATACATCATATGTATTTAATGTGTTTACTTGAAATGACAAACAGCTGTATGTGTGTGTGTGTGTCTTGCTGGCCCGTGCAATTTCCTGTTTGTTCAGCGAGTGCCACTCAGCGAGTGATGTCACGTCTACGGGCGAGACCCTGGGGATGCATCATTTAGCCGCGCGGCAAGTGTGCATCTCTCTGTGAGATCAGCGATCAAGGAGGGAGGCCATCAACCCGTTAGTCGGGCTCATACATCGGATTGCTAACGTAATTGACAGTTTCCCTGGCAACGTCTGATGAGCCAAAGAGTCTTGGCCAAAGAATGTATGGAACGAAAACAAAATCCATCGGCTAAAAAATCCAAAGGGCGCGCTGCCATGGTGTAATGGTTAGCGCACCGAACTTGCAATCTGGAGATGACCCGTTCGAACCTGCACGTGTCTCGAATCCCCATGCTGCCTCTGTGCGCTCATCTGTAGAGAATGAAGCCAGTGTGTGTATGTATGTCCACATTGAGGGTACTGGGTTCGAATCCTTCATGAACAAAAGCTGTATCTGTGTAACACTATCTGCACAACACCAAGGTTTTGACGTCATATCTCAGCTTTGCTTCCCACGTATTTATTACGCGTCTGAGACGTTAACACTATTCATTCATTCATTGTCAGAAACTGCTTAGTCCTGTACAGGGTTGCGGTGAGCCGGAGCCTATCCCAGCAGACACAGGGCGCAAGGCAGGGATATACCCAGGATTGGACGCCAGTCCAATCACAGACGTTAACACTGTACCAGATTTAAATTCCCTCTCTTGCACGAGTACCATCAACCCTATTAAGGGCTCTTCCACCTTAATTTTGATATCAGAAGAAAGTGTTACATGCTTGGAACAAGATCAGACCGTAGGGCGGGTACTCTGCTGGTCGTAATAAATATAATTAGACGTACCATGGTTTGTCGTTCGGCAAGTCACTTGTGGGGGGCCGGGAGGGTAGGTGCGGCTACTCCCACCTCGTCTAAGGTGTCTGACTGAGGTGGAAGATGAGGCTAAGCGACCTTCTTAAGGCGATCGCTAGAGCTGCCTACAGTGGAGGCTTTCTGCCAGCAGTGTGGTTAGTAAGACATTAACAGGGCTACGCCTGTTCACCTTCACAATGCTACACCAAGTTACGAACATATACTGTGATGGTGCAAATATGAATTGAATATATGTACGGTGTATACATGACTGATTTCATATAAACTGCTTGAAAGCATTAAACGATAAATAAACAAGTACACTTTAAAATAAATATACGTTAAACGCCTTGCGACCTTATAGTGAGAGGCCCTTTACAATTGGAAATTATTATTATTATTGTTATTACTTAATAAATAGTAAATAAATAAATCGAGCTTTCCCCTAAAAATGTGAAATGTAGCTACAATATAATGAGACGGTTGAAATGCAGCAGAACACATGCATTCAGTAATGAACGGTGTTAAAATAGATTTTTGCAACAAACCGGCTACGAATGCTCACATGAAACAAAACGTTTGTAGATCGCACTTTGTGCAGATGCATAAATACATTTCCTGTGGCTATGATGGACGCAGCATTAAAATTAAAACAAATACATATTTTTTGAAGACGGGCAGAAACAAAAGTGCAGAAAAATAAACAATTAACCCAAAACGAAACAGACGGAGAAAATCCAAAAAGAGGACCAGTTATAAAATAAACAAACAAACAAGAAAGCAACTAAATAAGTAAATAATTGCATCCACGGTGATTTGGCCCATGGTTACAAAGCAGCTGAACACGCACCCTAATTGTTTCCTTTGTGGATTGAATCCTGTTTATTTTGCTTGGGGAGATGACGCAGAGTTTCCGATTTTGAGGGGCAGGACCCTTATTACACCAGCGGGGGTGTGTAAGCAGCACCGGGGGAATGGAGAAATAGCTCCTCGCGTCAGCTCTGCGAAACGCAGTCAGCTGGCTGACCGGCGGCGACAGCTCAAAATTATGGAATTGCAGTTTATTGACTTGAAAAGTTACAATTGTTTGCTCTTGTGTGCGTTTATAAAGATGCTCACTGTGCGTCTGCTCCCCGGTGCAAGATTTCAGTGCAGTCACACGGGCGCGAGTTTCAAAATCGCCCACACTAGCCCTCGAACAAACAAACAAATCGCTCCAGTTGTTTGTTTTTGTTTTCGCAGCGAGCGTGCGTTAGTGTTTCTTTTTCTAATACGCGTTCACTGTGTGTGGTTACGCTGGCAATGAATCCATCACGCAGGCTCGTGACGGCCAACACTTTTGCAGAACGTTGTGCGGGACCTCTGTATTTGCGTGTGGCAGCACCATCGGTCTTTAGTGTGTTTTCCAGCAAGGCTGTGCCTTCTGATTTCACTGGCTGCTGCACAGCATCAGGCCATGGCTTAGATTTCACGATGGAGAGACATTTCACCCAGAGGCTGATGTTCCGAGTCCAGGATTTCCCAGCCACCACAGAGATTTCCTCTCACTCCCAGTGCTGGTCACAGTACAAATTAATAGTGATGCCATCCACATCACAATGACACAAGTGGGGTTTTTTTTTCCCAGTGGCTTTTTTCCCAGGCGGTGGATTCGTTTTTTTAACGTGCTGTGAACCAAAACAAGGTTTGTCTTCTCGCAAGAACATGTTTTGAACCACGCACTGCCTTAGGTCACTCCTGTGACAAAAAACACCTTGAAATCATTTAGCAGAACTGAAAAAAATATACCAATTATTAGTAGAAAAAACATAACCAAATGTACGTGAAATATATTGAACGGCATAAACAATGTGGATAGCAAAACCACTAAGAAGAGAATGATAGATTGATGTTTATTATTACAGCAGAAAAATACCCAGTGAGCTTGCAACACGGCACGAGCGAACACCACACATAACACATTGAACATATCACAACACTCAATGGGAGCGTGGAAACAGCAATCTGGCCGTTGATTGTCGTAAATGTACAAATAATAGTCCCGTGAGAGAGCGATGAAACCCCAGCACGTGATAGTGGTCAGTGAGAGCAGGTTGGAGCATTTTTGAAACATTAAATTTAAAAGTGAAAAACCACAAAGCCGATGACACATTGACTATTAATAAAGTGAACTTGAGCAGGACGCATTGATATAGGAGATCATGGCCTATGATTAGACTGGTGATGGAATAACAACCACAAGGATGTCAAATGACTAAACGGTAGAGTGATTGGACTCGCTCTGGTACAGGGATGGCATGGATTATAGCCCCATCAGGTCGTGCGTGATAGATATATGTTTATTATTACAGCAGAAAAATACCCAGTGAGCTTGCAAGCTATTTACGGGACTCCTGCGACACAACAAACTGTCATCACTGCGTGACAGCGATGACAGGAAAGCTATCATCCAGCAGAGAATAAATGACAGATCATGACATGTATAGATCTATACAAACATACACAGTATGCGCACATATCTTTAAGGTAGTATAATTAGCATACATTTTGAAATCGGGTAAGTATGTCAACAATTATTCGCCCTGTTGCTCAATCATAATGATGAATTAACTATCTCAGAGACGAGACACCACTTGAAAATAGCGTATCCAAGTGTGATTTCGGACATCGTGGAGTTAAGGAATCTGGCTCCTCAACTCGAGCGCTCTCTCCCCTACTACGATGATCATTAACACCTTTCCGCGAACAGCATTTGTTATTTGTTTTAACTCACTTCGCCCTGATTCTCCGTGACTTTTCACCTTCCTAATAGCGAGGGCTTAGAATGCCGAGCGAGCCTCATTACGAATTTCCCCCGTGTAATGACAAGGCTGAACCACCAGGCCATTTGGCATTATCAAAAGCCAACACGTGTTGGCATTACGTGACAGAGTATGTTTGTAGTAGAGCAAAGCAATCACATTACTTAGCACGTAGGTTTTCGCAGTTGTGTGACATAGCTCTCTCACGTGTTCCTCGGATTGTACCGCGAGTTGATAAGTACCGTGTCCGACGTTTTACGTCACGTGCTGGAAGCTTATTCAGTTCCAAGTCAGGACCTGAATAAGTTTTCAGTACATTAGATTAGATAGATGTTTATTATTACAGCAGAACATACCCAGTGAGCTTGCAAGCTCTGGATGTGGGATAGCGGCGACACAACAACTAACCAACGCATGCAACGTATAAAATCATAAGGTAATGCAACGAACTCACAGCACCCAATTGTGCATGGATGGAAACCCTAACCATAATTATAAAGTAAACAGTAACACAGTATTGCACAGGACAAAAATCCATCCATTGTCAGAAACCGCTTAATCCTGTACGCGGTCGCGGTGAGCCGGAGCCTATCCCAGCAGACACAGGGCACAAGACAGGGCTGTACTCAGGATGGGACGTCAGTCCATCACAGGGTAACAGGGGCAATTTAGTCCACAGGCCAATTAACCTATGCAGCAGCACGTCTTTGGACTGTGGAAGGAAACCGGAGTGCCCAGCAAAAACCCACGCGGACACGGGGAGAACATGCAAACTCCACATAGAAAGGCACCCGAGCCGGGATCATAGCAACAAACTACGCATCTATAATCCATCGTCAATTGCCTGGAAGCAGGCTGCTAGCTACCTCGCCCATGCAACGGCCGCCTCGTTTTCAATTCACGGCATGCGGCTGTTGCCCCGTGAAAGAGCGACCTGGACAAGGCACCCATTGCGATAAATAACGACAACATTCGCCTGGAGCCGAAACATGTCAAGAACACCTGGTATCACAGCGCACAAAGGGTAATAGACAACTGATGGGAGGCACGCAAGTTACGGATATTTGGGTACTCCTATTAACCGATACTTTAAAAGTTCACCTGCTTCGGACCGTAACTATTAGATTATGATAGGTAGATGTTTATTATCACAGCATAAAATATCCAGTGAGCTTGCAAGCTCTGGAAGCGTGATTCCTGCAATACAACAAACGCACGAATTAACCAAGAGAAACAATAAATAAAATCAGCAGGTAAATTCATATATTGCTATAATTTATGAAACTATTCATTTATTCATATTAACCACAATCATATTGTGAACTTTTCAAGTGCGATGTGTCTAGCTAAACATGCAATGTTTACTGTATTTGCTTTCAACAAAGCTATAACTTGTCAACAAAGGACACGTACAGAACTGAAGAAATTATACACCTTCTGCACGCATAGACCCTAGAAATCAGTACAAAGCCGGCGAACAACTAAGTGAGCTGTTTGTCTGTAATACCCTGCGGAGAACACAGAGACCAAACGACCGAGAGAATGATACTGGGGGGGGGACAATAATAGGACACAGAGCTCGGCAATGGGTTGGGTGAGCAAAACAGAGTGAAGAAAAAAAGTCGTGAAAAGAGATAAAAGGAACGCGAGGAGAATAAGGGTGGTGAAAAAGCATGACAAGTGCATCATTAGGTGACCGGAGAACCAGTTGGCATAATATCATTATCTGCTCGAGGCCTTTGATGGAGCCACCCCTGACCATCTCTGACGTGTGCCCGGCTAATTGAGGAGCTGAAAGTGTGTGGCCCAGGGCTCTGCGGGCTGACAGCTGGCGGGAAGCTGGGGTTTCCGTGTGGCCGTTGTCCGCCTGGCCTGCACGGCAGCGACGGCCCAGGCTGGCGAGGTGTGGCTGTCACAGCACCGCGAGCAGCTGGACGGTGGAAGCTGCCATGCCTCCTCGCCACCCTCCCGACACGGAGGTGACAACGGAAGGATATGCGATGCCACCTCTTGAGCCGCCTTAGATCCTTAACAGAATTTAGTTATCTGCCTAGCTGTAATTGGTACAGGGCGGCACGGTGGCTCGGTGAGTAAAGCTGCCGCCTCACAGCAAGAAGGGCCCGGGTTCGTATCCCGGCTCGGGTGCCTTTCTGTGTGGCGTTTGCATGTTCTCCCCGTGTCCGCGTGGGTTTTTGCCGGGGCACTCCGGTTTCCTCCCACGGTCCAAAGGCATGCTGCTACCTGCGGACTAAATTGCCCCCGGTGCCCTGTGTCTGCCAGGATAGGCTCCAACTCACTGCAACCCTGTACAGGATTAAACAGTTTCTGACGATGAATGAATGAAAAACGTTGCCATAGCACTCTGACGTGCCACACTGTGTACAGTTTGGATTGATGTCCGACGTTTCGCCCCCCACGTGCTGCGAGCTTTTCCAGGAAACTGAATCGAATTCCTGTTAATGCTGAACAACTAACGGTAAAAGCCTGAAAACACACTGGAGAACCGCGTAGCACAACCGCGAAAGCCTTACGCAGTAGTAATACATTTGCCAATGCCACATGTATGGAGAAGGAATTCAACAATACCAACCGTCACCAACCACCACAACATTCTACCGAGCAAACAGCAATCACGCACAAATGTAAAACGTTGCTACTCGTACCGCATTGCCCGATTGATTCTGCTCCATACATAGTGAAGTTGGAGATAGTTTTGTTCAAGCCTTCGCCGCCCACATTTAAATAACGCATTTTTATTTTCTTTGAAATAACTGAGCTCGCGTAGAAAATCTGCATTGAAAAGTTCACAACATAATAAATCTTCCTACTTGGGTTTTTAGCAAGCTTTTTATATACCGAAGTGTGATTATTATTTTCAAAGCTTCTTTCCACACAGTCGGGCATATCCCGTGTGATAAACTGGTGTCGTGTCTCAAGGCGTTTAATAACGCTGTTATTTTTAGCGCACTAGAACTGTATTTCGTGTATTCCCTGCTCAAGCCGTAGGAGGGAATTCACGCGCGCTAACAATCCACGGTGCTTGGACGTGCATTCCATTTGCAGCTGCTGCTGCTGTCCGTCCTTCAGCTGTGATTACATTTGAGAAGAAGCAGTGGTTGCTGTCACTGAGGGCTTTTAATTGGGGCCAAAAGAGTATAGTGTGACGAATGGAGTGCAGCTACTGACCTTTTCTTATACCTTCACTGCACTGTACAATGGAGCTACAGCGAGTCAAAGTAAATTGAAAATTTCGGGGGAGTGGTAACATGGAGAGAAAATATTTGCGCGAGCGCCTATCGTACATGCTTTATTTTCGTGCAGACTCCAGTGGGGTTGGGTTTTTTTTCTTCCCAAAAACTTTTGAAACTTGACCAGAGCTTTCTCAGATTTTTATTTTTAATGGAAAGATATGCCTGTATATGTTCTCAGCTGGTTCTTTAATTGCATGTAAATAAATCAAATAAATGTCATTGCATCATCGTCATGGGCAGCCAGGATCTATTTACTGCTGGATATATGCCTCCCCAAGCCGTCACCATCTGTCACGGTCATTGTGATGTAACAATTCACCTAGCTACTGTACCTTTGTTGACTTCATCACTCCATCTCCGAGGTGGACACTGACCGTTTTAATTTTGACTCATGCCATTGAAATACTGTGGAGTTGATTAACATAAGTATGAACATTTTTATCATTTGCAAAGTGGAATTATAGCGTTCTTGGATTTACTGTACAAAGAGAGCAAGTGTTGACTAATTTGTGCATGTTTTATTTTAATTCGTAATAATCAAGTTAGTTGACTTTCAAAGCTGTTCGTGAGCGACGTTTCACCGCCCACATTGGAGACATCTTCACTCAGCCTGATGATGCCTCCAATGTGGGAAGCGAAACGCCGCGAGGGAGAGAGGGAGACAACTCCACACGGCTATTCCAAAAGAACAGCTTTGAAAAGCAACCATCATGAATCGAGCCATGAAAACATATATCAGTACAATAAACACAAATGTAAAAATATTCATAATTTACAAGCATCTCCTTTTAACGCATTACTAGATGCAGGACACGCAGTGATTGACTGCGATGGAAATTTAATATTTTGATATTTCATCACGATGCCATCCAATTTCATCGTCAGAAAACGTAACCAGATATCAAACGCTGATTTTGTGCTCGCGTTCATATCGCATTTTACTCCACGATTAAACATCACAAAAGCCGAGGCACGCTGACACGTATTTTGTTTTAAAACGTGTGCCGAGAAAGTTGAAATCTCTCTCGAGCTTCATCGCAGAGGTGATAATGCACTTGGCAGCAGCTATCACACAACATGCAGGAGACAGCCTGACAGCCTCCAAATCCCACGTTGAATATTGACATTTAAATCCCAAAGCCTTCAGCGCACTGTGCCACTCATTACTGCTTTCACTAGACATCCTTTCATTGGCAAAGTAATTATTTAAATCTGCATAGAACCGCAGGCATATACTTTGTGCATTGCGCTGCAGTTGGGTCATTCAATTGACACTGCTAATAAAGCGTAGGAATAGTCGGTTAAATGTATTAAGAGGCTGCGCAGGAGCAATTCGGATCAAGAGTTCATGGCGACCAAGGACAATGTAAATGCATCTGGTGCCCTTCCATACAGCTCTCATTTGACCCTGCTCGATCGCTGCTTGTAACACCACTATCAGACATGGCTGTGCATTTCATCCGGCGATGGACTGGTATCCTATCCTGGGTATAGCCCTGCCTTGCGCCCTGTGTCTGCTGTGATAGGCTCCGATCCCCCCGTGACCTTCTACAAGATTAAACGGGTACTGATAATGAACGAATTAATGTGGACTTGATATCTGTGTAGTTGTTGGTTATTTCCCTCCCCTGTTACTTTGTTTTCAAGTCCCTACCCACCTCCCTACCTCCTCTCGACGTGTTCATTGCTGACAACATCAACTTTGTTTTTAAATATACGAATATTAAACTGTATCAATACGAATGGCCAAAATAAAACAATAGAGGAAATTGCTCAATAATCGTGTTTTACTTAAATAGACATCACTCTGTATTGTAGAACATCTTTTTGGGATTGCAGTTTAATTCCATTAAAACAACTTCTTAAATTAACAATAATCTGGAATATGAAGCACTTCAGAGTGCCTAAACGATGCAACATTAAGTATTGCAATAAGACAATATTATTGCATAAGACTTTTTTTTTACTAAATCTAAAGCACATGCTTGGGTATTGACGGGTTTTTTTTCCTTAATACACAAAGCCAGGTACATAAAGGACTGTTACAAGTCCTCCGAGTTCGTGTTCCTCATGAGAGCTGTGACTAGGATGTTTTATATGAAAATTCGTTCTTGGCCAAGAGCCCTGGTATTGAGAAGAGATTGTGGGGTGGATTTCTGGCATATTGCAACGAGATACAGTCAAGGAATTTCAGTATGGGAGGCTAGGATAGCTAGATAGAGGTTCATTATCACAGCAGAACATTCCCAGTGAGCTTGCAAGCTCTTGAAGCTGGATTCCTGCGGTACAACAAACGTCTGAATTAAGCGTAGCATCAGCAAGGTTTAGCAAAGGGGCATTATAAAATATCAGTGAATCATAGCGTTTGTCCAATGATTCAGCCGTGTTAAATAATCAAAAACCAGCAACTAACACTACCCTGTCTAAACTTTTTGATAGCTCCCCCAACCACACTGCAAATATTTCTGGCAAAGACATATCACACATCGCATCGATTCGATAAAAAAAAAAATTGATGTAGGTTTTCACAGCTCAATGTATGAGAATTACTCTCAAGCGCTGCTCTTCTGGGATAGTCATTCTGAGCGACCCTCCTCTCTCCTTCGCGACGTTTTGCCTTCAGCATGAGTGGCTGATAGCCCGAGGATGCCTCCAACGTGGGATTCAAAACGTCGCGAAGAAGAGGAGAGGAACACTCTACATAGCTCTCCTTCGAAGTGTTTGGTAGAATTCGCAGGCAATACCAAGTACTACCTGACAGGGATCGCGACGTGAACGCTTCTACCTTGACATGGTCGTCCCTCAGCCAAGCTGAGGGACGACCATGTCCAGAGGCTGGCCATCGTGCTTCGAAGAATCGCAAAGAAGAAGATAGCTCTCCTGAAAGATCAACGCAAGAGCGAATCTCAAGAAATAGGTTGCCACATTACTTGCCATTGGGTGGTTTACCAGAATTGCATGGCACGCCACTTACGCACCTTGAGTGAATAAAGAAAGCCAATCTGTCTCAAGAAAATCAACTGAATGTAAACATCACCCATGAAACCCAAGCTGCATAATATCCGTCATGGCCTTTTGAGAACTAAATAAAAGACACGTGTTTTGTACACTCTTAAAACGTGCACATTTTCAACGTGTTAATGTTGTGACTATAAAGCATACTGCTTATATATGCAATGGCTGTTAATGTGTCTATATCGTAGAGTATAAGGTCAAACAGTGAATCAGTTAAACAAAGATCACTTGTTTCAAATACAGTTCAGTGCTTGCATTCACTTGGCACTGCATCATGTTAAAAAGGTAAGGAAAGGCGAAGCCCTGTAATTCCTTGCTCACACCACTGCAGGCAGTAGGGCCTCCATTAGAGGGAGATAAACAAAATCCCTTTCGGCAGGAATTTTGACATAACCGTCCACTGTATTGATATAAGATTTGACGTATGAGAATTCCTCTTAAGAGCCGATCGTCGGAATACCTATGTCGAGCGTCCCTCCGCTCTCCTTAGCAACGTTTCGCCTCGAACGTTGAAGGTATCATTAGGCTTCAGAGCATCAGGCGTTTGATGGTTGCAAATCCAGTGTCATTTAGTCAGTTTTTATTTAAGCTGGAAGGAACCGTTGCGTTACATGTACTGTAGCTCGTTTCAACAGTTGTTCAGCGGGGAGGGGTAAATTAGTAGATAACTTTGGGCTATACCTGAGGTTGAACGCCAGTCCATTACAGGGCATCGGGGGTAATTCAGTCAGGCCAATAAACCTAGGCAACATGATTTTTGACTGTGGGAGGAAACTGGAGTACCTGCCTAAAACCCAAGCAGATACGGGGAGAATGTGCAAACTCCACACAGAAAAGCACCCGAGCAGGGAATCGAACCCTGTCACCTCTTGCTGCGACGCGGCAGCGCTACTCACTGCACCAGGCGCGTCGCAGCCGCGGGTATTGCAGGAAAAAGTGGGGGGGGATGGAATCATGTTTCTGTGAAAGTGCGGGTGTCGCAACATATGATTTGAGACTACCTCAGGAAAAAGTGGGGTGGGGGGAATCATGTTTCTGTGAAAATGCGGGTGTCGCAACACCCGTAACACCCACGGCTGCGACGCTCCTGCACTGCACGAACGCGCCGCCCGCCGTGCGCCAACCATTGCACCACGCTGGCGGCAGCATCCTCCGTGAGAAGGGGGATCGTCAACTAAAACAAGACACGCCGTATGAAATTACATTTGCCAACAAGTCAGGCTGGGCAGCTTGATTAAAACAAGGCGCGTTGGGGCCGGGCAGCTGGTCGAAAACCTCCAACATGAATCAAGTAGGGCAATTTTAAAAGATAAAGATGCTCATTAGAGAGCACATGTGCATGAGGTTCCCATAAGTCACATCCATCAGAGAGCAGTAAAAATGCGTCCATTAGTGCTGTCACGCAAGCCCCGTATTGATGCCAGTGGTTCCTGTTACGCGGCTGTAAAACACCTCGTGTGGTTCCGCGGGTATTCCCACATGCGAACTTTGATCTTCAAGCTTCCCAAGCGGTCCGAGCGTGTCCCCTCGATTGAAATGTAACCGAATGACCGGCACCATCCATACCGAGTGCGATATCATTCGATCGTAGAGTGCCGTGAGTTGTTATCTAAATGTGGAAATGCAGTAAAGGCTGCACACGTTTTCAAACACGCGCAACTTTCTCTTTTGAGAGTTTAAAACATGTAAAAAGGACTATTGGATGAATACTCATCCCTCGTAAAATGTAACTTTGCATTTGGTTCTTTGAATGCGTTTTAGTGGAATAACTGGTGAAATAATCTTATAATGATACGTTGCATTTCTAAAGCACTTTTCTACTCGGTACTCAGCGTGCTGTGAATCACGTAAATAAATATTAGAGATAAATACATCGCTCGCTAAGAAGAGGAAAACTAATAAGTGAGCTAATTTAGAGCACCAAAATCGAGACAGAGCAAACTCATCTTGAGCTGGGTTCTAAACACCTTGTATGCAAACATCCTGATCTGATAATGATTAGTCAATAACGTGTTCATGCTTTAAAGTGTATGTGTGTATTAAATGTTTAAATAGACCTACTCGTCCTATTTGTGTGCAGCAAGAATTGTTTTTCTCTTGCGTTGTCCATTGAATGATATAATGATGTATTTATACTACTTGCCCTGAAGGGACTGATGAGCCAGAAGGATTGTACTTATAATCTAGAAATACCACCAATGGGAAAAGTGTGTGCAGAGAAATAAATCTGAGTCCGTTCTGGCCAACAAAATATCACAAACACCGCAGCACGCAAAATGAGCCCTTACAATGCAATTCAATAAAAACGGGTTTTTTTGCTGCAATGGAAAGAAAAATATGCAGTCTCAACAATAAGCCGACATTTAAACATTTTAGGTAAAAATTCTACTATAACATCAAGAGCCATGTGGGACTACGAGGAGACATCTTCAGGCCACAAGAAAGAAAACAATAATCCCACAGCTAACAGGTAGAAAGAGAAGATGGCGGTTAAATGTTGTTTGATGTCCGACAATTTGGTTATTGTACTGATGTAGGTTTTCACGGCTCAATTCATGATGGTTGCTCTTCTAAGCTGTTCTTTCGGGATAGACGTGTCACTGAAAGCTCTCCCTCAGGCGTTTGAGAATACTTGCAACGTGGGAAGCGAAACGTCGCAAGGGACAGAGGGAGAGCGCTCGACACGGCTATCCTGAAAGCACAGCTTTGAAGAGCAACCATCATAATTTGGTGATTGTTTTCTGTGATCAATCGTTTCAACACATGCCTCAAAATCTTGCTGGCCCTCCGAAACATCACCTGCTAGCGTGAGATCAAAGAGTGGCAGAAATATTTACTCAATATAACACCCCAAGCTACGAGATTATTTGACAACACCGCTCTGCCCATACTGCATGCAATATTCGCATGCAGTTCACACGTACATGTATGTTTTCTAAGGGTCATCACTTGGTGTATAGGACAGGACACCTGATAGAGTCAAGTTATGAAATGTCAGTGTTTGGTTTTCATTACCAGCATTCTTTCGTAAACATAAGCCTATTACCAATCAGAGGGACTAGGGGTAGCAACACAGCTAAACTGAAAGAGCATTGCAGGAATATTATTCGTAAATGTACCACGTGAGAAATATCTACTTGACTTTACATTATTCATGAATTTCACGAAATGCTTTTAATGGTATATCATGTGACTAAATTAAAAGTTACGAGTCATAAAACATGTGTGCTTATCATCTTAAAGTATGACTAGAATTTCCCAACTGCTAACATAAAATTAATAATCCATCTGGGCAGCAAATAAGGAAAGCATATTGTAATAATAATAATAGCATTTTATAGAGCGCCTTTCACCCGAGGGTCACAAAGCGCTGCACAAGGGCCGCGAAGAGAACGGCATGTCAACAATGAAAGAAAAAAACAACCAACAAAAACCAAAAACAACAAAAAATAAATGATTAAGGCTGCTTCGAATAATAATAATAATAGCATTTTATCGAGCACCTTTCACCCGAGAGCACACCAGTTCATCACACCAACGTAGAGGTGAAACGATTATAATACGTGTGCCAACGTGTTTTAAGATTATATTTTGGCCTGTTCCAATTCTACCAATACCCCTGCATTATCGCAGCAAGACTACGGATAAAGTACAGTAATTATATTCCGAAATTATAACCACATTTGTTGACAGTATAATTTCTGGCGTGAATATTTGTACAGAAATCTCAAATCGCTAATTGTTATTTTTCAGGCCAGGTAGCTCAGCAGTAGAGCAAGGGCCTTGGAATCAGAACGTTGTGAGAGCAATTCCTAATTGGGGGTTGACTCAACCCATAAACCAATCAGGGTGGATACAAACTCTACAGTCGTTGTCCTATGATTAGACTCTTCCCCACCATAGGAATGTGGAATTTCTACCACGAGAGATGACCACTATCTTGGCACCCACTTTAGCAAGAAATCACTTGAACGCTTTCATTTCTAAATAATGTCCGCAAACGACTCGTTTTGTCAGCTTTTTTACACATGATAATTAACACAGTGCTCGGTGGAAGGTGGCAGAGGGATTTAATAAACATGCCAATTGTTTTAACCACATGGAGGTCTAACCTCTAACCATTACATCATGGCACTATCACATGTAGGTAGACATTTATGAAAATCCTCATGGGATACATTTCACATGGCCTTAATGGAAGTAAATTAATTTGCTAGATAATTTGCGTGCGATTCTTGGACACTACGGTCCCACGCTTGAAATTCTAACACGTCAGCACCTTGATAGATTCCACAAGGCCACTGCCATTTGTTTATTTGTATTCCGCGGAGAATGGCTCTGCACATGCAAACAGGTTTTAGTAAAGCTCTTAGCTCCTCAGTGAATTCCTTATTTCTGACATCACTGTTACACCACAGAACAGACTTCCCACTCTTATTTTATAAACTAAAGTGATTTCATCTAGAAAAGAAAAGCTTCAGTTAATTCCACTTGGCACTGTTTAGGATGATGGTTGCTCTTCAGAGCTGTTCTTTTGGGAAAGCCGGGTCACGGTGAGCCAAAGCCTATGCCAGCAGACACAGGTCGCAGCACAGGGCTATTATACCTGGGGTGGCACGCCAGTCCATCACAATTTAGTCACACCAATCAACCAAGGCACCATGTTTTTGGACTGTGAGAGGAAACTTGAGTACCCATGCTGACTGGAGAACCTGCAAAGTCCACACAGAGGCACCCGAGCCAGGAATTAAACTTGAAACCTTCTTGGTGTGAGGTGGCAGCACTGCTCACTGTGCTACCGTGCCACCCCCATTCAGATATTACCATGTGGAAAATTAAATAAACTATTTAAGAGGGCCCCGTGTCCGCGTGGGTTTTCTCCGGGCACTCCGGTTACTTCCCACAGTCCAAAGACATGCTGTTGCATAGGTGAATTGGCTTGCGGACTAAACTGCCCCTGGTGCCCTGTGATGGACTGGCGTCGCATCATGGGTATAGCCCTGCCTTGCGCCCTGTGTCTGCCGGGATAGGATTAAGCGGTTTCTGACAACGAATGGATGGATGGATATTTAAGAGGGCAATCACTACAGTATGAGCATTACAATGCACTCCAATATTATATGCACAAGAATTCTACACACAGTACTTTATTTTCATACCCGTAAAATTGGTTAACAAAGTAGACAGCCACTTGTAATGTTGAAAATCATACTTTTATTTAATGTGAATTTTTGGTAGGCAGTAGGGGCTGTTTTCCCAGCGACTCAGGGGGCAATTGTAGATTTTTCATTTTGACGAAATGTTAAGGGGAGTTGTATGACATTTCAAATAACCATGCGAGTGAAACTCAGACCCCCAGTTTCCTTTCATTAATCGTTGTCAAAACTCAGGGCGCCTAATATGCCTACAGCGAAGTATTAAATCCCAGAGATGAATGTTGCTAGTTCTTTTTATAGTATGACAATGTCATCATTTCTTATTTAGCAATAAGATACCCAGGAAAGGTGAAGGTGGGCGGCACAGTGGCGCGGTGAGTAGCGCTGCCTACTCACAGCAAGAAGACCTGGGTTCGCATCGCGGCTCGGGTGCCTTTTTGTGTGGAGTTTGCACATTTTCCCTGTTTCTGCGTGGGTTTTCGCCGGGCACTGCGATTTTCTCCCACAGTCCAATCATACGCTGCTGGATAGGTTAATTGGCCTGCTGACTAAATCGTTCCCGGTGCTCCGTGAAGGACTGGCGTCCCATCCTGGATATAACCCTGCCTTGAACCCTGTGTCTGCTGGGATAGGCTCCGACTCACCGCAACCCTGCACAGGATTAAGGTGTGGCTCTGCAATGTCTTAAAACCCCACTGCTGGCAAAAGGGCCTCCCCAAGACGGAGCTTTGGAGAGCGCATCTGGAGGATATTTGGTCTACTCCTCCACACCACCCAGATGTCTTGGAAGAATAGGGAGTACCCACACTTTACCCACCGAACACGACCCAAACCGGACCCCACCCTCCCTTCCCTCCCCTATATAGAGAGGGCCCGGGGAAGGCGAGTTGGGTTCTCGCCAGATCCCTTGTTCCTGATGAAGCTGACTGCAACTATCAGTGAAACGTCGTACCTTCATTGTAAATGTTGTGGGTTCGCTCTCCAACATACCGGTGTGCTGAAGTAGTAACGAATTGGCACGTTTTGTTCACGTGACAACCCTTTACTGATTACCTGTGTCGGGTGGAGGCGGGTTTGCGACGTGACCTAACTCACGAATAGAGCTATACTATGGACGACGTGCGGTCTATCCATATATATTGCTGGGTGGACAGAGGCAGGGTGATTTAAAGAAAATTACACCATTATTTCCACTGCCATTGAGAGAGGGTGACACCAGCAATCTCTGGATTGTTAACCATTAAAACACACCAGCATTGCACGATATTACCTATAAACAAGGCCTTGACACGAATGGAGACAATGACCATGGGGATGGATGCTTCAGTGATGTTATGGGCTGCATTTAGTGGTTTCAATGGTTCCTGAAAGAGAATGTCACTGCTTACTGCTGGGGGCCCCCCAAACATCATAATAACACTACTGCAATGAAGTATCAGTTATTATTCGTATAATAATACATTATACAAACACAAATAAGTTAGCACTAATGTAGAGGGCTGGTAAATATTCACACGATTGATGTTTCGTTTAAGCAAAATTATTGTTTTAAGTCAAATGCTAAGGCGAAACTCTGGCTCCATATGACGATTGCCAGGAATATTTGAAAATGTTTTTTTTGTGATTCTGCATTGAAATTGGAGCATAAGTGCAAATACAAAAATCTCAAGCATTCCCTTTATAATTTACAACAATGTGTGTCCCTCGCTAGGGCAGTGTTATTGATGAATGCTTTGAGATTTAATATTTGAAACATTTCCTTGATTAAAATATCGTTCTAATAATAATAATAATAGTAGTACATTTTATGACGCGCCACACAAATTCCACGCCTGGTCATGGACGTGACACAGATACGGAGCAGCGAGGAATCCGCAGAGAGGGAGGCAGTCAGCCAGACAGTCAGCTGGTGCCAACCCGTGAGACGCTGCTTTCCTACATATTATAATGTTATCGGCCAAGTAAATAAATCAGTGTTTTTTAGTTGTGGGGGGAAACCGGAGAACCTGGAGGAAACTCACGCAGAACAGGGGGAGAACACACAAATTCCACACAGAAAGGCGCCCCAGGCAGGAATAAAACCACCTCGGGCAAGATTTTTTTTCTGTGAGACGCAGAGGTTACCACTGCGCCACCCTGTCACCCTGATCGATTAATTGTAATCAAATATCTATTTTCATTAAAACTATATCCGTGAGAATATAAATATAATTTGCCTAGATGTATACATAATGATATATAACATGGAGGAACATAGATGGAATATATAGTACTCATTTATTCACTGTCAGAAATTACTTAATCCTGTACAGGGTGGCGGTGAGCCGGAGCCTATCCCGGCAGACACAGGGCACAACGCAGGGCGATACCCAGGATACGGCGCCAGTCTATCACATGGCACCGGGGGAAATTTAGTCAGCAGGCCAATTAACCTTTGCACCAGCATGTATTTGGACTTTCGGAGTAAACTGGAGCGCCCAGCAAAAATCCACGCAGAAACAGGGAGAAATATATAGAACTCTTCAGTATAATTCATGCTTAACGGATTTGTATTTACGTTTTCTACCTTACTGTCTGTCCATGACATGATTCGACTTGACAGCATTCATTTAAGGAACTGTTAACAAAATATAATAATATGTAATGATCTTTGTGCAACCGTTCTAATGTTTTTGCAGGATTCCAAGGTAAGAAGTATCGTTGTATTTACGCTTAAGTTTGGATTAAAAGATATGGAATATAGCAAATAAAAACAAATAAAACTACAGCTCCTGCTTCACCCTGCTAGGTCTGTTACCACTATTAACCACTGTTGGCTCCAGCTGAAATTTTACATTTGTTGCCAACACATAAGTCAAAGCACATGCACGATCTGTTATTATATCTTCAATACAGTTCATTTTTAGAAAACTAAAGACAGACATTTTGAGCACACTATTGGATTCAAAACATTTGTCTCTGAGAGAAATATGAACAACAAAAAGCAAGTGAAATATATTCGGCAAAATCAGAAGTTACTCTGCTGGAAACGTAACAACCAATAAATTAGTTGAACTACTGATTAAATGTTTGCAGGTGTTCCTGCAAAGAGATACTAAAGCTAGAGTTATTTGAACCCAGTGTAAATTTATTCAGTATTCAGCGTATACACGGTCACGAAATTCGCAGTGGGCGGCACGGTTGCGCGGTGAGCTGTTCTTTCTACGTTGATGATGCTTCCAACGTGGGAGGCGAAACGTCGCGAGGGAGAGATGGAGATCACTCGACACAGCTTTCTCGAAAGAACAACTCTGAAGAGCAACCATCAGACATCTATCTATGTAAACCTGCACACGAGTTCTTCTTCTTTGCGATTCTTCGAAGCACGATGGCCAGCCTCTGGACATGGTCGTCCCTCAGCTTGGCTTCGAAGTGTTTGGTAGAATTCGCAGGCAATACCAAGTACTACCTGACAGGGATCGCGACGTGAACGCTTCTACCTTGACCCCCGCACACGAGTTGAGCCCATCCAGTAGACAATGTGATGTGATCAACGCACACGAGTTGATCACATCACATTGTCTACTGGATGGGCATCCTCCTGGCTGCATTCTTTCCCATTATTTCCATTCTGTACTATTATCTGTTTTGACCATGATGCCGTCTATTGACGTGCCCTGGCCAAGCGCAGTTACTTTTTTCAGAATTAGAATTTCGTATATAACGGCCTAATAGTCTCTGTCAAACATTCCTCTGTTTATCAACGTGAATCCACGCATACATCTCTCCATGTGTATGTGTAAACTTTTCAGTTTTAATTCAATTTTCTAAGTTTACGTCCACCCTCTCTGTCAACAAAGCAGGTAATACACGTGGGTTAAAATGTGTCACTAATTTCTCATTGTCACCTCAACGTACAGTTGTCAACCTAAACACGACGACAAAAACACAAGCAGCACAGTCCATTCTGGCAAAAGGCTTCAATGTTGCCCTCGCGCCCCGCAATATACCCTCATACTGCAAGCAGACAAAGGAAACGACACGGTCGTCGTAACCACAGATTATCAAAAGCTAAAAATGCACCAAAAAGTTAGCAACACATTAGTGTCCGCAAAACGAAAGAGGGACCCAATCAAGAAAATCAAAAACCACATCAAAACTATCTTAAAACAAAATATCCGAATTGATGCGACAAGAAAAATGGTAAACCCACAATACATCAGATTTCCCAGGGTAATACGGGCTGCCAAAGATTCACAAGGAAGGCGTCCCATACTGTCCAATAGTAAGCACAATTGGGTCACCAGTCGACAAGCTTACAAAATACATAGCCCAGTAACTTCCACCTACAGTGGAGCTTGCCCCTTTATACATAAAGAACTCAAGACATTTCATTTCAGTGCTGAAACGAATCACACTTAACCCAACGTATCTACTAGTGAGTTTCAATGTGGTCTCTTTATTTACAAAGATACCCATGAAAGAATCCATCAAAATCATTGAAAACCATGTTTCACAGGAAGACAGTGGAGCTAGCATGTGCCTACTACAAGTTCGACAGTGAGTTCTATCAGCAGTAAGAGGGAGCCGCAATGGGGCCTCCAGTCTAACCCACAGCAGCCGACTGGTACATAAAAGTATTTGAAGAGGAAGCCATGAACTCAGCCACATTAAAACCCAAAGACTGGTACCAAGATATTGACAAGACGTTCGTTCCGTGGCCAAATGGAAGACAAACGCTAGAGGATGTCCTGGGTAATCTGAACGCCATAGAGCTAAACATCAAGTTCACAATGGAAACTGAACAAAACGGCCAATTCCCATTCCTGGACGTTCTGGTGAAGACAGACACGGACGGAAGAACACTCAGCCACAGGGTGTACGGAAAACAACACATACTGACAGGCAGGGGTGTATCTACGGAAAATAGCGCCTATGGCAAGCACTGACATTGCGCCCTTGTCCAAACATCTGACACCCATATTTTAGATAACTTTAGCATAATATCAGCTCAAAAATACAAGTCAAGCTCGTTAATATTTTAATAAATTATGGCACTACATGAAAATTATATCTGCACCTTCCTTGCTTTCACTTCAATATAAACTGCTCAATGGCGTCCCCTTCAAGTGGCACCCATGGCACGTGGCATACCCTAGATACGCTACTGCGGACAGGAGTGACACCACCACCCGAAACAAAAAAAGAGGGATAGTGCACACTCTAGTACACTGCTCCAAAACAAAATTAGACAAAAAACATTTAAAAATCGAACTAAAACATTTACAAGCACTACTCAGCAATGGATACACAAAAAGAAAGATCCAACTTGCAATGACGAGAAACCCACGTCCAAAAAAAACAAAAATGAGGATAAGGACACCGAAGCCCACGCCTTCCTGCCACATGTCAAGGGCGCCACGAACAAAATCATTAACTCTTTTCTTCTTCTTCTTTGCGATTCTTCGAAGTGCGATGGTTACATTACAGTTTCCCATTTTCTCACACAGCCCCTTGCATTTTAATTTAACTCCGCAAGGTCTTTTGAGCTGAAAAAATACACAATATAAAAAACATCTTCACAGCCCACCATAAGTTTCAGGATGTGATCAAATCACCTAAAGACCGACTGCCATTACAAACAGAAGGGAGTGTACTGCATTCCTTTCAGCAACTGTGAGCAAGTGTACATTGGACAAACCGGAAAAACAGTTGCTACACGGAATAAGGAACACGAAAGAGCGGTCCTCTTGTTGCACACGTAAAGATCGGCGGCGGCTGCCCAGACTAAAGACAGACAACACACAATCGATTTCGTAAAGATGCGTGTACTGGCTGCAATCCACCACATAGACCCAAGATTGATCCGTGAAGCAATAGGTATTCACAAGACCCAAAACAAAACATGAATCGCAAATAAGACATGATAATAAAGCTCACCAGAACTTGGGGGCCAGCCTTGAAAAACAAAATGCTACACGAGGCAACCAAACCGAGGAAACACCTATAAACGATGATTAAAAGATCCCACTGTGAAACAACACAGGCAGAAGAAGGGATGTTTTGCATGAGTAATAACATGGTTACAGGAGGTATAATCGAAATGCAGACAAACCAGGGAGGCACCTTTGAAACTAACCCCAGGGTTTGTTAGGTACCATGTTAACACAGAACATATAGAAACACAACGCACTTAACTATACACCTCAACGCCTGAAGATGCCTCAGACGTGGGAGGCGCTCGACACGGCTCTCTTAGAAGAACAGCTTTAAAAAGCAACCATCATGAATCGAGCCATGAAAACATACATCAGAACATTGGTTACAAATGTTCCACTTTAGGCATATGCGTAAGTTACTTTTCATGACCGAGTTTGGTTTCCCAAAGACCACTGCCACGTGGTAATCTCTACCGTGTTGGTACATCATTTTATTGTGTTACGTTGTACTTTTTATGTATTAGTTCGTGTTATGATTTCCTTTAAGGCGCCTTGCATTCTAGGTAAGGCGTTGAAATAAATTATTATATCTTCCGGAATAGGCTCCCGGTCAATGGATGGATGGATACATTATCGCTATTATTACTATTTTCATTGCGGCCCACTTCAATATCACTACTAAACGCATCCTGCTGCGTTTTCCAAATATGTCACGTAGATAAAAATCTCTGTTTGTTCAGTGAACTTGTTGTACGTGGCCTTTATTTTGCGCGTATTTATCCTGAGCCCAAATATTCAGTCTTCTTCATTGTATTTTTCTGACATTTCAAGGTCATATTTAGTGTTGTAATTTTGCAAGACTTAGTTTTGGCTGTGGTATTACAGCAGTGACTTAGGATTCAGTTATGCCAAGCTCTTGTGTGTGAACATTTAGGAGTTTTATTCCGCTCGCGATTTTCTTGCCAAAACAGGGAAATCATTGATAATGAATAGATAAATTAGACTGTTGGAAAATTGGCAAGAATAATCTAGTTACCATTTGATTTCACTATTGGGAGAAAAAGTACTCAAATTGGTCTACATCGTGCCAATAGAGCATATGGATTAGATTAGATTATATGGGCATGTCAGGGTAAACAATGACCCATGCTTGTCAATGTAAGGAAGAAGCGGATAGACAATCGCAATATCAATCATCACATCAAGGTTAATAAAGGATCGGGTGAAGCAGTGGTGAATGTGATTAGCACGTTGTGCTTTGAATCTGACGACCTCAGTTCGAATGCCAGCTAGGGTTGGCTAACGGCGGTGGCGAGTGATATCTGAAGCAGTCCTGGGCACCCACTCCACTAACCCGCACTGGCCAGCATGGTGAATAGGTAAATTATGGTCAAATAACCCCCACAGCATGTGGAGGCCCTCATCTAGCAGTGAAATTCTAAAAATAAGTACATCATGGGTATATGAGATCTTGAGTGCGAGTCTACACAAATTAATAACAGCATCCAAAGGAGAAAATTACAGACAAGACCATAACTTTAAACTATGCATGGGGTATGTACAGCTGCTTCACTGTTTCGTGTGCAAAAAACTAGTATGGACATATTTTGTTTCGTTATGGGCCATATATGCGTAACCTAGGAGTGATAATGCACCACGCTGTTGTGGACGCTAGTTCAAAACCACGTGGACATCACGCACAACCAACGTAATGTGTTTCGAGCCCCGTGGCGACTGGATCTCCTGCGTTTCTTTTGAAGGTACATCAATGGCTTATTCGCGTCACAAAATAATGCGTAAAAAATATATACATATATACGTATTACATCGGTGTTTTAGGTTGTTGGATATTTTTTAAACAAATATCATCAACTGCAGAATTACAAAAATGAATTTCCAGGCAGATGAGAGCGGATCGAAGTGCTTTCGAAAAGCTGAACTTGATGATGAGGAGTAACAAACCCAATGTGGCGAAACAACAGAAAACACATTTTCATTTGTAAGAACATGGGGAAGCCGATGATGGAAGGGAATTCCAAAGTGGAGTGGCACGAGGCAACGAGCTGAAAGAGAGGCGCTCTGACCTGCAGTGGGGTCATTGAGCGCCGTGGATAAAATGACATACGGCTCAGAAACATGGACATTAATGAAAAATATAAAACAAAAATCTGCAGAGTGTTCAAAGCCAGGAGGGATGCAAGCCTGTACTCACAATGCGTGACGTAAAAGCGAACACGTGGATTGCAGAACAACGCAGTGCACAGCGGTTCTAGAGATCGTGAACACCGTTAAGAAAATTAAATGGGTTTGGGCAGGGCACGTCACTTTTAAAAAACTTGAAGGGGCTTCCGCCATCCATCCATCCATTGTCGGAAACCGCTTAATCCTGTACGGGATCGTGATGAGCCGGAGCCTATCCCAGCAGACACAGAGCAAAAGGAAGGGCTAAACCCAAGGTGGGACGACAGTCCATCACAGGGCACCGGGGGCAATTTAGTCCGCAGGCCAATTAGCCTAAGCAGCATATCATTGGACTGTGGGAGGAAACCGGAGTGCCAGGCGAAACCCACGCGGACACGGGGAAAACATGCAAACTCCACACAGAAAGGCTCCCGAGCCGGGATTCGAATCCGGGGGCTTCTTCCCGATGGTTAAAACTAGTAACGGAACGGAGGCCAAGGAATGGGTAGCTTTAGAGAGCACGTCCACCGTGGAGATGGAGCAATGAAATCAACTGGTGTGCAGGCATCGGATGCGTTACAGTGACATCGCAGGATCGTCAGAGATGGAGGCAACTCTTTTTAACCCTTCATCCAACAGTGGATTGACCATGGATGCTGATGACGATGATGATCACAAACACAACGACGGGAGGAAGTGTTATTACAGCTTAATCGTATTGCGCTTGCTAAACACCATCGTTAAAAAAACAACTGCACGCGGCTGTGTGGGCCACTTCCTTTTAGTGCTTTAAAAAGTTGGTAAAATTTGACTCCAACGGCTACTGACCCATTTCCCTCGTATGCGTCACAGGGAACGTGATGGAGGTGCTGGTGAACCCCTAATGACACGCTGTGGCTGCAATTGCATCTCAGCGGTATACGTTTCAGAGGTGGGGCCACTGTGAGAAGAACACACAGAGCTTGTCGAACGCTCTCAAGAATGGAACAACACCACGGGCAATACTTTCGCAATAGCGTAACTTCAACAGCAACCAAACAAAGTTCCCGGAATCGGCTCACGTTAACACGGTACGCTATATATTTCGAATGTGTTGCTTTGTTGGCAGTGGGGAAGTGGTTTTAAAGCTCAAGCAAAAAAATATTTTTGTTTCTTTGTTAGAAATATGTATCAGTAACACTGACCAAGAGTAAATCATATATAATAGGTGCCGTTGTGGGTAATGGTTTTTCTTCCGAACACAAGACGATCATCACACATAATGCCATACACACCTTAGATGAAATTATGACATTATATAGAAAGTTGCTGGTGTCTCAGTCAATTAATCGGCATTGTAAAAGCTATACGTTCACTTCGGCAGATAAAACGTGAAATTCTGAATCTGCGCAAAGAACTTAGACAGGAAAACTGATAGGCCAATGAAAAACGAATTAATAAAAAAAACACCGTTGCAATTATAAACAAAATATGGTGGAAAATAATGCACAGTATATATCAACTGTGTAATGTTTATAGATTTGATTTTAGTTGCATAGTCTTGATTGAAAACATCTGCCGGGTATTAGTTTCAGGATGTAGATACTATATGAAAAAGTGCATCTGATCTATAATTACCGAGGTTCGGCTGTTTGCTGTTAAGTTTACCCCACGGGCTAAACACCTGTTGCCAAAGAGCCAGGATTTAGTAGCACTTGGCAGCAACTGGCTTTTACCATTAATGTAATGCATCACGACATAGTTTTAGTGAGTTATGAGGTAAACTTAAAACAAAGCAGATAACACTCACACTGGAACAGATTCTGGATACAGTACTTGAAATTGGATCGTGGGCTACTGTTCCGACCATCGTGCTTCGAAGAATCGCAAAGAAGAAGAAGCACAAAGATGAAAACCTTCGAGGACAGGGCATTATCTGCCCTTCCTTTGCACATTTGTGGTGCTTTGACTTTAACTACGTTTAACTCTCTCTCTCTCTTAGAACATCAAAGAGCAGACATTTGTGGAAGACCATTGTCTCCGAGGTCCTGTGGGATATAGTACCTAGCAGAGAACTCACTCTTAAAGATATCCGTCCATCCATTGGCAGAAACCGCTTAATCCTGTACAGGGTTGCGGTGACCCGGAGCCTATCCCGGTAGACACATGGCGCAAGGCAGGGCTATACCCCTGATGGGACGCAAGTCCATCACAGGGCACCGGGGGCAATTTAGTCAGCAGGCCAATTGACCTATGCAGCAGCATATCTTTGGACTGTGGGAGGAAACCGGAGTGCCCGGCGAAAACCCACGCGGACACGGGGATAACGTGCAAACTCCACACAGAAAGACACCCGAGCTGGGATTCGAACCTGGGTCCTTCCTGCTGTAAAGGCGACAGCGCTACTCACCGCGCCACCGTGCCGCCCAAACCTACATCAGTACATCATTGTTATTATTAAACGCTTATGATTGTACGTTGCTCAGTCTGCCTAGCTCGATGGTCAACATCGTCTTCAATTGGCAGGACTTATGGCTGGCTACCGCTACGTTTCCATCGCAAATAACGTAGTAGGTCAAAACTACGACAATATTCAGCGAATGCTGACTCAGAATGAACTCATGAAAAACAATATTGCACACACTCTGCTCGTATCTTGAACAACAACCAGTGGATTTCCATTTTGTAATTTAGCCTAATACCAAGGGTATTATGGTCTCTAATTTGCTTAATTGCTCCAAAAACGTAACAGCCCGACGTTAAAGGAAATCGTTTTCTCTACGTATTTCTAAACAATGGTTATATTTTAAACTAGCGGCACTGAATGTTTTAATTAGGCTCTCATTAATATGGTGTTGCTGGCTTTTGTGTTATTTGTGAAGCTTTTCGCTTGTTTGAAAGATGACAGACTGAACATATCTTGCCTCATACATGGGTAAGTACAAGTTATAAGAATAATTCTGCGATGGCACTGAGGGGGCACAACCAGTTAAAAAAGCATGGCGATATTACCCATGGACATACCTTGGATTCAGGTCAGACAATTCATTGTACAGTGTGCTAACCAATGAGCCATTACTCTACCCCTGGAAATGCACTGCTAACAATTTGAAAAAAAAAAATCAGACACAGCATACAGTGGTAAAATACGTCCACAAATTATTACGATTGCAACGAGTTTAGGTTGTTGGATTTTAAAATAGTTTTCTGTTTATATTGAAGACTGTCTAAGGCACTCAATTGGCGCATACCAGCGGAGCACAATTAGCTCTTTGAGCTGTGGTTTTCATTGGAAGGTCGACCTTTTTAATGAGCTTCAGTGTCAATGTTTCTGTGCTGTGGCAAATACCTCACTAGTGTATAATGAGACGGAAATGTTTAATTACAGCTCCATCACAGTAGAGGCGTACAAGTTATAACAGATGTGTTAAAGCGTAACGGTTAAGCACCGAGGTATTTTATTAATTAGATTAAAATAAACGAGTATATATTTAGGGGTGGCACGATGGCGCGGTGAGTAGCGCTGCCGCCTCACAGCAAGAACCCCAGGGTTCGAATCCCAGCTTGGGTGCCTTTCTGTGTGGAGTTTGCATGTTCTCCCCATGTCCGCGTGGGTTTTCGCTGGGCACTCCGGTTTCCTCCCACAGTCCAAATACATGCTGCATAGGTATTTGGCTTGCTGACTAAATTGCCCCTGATACCCTGTGATAGATCGGCGTCCCATCCTTGGTATAGCCCTGCCTTGCACCGTGTCTGCCGGGATAGGCTCCGGCTCACCGCAACCCTGTACAGGATTAAGCGGTTTCTGACATTGAATGAGTGAATGACGTGTATATATATAAATATGTAGTCTGTGTAGTGTCGTGCATTCGGGGTTTTTCATTCAAAGCACAGTTCTTTACGTTTCTCTAACAATGTCAGTATTGCATTTAAAATATTATTTGCCGTGCAATTGTTTCGCTTGTTGTAAAGGCTTTTTAACAGGGACACGAGCGTATACACTGAACGGATAACGTGATAACATTCTGCACATTGCTGCACATTAAACATCTGTCTGCATTACCAGATTTGAGGTCTTACGAGACATTTCCCAGAGTTTATAAATGGTGTTCTAATTTACCTCACCCACCCTCCCACCTCCCATTTCGAGAACAGACAAGCTAAGTGAGCAGTACCCTTTTTTCATGTGGTCTGAGCGAGGCAGCCTTTGCGTGTGCTTGTGGCCTGTCTGATATCAAGTAGATCAATGTGTTTCAGCCCCTGGCTGTTAATGACCTCTGGCAGAATCACAAGTTAATCACCACGCCAGTCTACCAAGAACACGGTCTGATTTCCAGATGGTCCTTTCTTGCACTTGTAATTAATTGCCCCCTTCTAGTGATCAGGAAGTTTTGATTAAACCATAAGCCTATTTAACAAGGTGGGCCAATCATCATCCACAGCTAACCACAGGTGCAGGCAGGCGCAGCCTGTTGGGTCACTGGTGCTTTAAAAAAATCGTTTGTACTAAAGTGCTCAGGTCATTTGACGTATTGTAGTAAGTACATAAAAGGGACCTGTTCATTCGGTGCCAAAAATGCTGATTAATTTGAGGTCACAGTGGAATCCGCTAAATTATTTGCATATGCAGAGAGTAACAATTTCCGTACGATGCCAGTCCCAACCGCACTGCTGGCTGAATGTGAAACACCCTATAAACAGTTGAAATCTTCATTTTGTCGTTTCACAAGAGAGATATACGGGCAGTTGTCACATCCGGATGTTTCCACGATCTATTGCAGAACGTTGTATTTACGACATGCTAGACGTCACATATATGTGTGTGTGTGTATTATTTACGCTCTGTAGATAATGCGCTTCTCTACATTACCCACAACATACTTTACCCCAGGTATGCCTGTGAATAAAAGACGATGAGCTTTAAATAACAGAGGCCAAAATTTGTAACAGCTGGTTTATTCACGAATGATTATGGTAAAAAGGTATCGCGGCTGTCCTAACGGTCCTTGCTCACGCCAATGATGTCAACAGTGCCTCCACTGGAAGAAGCTCTAGAAAATCCATACACCCATCCATCATCAGAAATCGCTTAATCCTGTACAGGGTTGCGGTGAGCCGGAGCCTATCCCGGCAGACACAGGGCTCAAGGCAGGGCTATACCCAGCATGGGACGTCATTCCATCACAGGGCACCGGGGGCATATCAGGCCGCAGGCCAATAAACCTATGCAGCAGCATGTCTTTGGACTGTGGGAGGAAACCCGAGTGCCCGGCAAAAACCCACGCAGACCAGGAGAGAACATGCTCTAGAA
>JAZEWU010000002.1:27790924-27805249 GCA_036362915.1 Geotria australis
GGTTGGGGGTGAAATTGCCCCACAGTTAAGTGGCGTCGTTTTAAATTGGAGCGATGCTCTTTGTCCGTTGTTTTTTTTTATCAGATACAAAAAAGCCGCCCGCCGAAAAGTATACAAGAGGCAAGCGGAGGCGCCTGCTTTTTCTGAAAGTCCAGACATCATCTTCATGGTGCAGCCAGCCCCACGCCCAGCTACGCGTGCATCTTTCCAGATCCTGGCGCATCACTGAGCTGCTCTGGACACACAGCCCCTTGGAGAGATGCCATGAGGGGGGGATGGGGGGAAGCCATCTGAGTCATCCACGGCGTCGATTCTGCACCTCGCCTCCTCCTACATGGAAGAGCGAGTAAATCGCCTTTGCAACCAGCAGACGTCTGCGAGCTGATCACATCCCAAGTGACAGTGCTTAGGGCGAGCAAGACCTTACATCCAGTATAATATGCATCTGTGGTTGTTGCCTCTAATACTCATCACTGCTCACCTAATGGAGTACAATTATGGCCAGAGCATTATAAGACCAAGGAGGAACGCCCGCAGTAAGTTCATCGTGCCGTGTGCGTTGTGATATGCAGCTCGCTGCTCTGTGTCGCACACCCTCACACGCTCTGTGTCGCACACCCGTACGTGTGCGTTGCATGTCACCGTAAACACACTGCTGCTGTGCTGGATGGCAATACTCGGCGCTTGACTTATTTCTCTCAATAACTATTCAATGGGCTTCTGCTGAGCATGCCCCAGCCTATGCCGGAAAATATGCTAAATTGGTGCACAATGTATGACGTCAATCAATACTGCATGTATCTCGGCACCTGCTAGAGGGACACGCGATACTAAATGCCACCGTATTCAATTCAATGTCGATCTATATTTAATAGCACGCGTAAAATAACAGCAAAGGTCGCCGCATCTGTAATTGGTGACGCGTGTGGTTTACGGTAAGCGCTTGAATAGCACGTCGCTCCGGCGCTCTGGGCTGTTAATTGCTCTCAGTATTATCGATACTAGCAGACTACCCGTCATACGGGCGATCCTGTTCCGAGCGTGTAGCACGTTCTCCTGACATCTCTTGATGATGACGTTTTGTTGCTGACATGACTGATTTGACCTGGAATTCTTCATAATGTCCTTTCGGGAATATTACTGCTAGCTCTCTGACGGCTCAGAATGGTAATCAATAAGTAGGAAGTAAAGCTGAAATAAGACGTAAACAAAGCCTCGGTGTTGTGCAGATACAATTTGCGATGATGAAAGATTCGAACCGCGTACCTTCAGTGCGGACATACACACGTATATGCATATGTAACAAACATGTTCTCCATTATACATATACATTATTAAGTAATGCAAATACGGTGGAGGAACGTTCCTAATTCGTGCGCACCCAGTGCAAACAATTCAAATGATATAATTGTTCACGGGAATTTTACTTACTACATTGTATATCGTATTACTATTATTGCTAAACATCATTACAGTCACGAGTGCAGTACAGTATATTAAATTACAGTAGTTTATGACTTAGCCAGAAATGTAACTCATTTAACGACGATTTCCCGAAGCAAGCCCGATTCACTGCGAACATTCGTCTATACCAGAACCAACTCAGCATTCATCAGTTTACATGTGACTTAATATACTCGCATCATTAATTGAGTTGGTGGAATCCAGCGTGTCAAGACGTTGCTTAGAAATTGCAATTGCACGTGGAGGTTTTTGTTCCGCCTAACTTTCTTTAGCATCACCCACCGCGTGCAATTTTCCACGAAGAACCCATTGCTTGATAAATTACAATAATTCGCTTTTGACCTATTGGATCTTAATAAAAATTGGTCTTTGACTTGATAATACTACTGCAATTAGCGTTGGACTTATTGGGGTGCCACGCTGCAAGGGAGGGCGTGGGCCCCCTCATTAGCCGCCTAAGGGGTCGGACTCCATGGTTTGTTTATGCGCAGGGCTGACCCCACACATGCGGCCAGATGCCCTCTCTCACTCGGCGGCTCTTGAACATGTAATTCTCAAAGTCTCCCGTTTCAAGTCGCCGCAATATAAACGGCTTTGTCGAGCCTCACGCGGTGTCCACCCCCAACGCCTACACATGCTCTCTCCTCCCGAGACCCCGAGCCGTACCGTTCCTTCAATTCCTCTCGCTCCCTCCCTCTCTCTCTCTCATCCATGGCTTTTAGAGAGCCAGTTAATGGCATTAATGGTTTTAACCTCGTCCGCTCCTAGACTTCATGAGCGCGGCGATTTACGTCACTGGGATCGTCGAATCCTATGAACTTGTGCTCCAGAATTCAAGTGGCGAGCGATTCTTGCCCGCCCAATCGCGCGAGACACTTCGAGTGCATCTCCCGTAACGAAATAAACACAGTTCGTAATCGTCATGTGAGATTTCATGACCTCTAGATACCCGTGGGGTGTGTGGATAGTGGATACACGGGGCAGAACATGATTTGCAACGTCACTGCAAACACTGCCTTCTTTGATTTGTAAAATGTTGAGATATCGTAGACAATGCCTCTCCTTCGTTTGTGATCGGAGAAAGAGTCGCACTTAAAACCTTACTACGCGCAGTTGGTGTCAGCAGTTCGTGTACAGATAACACGGTTTCAATTCGGTGGTGCGTGTTTGCTTGCAAAGGTCAATTTAGGGCAATTGCAAATGTTTTTTTTCATTTAGCCCATGGCTTTCGTAAGGTATAAAACCATTGCTTATTTCCGTAGAGTAACCCAACACTACAGTGGCTGGCGTTTCTGATCGAACAAGCCATTCTATTTTTTTAATGGCATTGAAAAATGCAATGGATCCATTTAGTGACATTTTACAATCCAATCGAACGGCAGTAATTCTTACCAAAATAATTGCAGGACACAGAGAGGTTAATACACTATTAACAGTGATGGGTAAATGAGCAATAGGGTCAGGGGTATGACTGTTTCACATTTTCCATATTACTCTTTCTTGAAATGTCAAATGCATTGTTGACAGGGGTCGGGAGCTGGGTGCGGTTTGGATAAATGTAAAATATATAGAGAATTTCCACATATCCGATGAAAGAGGCGTTTTCTGCACAAGCTGCAGGTGCTGGTCACTTGGAAACCAAAAACCAAAACAGTTTGCATGTCTAGCCTTCCAATGTTCGTGGTCTTTCTGTCAGAAACAATTTTGTTGGACAAATTATACGGTCTATTTATGCGCCGAGGTATTTCCACAGTTAAGTAGGGATATTGTATTTCCCAATTCTCATAAATATGATGCATTGTTTCTCAGAATTGCATTTGTATTGTACTTTTATTAATTATCATGATTATTTCATTGGTTGCAATGTTATATTACAAAGCAGCACGGGTTTTTCTTTATAGGTAAATAAAAGTGGACTAAAGGCATATGGATTCGTTTTACAGTATTACCAGCAACTCGTAAAATTAATCAGTAGCTGACATAACAGATCCTATATCAAAAGAAGGTAGAGCATTTTTTTCATATTATAAATAAAGCACACACTCATGTTATGCAACGGTGTGATTCAATGATCCTTAATAGGTGACCTTGAAACATAATGCAATGGTTTCATAGTGTTAGCATAACATGCTAAGAGGTGCTAAGAAATCACATTTAAAATGATCTTTTACTAGTTTCGGTCCTTGACATTTATTTTTTGTTTCTAATTTGTAATTATAATTCCGGTGGACACAATACTCGCACACAGGGACATTCATACGCAAAAGGTCACACGCAGAGACTGATTAATGGGCACATCCGTTTTGTTTACGAAGCCCACTTTGCAAAATGTAGATGTTGCCTTGTACTGGCTTTATTTAATTTTAAGTACATTATCAGACTGAAGGTTCTGGTTGGAAAAGTGTAGCAAGCGTAGGGATCACTTGTGCTTTTATTGGGGTCATTTCAGCCCACAAGGGAATGGATGACTTGGCTGCCAAAAGCACTTCCCCTGTCTGCAGCCTCCTCTCCTCCCACACACACACAGGTAGTCATTTCAGGCCGAGTCTACCAGAGGGAAGCTGTGGCCAGGTGTTAAAACCTATTAAATGTGTTCATGTTTGAGCGAGGGAGATTGAGATTTAAACAGGGCTCCTTGAGGGATGTGGCATGGCTCAATAACTACAGGGAAATCCATCATTCTGCCACATCATTTGCCACGTTGAGGTAGTTTGAAAGTACAGGCCAGGAAATTCATTAATTTTACCAAAAGCAAATAAATAAATCAATAATAAAACAGACGTACAACACGCCACCCTGACCACATGTTGAACTGTTGAAAGGGCTTGCTAAATTAGTTTTGATGTAAAAAAAATGAAAACAAATTTGAGGTTACGTTTAAGGTTACACTGATTGTGTGTGTGGGTGCATGACAATGTTAAAAACCCACCTGCAAGATAATGAATTTGACCCTGCTGGGTGCCCTGTAAGTTAGAACGAGGCCCCCTATGGCACATGCCAATGTCTGTACTTTAGTCCCTTGAACTCCCTCTGGTCAAAACGTTGTTTTCAACCAGTGCTTCCGTTTGCTTTCAGATGTAAAAAAAATCCCATGACACTCTTCGCAACAGTGGACCATTGTAACCAATGTTCCATTGCGAAACCACCCATTAAATCACAATTCCCTATAGCCATCTCCAATGCGTTAGCAGCATTGCAAGTGCCGTTGTGTGCACAACAGTGGTGAAATCCTTAAATTCTGCCATGCTCCTGCCAGTGGTACAAAACAGGGACAAACAAGAATAGCTCACATTACTCTTTGTACTAATTAAGTGCAGACGATCGTAATGGGTGTGTAATCCTTATGTAATATGAAGCGTGAAGGCAATTGTGATTTAAATTTAAGACGTTCATCAAGGGCCCACAATCACGCAATGTAAATTAAAGACAGCCATCTATGTTCGGATTTTTCACTGTTTTAAAGAGCTACAAAGCACAGTTTTGTTCTTCCATATCAATTATACTCAAAATGATTTGCTGCTATTTCAATAGTACTTCTTTGTTGCATGTTTTTATATCTTTGGTAGAGCCTCTCTTTGTGACATCTGCAACCAGTTTTAGACAATATTTCCTCCAGCGCCACAGTTGTATTGCATGGTTTTCATCATTGCTGTGGGGACTCTGCATCCCATATTTCTTTGTATGTTTTTTCTTCCATGTCAAAAACACCCATGGACAATTTGTTTAGATTCTCGCATTCTAAAGCAAACACAGGCATTATGTACTGCATATCCACACGTACCCTTAAACCAATTGAACGTATCAGGCCGACGAGACTTGTAACTGGATAAACCTAACTTTACGAAAAGTGGACTGGCACTGTGATGACCTTTGCCCCGAGTGTTCCATCCATCCATTTTCTAAACCGCTTGTCCTGTGAGGGTCGCGGCGGCAGGGTGGACCAGACATCCCTTTCCTTAGCAACATATTCCAGCTCTTCCTGTGGGATTTTCAGGCGTTCCCAGGCCAACCGAGAGATATAATCCCTCCAGCGTGTCCTGGGTCGCCCTATAGGTCTCCGTCCAGTGGACCGTACCTGGTAGACTTCCCGGGGGAGCCTCCCAGGGGTAATCCTTAACAGATGCCCGAACCACCTCAACTGGCTCCTCTCAATCCGAAGGAGAAGCGACTCTACTCCGAGGCTCTCCCGGATTGCTGTGTTCCTAACACTGTCACGGGGAGTGAGCCCAGCAACCCGCTTGTATCTGTGATCTCGTTCTTTACCCAAAGCTCATAGCCATAAGTGAGGATAGGGAGATAGATTGACCTGTAAACCGAGAGCCTCGTCCGAGGACCAAGCTCCCGCTTCACTACCACAGACCGGTATAGTGCCCGGCATCACTGCAGGCGTTTCTCCAATCCGCTGGCCAACCTCACGTTCCCCCCTTCCATCACTCGTGAATTAGACCCCAAGATATTTAAACGCCTCCACTAGATACATGTTTATTATTACTGCAGAAAAACACCAAGTGAGCTTGTAAGCTCTTAACGGGATTCCTGCGACACAACAAACACGCGAATTTGACAAGGGGAACTGCTCTTCCCTCGCCTAAATAAGGGCATCCATATATTTCCCATAGTGTAACGCCGATCATATCACAAATCCAAACGATATTACAAACAATTGTTGTGTGTGTCGGGCGGCACGGTGGCGTAGTGATGACATTACCCAGGTCTGCGTGATGACACCTACGGACGTCACACCTCCATGCCACCCACACTCCAGTCCTGCCGTGTATCCTGCACAAATGTGTGGGGGATATGCTATCAGACTATATTAGAAAACAGTTTTGCTGGCTGGCTGGCTGGCTGAATAGCTCGCTGGGAGGATTGCGGGATGGAGGGAGGGAGAAACGCGTTCAAAGGACGTGAAGGCTGCTCGTATTACACGAAATTGATTTATTGAAAAAATGTTCTTGATTAAAAGCAATCTTTCGTATAATTTTGCAATTATTTTAAAGTGAAATTTTGGGAAAGCACGTGTATCGCTGTATTTCCAAGTAGACCTAAAATGTTGCCTTCAGAGGTGGCTGCAAAATTTAATTTCCTTTCAACCCATCACCGATGACATTAAGAAGGTTAATGCTTACCTCATGGGGTATAATGCATTGGGATTTCAACTCCAGGCCAAATGCACAGACCGAAAACCACAGCACATAAAAACTCAATGGATAATCCCATAAATATTTAAATCATAGATGCATTAGTGAGCCACTAAAAAAAGTCAATAATTGAGCAATAATTATAATTTGTACATCACCCAGAAAATGATGTCATCCCTGTTATTGTGGCAAATGAAAAAAGCTTCTACACAAAAATACACTAATCAATATTATGTTTTTATTAGAGATGATACACGTGCTTAAAGCAAAGCACTCAGCTTTACAGTGTGGTGTGAAAATTAAATTTTTGCTTTTGACTTGGCTGGATACATTGTTTCGACGCCAATTATGCGTAACATACCAAATCTGTAAGACGTTGGTGGACTATTTTGAAAGAAAACAAATTCCGTGCCTTTCACTTTGTTGCACTACATCAAAAGATGGTTCACATGTCTGAATGTAACATCCTTAAAATAACTCTGTTAAATCTACCTCGTATGGTAATTTCTTTCCAACAATTGGCTTGAGAGCTTGGGCAATTGTTGATACTAGTACTGGCTTCCCTTCCAACTTGTCTGCGGTTTCCTGTGCTGACTAAATACCAATTAAATCTGTGCGGTACATTACACATTTGTGTGAATCAGAGGGCTGTGTCCTCTACTTCTGAGACAGCAGTCTGCATTGGCAATAATGTAAATGCTATGTTCGTTATTGTATCGTTTTGATTGCTGCGATTAAATGCATGCATTGCTTTGTTTAATTTTGTTCATAATATATTCGTTGTTCTAAGATATGGTGATCGCTATATAAACTTCCGGATGTAACGGACTTCCAGACACCTTTCCCCACTATTAGTCCGTTTAATCGAGGTGTCACTGTACTGTATTGTATTGAAAATAGAACTCCATGTACAGTGCCTTGGTTGTACATATTTTTACCTTTCCATGTTTTATAGTGTTCTACCAGCAGGTGTATTCTCATAAGTATTGTGATGTAAAAAAGAAAAACGAGGGCGAAAGAGATGGCAAGGACATTAACGTTTATGAACACAAAACATCAACTTGGGAATTTAGATACTGATATTGCTTGTGTGGGTACTGCCCCTGTTTCCAAGACGTCTGACCAGTATGGAAGAGTAGGCCAAAAATTCCTTCTGGAGGGGATCTAGTCGAGGCCCTTTCACAGCAGTGGTGAGAGAAAGCAATGGCCTGGGTTTTTTCACCTTTTACCTACATATTGCCAGCAGATAACGAAGCCGGATTTCATGCAACGTGAGCGCAGAAAAACGCACGTTTTTTTAGCTACACTGCCTTAAAAGGAAAAAATATATATAATCGGCAACATCGGGTAAGAGCCCGTCTTCATAAACAGTTTAATCTCTTCTGTCAGGCGTGGGGCTCTCCGGAGTGCGACGTAAATGTGAAGCAGGGATCCGAGATACCTCGTACGACCTGTGCGCTGCTCCTCCACAGCCTCGCTGGCGAATGCGTCAACCAATCCCCTGTGCCCACTGGGCTGCGACAGCTGTTCCGGTGCCAACGGCTGCATCAGGTGCAAGTCTCGCTTCTTCTTCCACCTGCGGCGCACGGGCATGCGCCAGGTGGGCACCTGCCTCTCCGCCTGCCCCTCCGGATTCTACGGACTGCGTGGGACCAACATGAGCAAGTGTGCAAGTATGTGTCTCCTCTGCTCTCTGGGGCACCTGGGCTCTACAGCCCTATACGCTCTATAGCCGAAGCGGGTTTACTCCTGTGGCAGGCAGAAAGGGAGGGTATGGCATCGACCCTACTAAGTGAACCCCGTTCTCACGAGAGAAGAAACCGGAGGGTCCATTATGGTTCTCATTCATTGATTCATTACCAGAAACCGCTTAATCCTGTACAGCGTAGCGGTGAGCCGGAGCCTACCCCGGCAGACACAGGGCGGAAGGCAGGGTTATACCCAGGATGGGACGCCAGTCGATCACAGGGCACCGGAGGCAATTTAGTCCGCAGGCCAATTAACCTAAGCAGCAGCATGTCTTTTGGACTGGGGGAGGAAACCAGTGCCCGCCGAATATTCATAGCGAAAAGAAACCCAAGCCTGTTTCATTCGGAAAAAGGAATGTTACGCAAAATAATCATATGCGGAAATGTCAATTCACTCCTACGTGAAGGTTTCCACGGACCTTGCCAATAATTGGAGGTGTTTAACCATACTTTGGTATCGCAGGAATCCCGCTTCCAGCGCTTGCAAGCTCACTGGGTATTTCTGCTGTAATAATAGACATCTATCTAACTTCACCACACTGATTCGTGTGGCTTGGTAAAGGGAGGAGGAGCGGCAGGGATGGGTTTAGATATCACTTGCCACTGATCTTAGCCAACGCCGAAAATCGAACGAAGGCCACAGAGATCAAACCACTGCGCCAGTGCTCCCCTGGTTAGTTCCTAATTGAGTGGAGATGCTCACTTTTGATAAACAAGCGGGCTTTACAATGGATTGCAACGCTGTACAAAAAGTTAACATTTAAATACTTCAGTAAATGCTAATAATTGGAGATAACTAATAATATGATTAAAAAAACAGACATCTGACAGGAACGTTTAGAAACCACCACTAAAATACCCGCATGGATGCACATCATTTAATCTCAGTGGGCCGTGAGCAGTTGGACTGATATTGGGATTGAATTTGACATTGCAAAATATAATTGCACGCGTAGAGCGTGGGTGTGCAGAATGCTACATTCCTAATATTTCACTTCCTCTTTGAAACCCAACTCAAATCATGTCAGTGTCCTTATGTTTATACACTTAAAATAATATAGTTTTGTGTGATCACCACACTGTCAATATGTGTTGAAATCTGTTTAACCACGTCGTTTCAAACCACAGCTTATAAACCCCGTCTAATTTGATTTGCTTTTTATTTACTTATTGCTGGGCCTAGTTGGGAAAATTCGCACGATCTGGCACAGGTGCGATTTTAATAACATGTTTATTTAATGTTTTTTGGAAAGTATAATTAATATGCTCACGTCAACTTGGTTTATATCAACGAGTTAGTTTAAAAACAAGTTGTGCCGTTCACAGTTATAGCAGCACAGGCATTTAAAACACACAATTTAGCAGGTTTGTCTAAAAAATACAGCTTTGCTCAGCATAAGCCTTGAAAGGTGAACAATATTCTTTATAAGAATGTTTAATCCGCCCGGCTTTTGGGCTCGAATTCATTTCAAGGTACGTCCATTTTTGTTAAAATCTGCCTTTGTGGAAAAAGTATAAATCCACTTATATTTTGAGCCCGTGAAATAGTGAACCTCAGATATTCATGGGGTGTTTTGTATTAGCCAGGACTGTAGGTATTGACTTATATAAACACACACATGTCGGAAAAGCACTCCATTTGACACAACCCTGTGCTGTAGTTTTGGTTTGTGTTCAGATGGAGGCACGTTTACAACACCGTCGCCTCAAAGTGTGTACAATAAAGTCGTTTTAACGATTTCTTGGCTAAGAGGAATATTTTGGATACCATACCGAAGATTTTCTAAAAAAAAAAAACCATGTTCGCTTCATACACTTCTCATTCACGTATTACACCGAGCACATTGTCATCTCACACTCGATTAAATATCCTACATTAATGTTTTGACCTCTCTCTCTCTCAGTACCCTGTTTTTCAAGTATAAATGAATGCATTTGAAATAGAAGCATATAAAGAGTAGTTTATATTATTTTCCAGAAGTTAAAAAATATATACTCAAATAAGCATTATGAAAAATGTATTCGTATATTTAATCACAGTTCTCGTGTTCTGTTAACAGTAAACGTAATATACAATAAAACGGTTTTATGTGTTGGCTCTTGGTTCCCCCCTCCCAAACCCCCACTTCTTCTGTTACAGAGTGCAAAGTAGACAACTGTGAAATGTGCTTCAGCAACACGTTTTGCACCAAATGCACAGAAGGCTATTACCTGCACAAGGGAAAATGTTATAACACTTGTCCAGAAGGTTTCTCAGCTGCCAACCAGACCATGGAATGCACAAGTGTTGGTGAGTATTTACACCTTTTCCACTCATTCACCCCAACGATTCCAACCACTTACTTTGGTTGGTCTGACACTTTCGCACACCAAGCCAAGTAAAATGCTGTCAACCGAGCGTGTTGGGTCGAGTTTTCACAATGGCAATTATTTATGAGTTCCCGTAAATTCTAATGTAATGGATTTTATGCCCAAACCAAACATTTATCCACTACTTAAACAAACAGTAAGTCTCTATTTTTTTCTTACTTTTCAGCGAAACACCAAATGTTTTTTGGAGGCTTAGAAGCCACAAATGTCTGCTCAATTTTGCGAGAAAAGTAATATTTGCACTTAAGGAAAGGTCCGTGCGAAGCTATGCATGTTTAGTATGCAAACTCAATATCGGTACACGCAATTTTAGGCAATATTCTCATTGATTCGTGACTGGGTTTTTTTTCATGCAGATAATAATGTTCCTAATTCATACATGCCCATGGCCTACGGATTTAAAGTATTTGTGTCCAATCCCTCCCACTTTAAATCGTCAGCAGTTGTCTGACAAATCTGACCTTCCACCTGTTGTGCCAGCAGGGTTATAAACTCAGGGTAATTTACGTCCACGATCCTATTAGTTCGAGCAGGATTTATGTGCGTATGAAAAATAGTGTGCGAACGTTGTTTAAAAAAAATCTATGGACACCACGCTATTCATTGTAACTTTGCACTTGTGTTAATGTACATAATGTAATGTACCGTCATAATATCATGCGTGTAATTTTAATTTAAGTGGGCTATCTTGAGTCATGTACTCATTCGACATGGCTATAATTAAGATACACTTTACAGTCTGTAGTTGGTATTACTGTGACCAATCCAACGCTTGTAATTTTTGTTTAATATATTAAGATAGCTGAAATTACTTTCACACAGCATCTTTGATGGGGTTTCAGTCATCAAATGTTACATAAAAGCCACATTGGTGAAAATGTGTATCAAATAGATCCCATTAAATTAAATATATAGCACACGTCTCAGCTACAATAGTCTTGAACAATGGCTTTGTTCATTATAAGAGCCAATATACACTTACCTTAAATGTTATATTAGATACGGTATTATTTTCCAGATATCTTTCGCAATTATACAGCTAATTATATCGCATTCAGAACTGATTTCATGAAATAAAAACATTTCCTTCGTTCTCAGAGCCTATCCCAGCAGACACAGCACAAAGCAGGGCTTTACCCAGGATGGGAGACTAGTCCATCGCAGGGCACCAGGGGCAATTTAATCAGGCCAATTAACCTAGGCAGCAGCAGTTCTTTGGAGAGTGGGAGGGAACCGGAGTACCCGGTGAAAATCCACGCGGACACGGGGAGAACATGCAACCTCCCTATCTCATCACCATATTGCTTCAACTATAGCGTAAACAAACAATATAAAATATGTTATCATATGAACACGTGATGAAGGGCTGCCCTGCTAGTTACCATCTCTTATGATCCTGCAATCCGTGTAGCACCTGCACCCAAGCGGATTCATCGCTCCATCTCTGTTGTGCACGTACTCTTGGGCGTGTTTTGCCCTTCGGCTGCCAATTTGGTTTGAGTCTCGATAGATAGCCATCAACATCCAGGGGTTTTCATTATCACGCGTTGGTTTTCGCCGGGTACTATGGTTTCCTCCAACAGTCCAAAGACATGTTCCATGGATCCATCCATTTTCTAAACCGCTTGTCCTGGTGAGGGTCGCGGCAACAGCTCTTTATGGAGGGTGGACCAGACATCCCTTTCCTCAGAAGCAGATTCCAGCTCTTACTGGGGGATTCCCAAAGACATGCTACCTAGGTTAATTGTCCTGACTAAATTACCCCCGGTGCCCTGAGATACAGTAACTTGCTTACCCCTCCCCGCTGGAAAACTGTTTAAGAGCTAGATACCTCAACGGTTCCTTCCAGCTTAAGTAAAACTGACTGACTGATCACCTGCCGAAGCCCACTGATTGTTTTTTCCAAACAGTCAACAGGATACCTCTATCTGATATACGTTCTATCATCCATTGGTTCCTGTTTCTGCCTCTCAAAAGTAATTCAAGCATGCATACGTTCATGCATCCCTCGGTGCGTCTGTGTAGAGCGTTCAAACGTTGCTTTGTCAATATCCATTATTCATAACAGGTAATACACGCTAATTTAACACGTGATTTGTAGACGAATTGGTACGAAAGTTTTTTAGTTCAGCTTCCCAAAAACAATCCAACCTACCTATATATTTCATTATTTTATTTTTGACCTACCATAAACAACTCTGCTAGCTAGACATAATGCTGAGTTCCATTGGTGCTCATCCAACAGATATACTATACTTAATTTGTTTTGCTTATATAAACAGATCAACCTTTCAGCCGTCTTATTAAGGTATTCAATATGAATATTAGTTCATTCGGAGTGGAATTATATAACTACTGTTGTTGGCAAATATGAGACGGTTAATGTTTTCCCCCACTTATATTCATGGTTTTGGATTTTTTTCATCCAGTTTTTGGAAAACGTCTTCTAATGTCACCGTGAATAATCTTGGCGTAAATGTATCTCTCCTCGTCTGACTCCCCTACTGAGATATGTATATACAATATGGTCTGAATATAATGTCACTGTAACGGTCACATTTGTATTGATGTTTTTATTATTATTATTATCACTTGAAAAAGTATATATTTTGTTATTTAATCCTTAGTTTATGAAAGCTTTGATGACTGCATCCATATTCCACCGAGCTGATCGTTATCATTCGGAATAGAATAATGGGATATGTCGAGGCCAACCAACTGGGGTGAACAAGCCAGCGTTAGGAACAGTTTCCTTACCATCGACCACATTCACTGTAACATCTATCAAATTTTAGATAATACGAGTGAATACCGATTACCATTGTATCTATCCTTTGTATACCATGAAGACCAATGTTTATTAATATGTACCTTGTGAATAATGTACAATCAATACACTATTTTATACTGATGTAGGTTTCCATGGCTCGAATCATAATGGAGATCGCTCGATACGGCTATCCTGAAAGCACAGCTCTGAAGAGCAACCATCAATAGAGTATTTTATTTACAGATAGTCACGTGTGTGTGTATATATAATATATATTTGTTTATCTTTATTTACTAATTCCGAAGGTCATAATGTTTACTTATAGGTCTTTCTTTGACAGGTGTTGAGAGCTGCATGATAATCATGAACACTGCATTGTCTTATTATCCACATGTATTCCATGTAAGCTAACAATTTTAAAAGCAGCCACACATAGTGACAACTTCAAACTTTCATACATTTATGCCTGCTGCTTCTATAATGAGCTGTTAGGCTGGATTTCAATCAAAGGCTCGGCTGATACCCCGCTGTGAACTTAAACTTGTTTTAAAATTAATGACTAAGACATGGCAGATACACGTGTGTTGGCAAAACAAAGCGACATTTCATCTCGCCGATGTATGTTCGGTTTGTCCCACTTGCTTGCTTGGTGTGGGATCAACGGTTTGCTCCACATGCTGGGAAGTTCACATCCCGAAGGAGCTCCCCAGCACTTTTAGCAATACGTCAAACATCATGCCGAACAGTGCGCTGTACAACCTAACAACACAGCGGCCAGCCAAATAGCACAACCGCAAAGGCCTACGCTCGTCCTCTGACGCCGTGGCCAATG
>JAZEWU010000002.1:27805336-27853063 GCA_036362915.1 Geotria australis
TAGGAAGCAGTATGTGGCCTTATATTGGTTCCGGCAAAACCGCCTGGCTGCCTCCTCCGCCTCTCTGTGCTTTTCCTCGCGCCTCTGAGTCGTTCTCTCCTCGAATGAATACCTTCGACATTGAGTAAAATATGTGGGCGTTAGAAATGTACAGTTATTATTATTATTAGATAGGATGCAGTCCGGCCACAATGCAGCCGCCACTGTGCTTACTTGCACTGCTCTTTGGGACTATATCTCACCTGTGCTCAAGCCTCTACATTGGCTGCCAGTTTAAACCCGCGTTGAGTTTCAGATTCTCTTGATTGTGTTCAGGGCTTTAGATGGGCTTGTTGCACCTCCATCCGGGAGTTGATTGAGGCACACACTCCTACGGGGATCTCGGAGATCCACTGACCGTGCCCTGCCCTGTGTAACCGTGCTCTGCCTGGTGTAACCGTGCTCACCGATTAGAACTTGTGATGACCGCTGGGCTTTTGTTTGTACTTCTCCCCCGGCGCTGGAGGTCAGGACCTCTCAGGCAATGGAGACATTTAAGTCCTGGCTAAAAACCACACCACCTGTTTTAAAAACACCCTCTCTAGTTCGCTATCTTGTCTCGTTTGTCTTTCTGCAGTAACTTATAACTTTTTCCCCTCCTTCGTCTGCACGGCGCTCTGTTTAAGGGCACCTTAAAAAAACATAAATGTTTTCAATTACGGGGTTTTCGCCAGGCACTCCGGTTTCCTCCCACAGTCCAACGACACGCTGCTGCATAGGTTAATTGTCCTGCTGACGACATTTCCGCCGGTGTCCTGTGATGGACTGGCGTCCCATCCTGGGCATTGCCCGGTGTCCGCTGGGATAGGCTCCGGCTCACCGCAACCCTGCACAGGATTAAGCGCTTTCGGCCGATGAATGAGCGAATGTGTCCCCAACCAAAGCATTCGCGCTCCGCTGCTGCAACCGCCTCTCTCTCTCTCCCGCAGTGCACTGCAGGGTAGGGCCCTGGGCAGAGTGGGGCCCGTGCGCCAAGCAGGGACGCACGTGCGGCTTCAAGTGGGGGCAGGCGAGCCGCGGCCGCCACGTCAGCCAGCCGCCGTCCGCCGACGGGCGCGCCTGCCCGCAGACGCTCGAGACACGGCGATGCCGAGCGTCCCTGCGCTTCTGTCCGAGCGACGGTGAGACGCACGCGCGGACCCGCTCGGTCACTAGCACGCCATACGATCACGCGCATCCTGCGCCCGGCAAGCCGAGCCGCGTGTGGAGTTGCTCGCTCGGGAACGGCGGCCGCCCTGGTTTCATAGGTTGGTGTGCGGGTTGACCGGCTGGCTGGTTTTCCTCCCGGTAGGGGTATTGGAGGAGAAGCTTACGGCCGAATGCCCTCTCTGATGCCGGCCTTCTTTAGTGAGGGGGTGCTTCGAAGTTTCGGTTGTCTGCAACATCCCGCCAGACCTGTTCACCAATGGAGACCCTATCATGAGGAGTGCTGGACTCATGGTGCCATAACTTAGGGTCTCATCGGAACACGCAAACCCCTCCACAATGATAATATTACGCAGATGTATTAACAGCAACATATTGCCGTCTGCTGCACACTGGACGTTACAGATTCTGTAATGCTATTAGAAACAGGGTAGACCATGTTTGCCGGCTGCCCGACCCAAATTTAAAAAATTACAACATCACCCTCTACTGGCAGACTAACCCCGTTTTGTGAAGCACCTCCACGATAGCCTCGTGCTGAATACCAACGGGCGCTAAATTATTGGCTGCTTTTTACAAAAAGGTAATTTTTCGTGCCATCTGCAGGACTACATGATGAAAATGCAATCCCACCGCATTCAAGAGATAATCGTGAGCACTGTGTTAACATACAAGCAGTGCAAACGCTGTACCAAAACAATCTGCATAGAGCACTGACATTTAGAAGTAGAGACTTTGGTTCAGTTGTACTTGCTTGCCAGACTGCTGGTGGGAGGCTTATGTAATTGTGCCCTTCTGTGTGTGTCTCTCCACATGTTCGTCCGTATGTGCACATTGCAGTGTCAGCATAGCCATTACAACCTTTCTGTGTGGAGTTTGCATGTTCTCCCCGTGTCCACGTGGGTTTTCGCTGGGCACTCTTGTTTCCTCCCACAGTCCAAAGACATGCTGCTGCAATAGGTTAATTGGCCTGCGGACTAAATTGCCCCTGGTGCCCTGTGATGGACTGACGTCCCATCCTGGGTATGGCGCTGCCTTGTGCCCTGTGTCTGCCGGGATAGGCTCCGGCTCACCGTGAACCTGTACAGGATTAAGTGGTTTCTGACAATAAATTAATTAATGGAGCACTTATCATAATCACACACTCCTACCACTTTATAAAGATATGGATAAATAAGGCTTTCAAACACAATTTATCTTCTACCCCAACGTCATTCTAACAACGAGCAATGTCACAGCAGGAATCCACACTTTGGCTTGGCCCATCATCACACACGGTGGCCTTTATTCCCTTTGAGCTGGAGAAAACCAACTTGGTTAAAAGTTCAAGAAAATTAGGCAACCGTTCCTCCACCAGCAGCCACAGTGGTCTTCGAGCAGATGTGCCTAACATCTGGGGAACGATGCTATCCCACGTGGTCCCCAGTGGCCTTATGCGGCGTAATTTTTTACGACTTGAGTGGTCGTAAAATCAGTGCAATCATTCCCCTTAAAAACGCACAATTCTCAGTTGTATAAATAAAAAGCAGTCGCAGCTTGCTTTAGCCACGTTCGTACACTGGGTGTCTGTCGACACAAGGGTTATTCGTGTCTTGTTTCTAGAGAATTCAGGTGAGGCTAGGGAGGAACAACAGTCATTTGAATATCTCCAGTTTCATGTTTTTACTTTGATCTTTTTGAAAAATATTACAATCTCTTTCATGGGTACAGAATTTCTAAGGCTACTATTTTGGGTGCAGTGGTAACATCTGCGCCTCACAGGAAAAAAAGTGTTGCCCGAAGTGGTTTGATTCTCACCTCGGGCCCCTTTCTGTGTGGAGTTTGTGTGCTCTCCCCATGTTCTGTTTGGGTTTCCTCCAGGTTCTCCGGTTTCTACCCACAAATAAAAAACATGCATTAATTAATTGGCCGATAAAATCAGTGTCTGGCAAATGTTGGCGCCGCCTGAAAGCCTAGCTGCCTTGCCCCGTCCCCTGTCTCTCTGCGGTTTCCTCGCGCCTCTAAATCGTTCTCTCTTTGAATGAATACCTTCGAAATTGCTCGGGACTGCCAACTGGAATGAATTGGTGTAACACAGCTCGCTCAATGGTATGGTTGTTCAATGGCACTTCACATAACCGTTACAGTAATTTTACAAGAACGTTTTAATTACATGCCAAAGATACAACTCTTGCTAAGTAAATTCCAACGGTGCGATATTTTATAATTGATCATTATTAAATCCCAAAGAAAGTAAATTCAGTACTACGACATACAATTAATTAAAGCCGTCTTCACCGTATCCATTATTTTCATGTTCCAAAAATAATTCTGAATATCTGGCACTTTTCACACGCAAATAATAACTCACACACTGACAGGGTGATAGAGACACGTGCAAGCACACTTATGTAGCCAATAGCACATGCGCGCAGACACATACAAAAAAAGACAAAGACAAACATCCCCCGTATTGCATAACCAGACTGTAGGGTCAAGTGCTGTTAGCGACTACACACCGCACCAGGTACTTATTTGAGGCTGAGTCGACCTAGGAGAGGCCCAGTTCAGAAAATAGTCACTGGTGTTAGCCGTGAGCCAGCATCAAACTCTGGTTGCCAGGTTCAGAGCGCAGCGCGCTAGCCACTGCACCACCGCTCACTCGCACTCACTCGCGTGCACACGCGCCCAAACAGCCCAGAGCATGCGTGTGGTTCAGTGACACGCATGATCGAGGTCAGGACTCAGCTCACCACGCAGCAGGCCAGAGGAAGCACACACGCGTCAAGTCGGCTCCTACTGAAACACCAAGCGGCCACGGCATTGATAGTGTCCGTGTGCGTCTGGAAAAGGGGCCTTCCGAGGGAAGGCTTAACAATAACAGTCAAGCAGCAAGACGTGCAGTTCTCGGAATAGCCAGATAGTTGCACCGAGGCAAAAAAAGGAAGGTTAATCCACAGCTTGTCCTCGCAATCTTTGGCTCTGTGTTAATGGCACTGCGGTTGTTTTACTGGCCACCATTGGCTCTTTCTGCCAGGATCCTGTTACTGTATTTTCGGAAACCTTCCCGGTAAAGTGGGTTGGTTTAACTCTCTGTTGTTGTTGCTGCAGCCACTGTTTATGTATGTGTGTTCGCTTGAAGATGCTCTGTTGTAAAACAGCATGATAAAGCAACAACTGCTGGTGGCTAAAGTATTTTTTTTACTCTTTTTTAAATAAAATGAAACACCATTTTGGGGTAATGAACATAGAAATAGCATCAAGTGCATTGTGCTCGCTGCAGCTTCCAGTGACCCTGGGTATATCAGGCCACAGGAGCGAAAATCCCTTCATATCCTCTGTAAGTGGTAACTGAAACTTTGGAATTCACTAGAGGCTAAGGAAAAACACTTTTACACGTTTTAACAGCTCAATAACGTGTAATAGCATACGCAAGTAAGACACCAAGGTTTTCTGGTAACATTATTTTCCCAGCGCAGTAAAATACACATTTCAGTCACCTTGTCACAGCAAGTCGTAAAAGAGTGTTAAACTAAGCAATAACCAAAATGTCTAACTATACACGTCAAATAATTAGACAGAATGCCTCTTAATTATTATTGTTCGCCGTTTATGTTTAGACCCTTGTCCCACTGTATTGAAAAAATACGAACCTAAGTTTTGACAGATTAATTTTAATGAAATTATATGCCCTTCATTTGCTACAATAAAAGCACCGCTCAATCAACTTCAAAGTACCAGCCAACAGTATTGCTGTCTATAAGTGAATAAATAAATAAATCTAAACTGGAGATAGCAATAACCCAGAACTGATAACGCATTAGCGCTTGCGCTTGTTTAAAATACATTTCTCCATCTGCTCTGTATCAGACGCTTTGGGGATAACAACATTAGATGCAGGAAGCAGTGGTTGCATAATCTCACTGGCCAAGAGCTTTCATCGTCCGCCCTGAGACAGTGAAGTTGATTTCTGGGAAGGTTCCAGCTCACAGCTGGTGCCCACCCAGGCAGCATTCACTGATGTGGTACCAGCTACCAGCCCTGCGCTTGGCTGGCGGTGCTGGAGACATGGAATTGAATTAATATGCCCAATCAGTGGTTTGGCCACCTGGTTTAGGGTACGATTGGATTATTTGTCACGAAGGTTGGCAACAGGACTTCATTTCTCGCTTGCTGGGCCACTGAGAGACTGGAGTAGGCATATCACCAATAGCCAGGTCGACTGGATGTGCAGATTTTTTCTGGGTCGCCCATCTGTTCTGACCTGGCTGAATTAAGCCCTGGCTGGCAAATGTGAAGTAGGCAAGCTGGAGTTGAGGGTGAACGGACATTGGCTGGGCAGTGAGAGAGGTCATTCATTTGTTACTGACTCGACCTACAGTGAACTTAACAAATGTGAGAGTTCCCCGAGACGATGAGCGTGCCTTCGCTGCCTGCAGTATTGTGACTGTATCAATCAGACTCAGCGGCAGAAACGCTGGAGGCACAGTTCTAAAAGATCTAGACGGCAGGCTTTAAGGATTGAATTATGCATAAAAAACTGGCTAAAGATATAATGTGTGAGTGTGTCACAAATAAGCTGACAGACGGGACAGATGACAAATCCACTATCGCTCTATGCTAGTCAGACAGTTTGAAACTAACTACCGTACGTGACTGTATAAGTGGATGACCAATGACGGCAGCGGCGACCGGTTCACGAACTCTGCGAGCGCGTGCAAACACCTTGATCCCTCTGCTCATCCGTTAAAACACTTCGTTCGATCTCCCCAGATGGTACAAGTCCGAGGAAGAAACCAAAGAGGAAACGGAACAAACAGCAGAAAAGCCATCAGAAGAGACCAAAACAGCAGGCGGAAAGGGAGGTGGTTGCCACACCAGCGAGCGTGTAATGATCCAGAGAGCGAGGGAGCCCTGGACACTCACTCTTCACTATGCTGCTATACAGTTGGACTGGCGCCTGCCCAGACTATGCACTGCATCTGCAACTCAACAGCGACTTCTTTTTTGCGCCAAATAGACCCTTGTAGCCTATGTTGTGGACTTTAAAACAAGCAAAGAATTTTGAACAAATCTATTTATAATCTACCTGTATATATTCGGGGTTTTTTTGTCAAATGGAATGAGGTGAAGGACTTGATGTGCTATCCAGAGGAGGAGGAGGAGGAAGAATTACGTTTATTTGTCCTGGTTTTGTTACGGTCTTCTTTCCTGCCCTGGACATTCTGTGAGAAAGGTGGCTTTTGTTTCATAAATATAACTGAAACAGGCGCATTTCACTCTCCTGCCCCTTAATTTTTTTACGTCGTAATATTTTTTTAAGTTGGATGAATATGAAATGGGCCCTATCACTTGATTCCTCATTGTGAAATGTTTTTTTTTATGCTGCATTGCAATTTACTGATTGCTGGCAACGTTACCACTGTTACCGAATAGATAGTGGCAGCAGAACATTCTGCAAAGTATGTATTGACGACTTGGTTTGGTAAACTGGGAGGCCGCACGTCATTTGGGATAGACACTACCGCAGCTAGTACGGCGCTATTGGATGTGGTCATGTAAACACACGGTGGTTCCCCCACTACAGTATTGAAGTTGGAAAACACGCTGTATGCATCAGTTTTCTTAAGCAATTGTTTGACGTTCAGATACGATAACTGTCGTTTGTGCCTCTTTTTGAGTATTGATGTAAGTTTTCACCGCTCGATGTACGAGACTTGCTCTCAAGAGCTGCCCGTTTCAGGATAACCGTGTCGAGTGCGCTCCTCTCTCCTCCGCGACATTTCGCCTCCCACGTCGGAGACCTGAGGATGCCTCCAACATGGGAGGCAAAACGTCGCTCGACACGGCTATCCCAACAGAGCAGCTCTTCAGAGCAATCCTCTTTTTGAGGTCAAAAACAAGCATATTAAATCACCAGTCCGTGGATTATGCTGTAGCGGTGGAATAGTTGCCTCACTGAATTTACAATCCAGAGGTCGCCAGATCCATTCGATCTCCATATAATGGGCACGTTTTTTTAATCCCCCCCATCCCCCCCCCACCCCCTGTCCAGCCAGCGATTTAAATGGATGCACCAAAGTAGATCGGTAGGCAGTATGCCGTATGGTAAAGTGTGGGAACATGTCCACCTCGCTCAACACATCTGGCCAGTGTGGACGAGTAGAAAATTTACCGTCCAAAGGTGCCCTCTCTAGAGCAGTGGTTTTTAAACTTGGTTCTAAAAATATGTTCTCGCACCCATTATTAATACATCCATCTATTGTCAGAAACCACTTAATCCTGTATAGGGTCACGATGAGCCGGAGCCTATCCCGGCAGACACGGGCCAAATGCAGGCCTATACCCATGATGGGACGCCACTTCATCACAGGGCACCGGGGGCAAATTATTCAGCAGATCGATTAACCTATGCAGCAGCATGTCTTTGGACTGTGGGTGGAAACCGGAGTGCCCGGCGAAAACCCACACAGACACGGGCAGAACATGCAGACTCCACACAGAAAGGCCCCCGGAGCCGGGATTTGAACGTGTGACCTTCTTGCTGTGAGGCGGCAGCACTACTCACCGCGCCACCGAGCCGCTACAATACGCATTTACCACAATAGATTACAAATCTGGCACGTCTCACACCCCGAGCAAGGGCATCTCACACCCTCTCAGGAGGCGCGTGCATCCCAGGTTAAGAACCACTGCTCGAGAGTGCCCGCAAGTGCAGGCCCTTCCACCAGCAGTGGCGTGAGCGAGCAACAGCAGGGTTGGACCTTCACCACGAGTTGACATGCCTCGCTTTGCTTTACACAGTCGTTGAGCTTGTACGGTTGTCACCTATCCTGGTTTGATAATAATAATAATTTAAAATTCATAACGCACACATTTATTTAATGTCGACGCTATTCATTCGACGAGAGAACGACTCGGAGGCGCGAGGAAAGCACAGAGAGGTCAAGGAGGCAGTCAGGCGGTTTGCCGGCTTCCCATATATTATGTTATCGGCCAACTAATTAATGAGTGTTTTTTTTAAGTTGTGGGAGGAAACCCATGCTGAACAGGGGTAGAACACACAACTCCACACAAAAAGGCGCCCAAGGCAGGAATAGAACTGCCTGCGGGCAAGACCATTCTTTCTGTGAGGCGCAGATGTTATCCTACTCGTCCTTCTTTCTGAGGCAGCTGTTCTGGGATATATATACGTTTTCCACAATTCACTGATGTAGGTTTTCACGGCTCGATTCATGATGGTTGCTCTTCAGAAGCTGTTCTTTCGGGAAAGCCGTGTTGAGCGATCTCCCTTCTGGGTTGTTACCAGTTACACAGGGTTAGTCATCTCTTATCCTGTCCCGATATGTTCCAATTGTTTGCGCCTCCTAGGTGGCAACCCGATGAGCTCGTAAAGTAGAGACGTGTGCATATGGACTTCCCAATATGGCCCAACGCTTACTGGAGGATATTGCTCAAACCTCAGCTATGAGTAAGGAATGTAATTCGACGATGATGTGGCCAGAATTGCGTGATGGTCGAGGAGCTGTATTGCATCATACTGCACAGGTGGACTTCCTGAATGTGGCTGCTGTAGGTAACATGCATTCGATAATTAAAGCACCTTAATAACCAAACTCTTTACTTTGTTAATATGCGGATTGAGTATAGCATGTGTTTTGTTTTCGCTGTGCATGTGTACGAACACCGTTATAAAGGGGGAACAACAATGTTCAGCAGTATATGCATGAAGCAGTGTGCACGAGCGTGCACTTACAGAGACGGCCACCAGAAGCTGAACAGAAACATCTAGCAACCTCGTGCTTGCCTTCTGCTCGAATGAGGGTTATATATTTTTTTTAAATAACAGCGGTAAAGCATTGAAAAAGGCGAACCAAACGTATGAGCAATTGTATGGGGATGGGTTTTAAGCAATGGGTGAAAAAGTGCTAATGTTACGATATACCATCCCACGACGATGCATATGTGTACATCTTCAAACTGAACTCTCTTAACCACAGCAGTGAATATGCGCATTCATAAACAACCTATTTATGCTTTCCCTTCTGAATTGGAGTTGAAGGAGGCGATATTTTTACTGGTGTCAAAAATCAACAATCGGTAAAATGTATTAGAGTCAATATGTTAATATATATTAAAAGTAACATGTAAAAAAAACTAGTATTTTTGTAGTTACCATCTACAATATGTGGCGTTTAATGTATTATGTTCAATCCGAAGCCACTCTGAAAGTATTGCTTTGAAGGTGCTTGTGTATCCCCTTCTAGAGCCTGTTCACCTGATGTAATGTGTTTTTTGGTGTCAAACATATTTTTAATAAAGCTGGTGTATATGGCTCGTATCGTTATTTTTGCTCTAGTTCCACACAGTCGGTAATTAAATGTATGCCATTTAATTAAATAGAGGGTAGTTTGGCTATCCCAAAAGAACAGCTCTGAATAGCAACCATCAATATAAGTATAATCAACCCTCGTATGTTAATATGAATCTCTTGTATACAGAGTAATGACCATATCTTTTAACAACCTATATAGTATTAACACTATTAAACAGGGGGCGGCACGGTGGCGTAGCGGGTAGCGCTGCCGCCTCACTGGAAGAAGGTCCCGGGTTCGAATCCCGGCTCGGGGGCCTTTCTGTGTGGAGTTTGCATGTTCTCCCCGTGTGCGCGTGGATTTTCGCCGGGCACTCCGGTTTCCTCCTACAGTCCAAAGACATGCTGCCAGGTTAATTGGCGTACTGACGAAATTTCCCCAGGTGCCCTGCGATGAACTGGCGCCCCATCTTCGGTGTTCCCCTGCCGTGCGCCCTGTGTCTGCCGGGATAGGCTCCGGCTCACCGCGACCCTGTACAGGATTAAGCGGTTTCTTCAAATGGATGGATGGACTATTAAAAATAGTAATACGTGTAGCTAATAGCAGCGATAAAAACACTGCAATGAAAATAATTTAATTCCAATTAATGCCAACGCAGACCGCCGTCTCTAAAATAGCGGACAGCGTCCGTTGCTTCCAAAGTCCGTTGAATAGAGGTTCTACCATAATGTGAAAACATTTTTGTTAACGACAAAAAATAACCTTTCCGATATTATGGAAAAAAACAGAAAATGTGAGCTCCAAACTGCATGGAGTTTACGAATGGTACTGTCCGCAATGTGGTTCAACTTTTGGCTGCCGGAATTGCGTGCACTAATGGCTGCGGCTGCTCGAAGAATGACAGCGCAAAGGAAAGAGGGTGGTCAGTGGCATCGGCCTTACGAATCACAGTGCCCCTTGGTGATGGACAGGTGTTCTAGTCATGCACACAACAGAAGATAAATGCTTCCATATTCCCATTAACTTCAGCTTTAACGTTTCAAAGGTCAAAAATTCCCAGGAGCTGCGCACGTTTTTAAAGGCACAAAAGACTTTGGATGAAAATCACTGACAAATCCCAGAATGGAACAAAAAAATATAAAAGGTTACTTCACAATAACACGAGTAAAAATTAACCCTTGCATACGAAATATCTGCTCGGTCTAACCTAATTTACTTTGAAAATACGAAATATGCAGATTTGGCATTCCACGTGCATTTCTGCAGTCGCACCCGTTATTTAATCCCGTTGTATTTTAAGGGATTGTTTATGTCAATCCAATTATGTTCCAAGCCAGATGCAGGAATTCTCGCCCTTTTTCGGTATAGTGTTGCCTTCCCACCGGCTACCGTTTTCTAATACTGGCATAAGTCACACCACTGCAGTGCTCGTCGTTTTACAAATAAATGGCTACAATCAACAACAAAGATTCGTCTTGTCTTTACTTGCATATCGACAATATAACAGAGGTAACGAAACAGTGATGATTCAATTCCTATGAGTCTAAATTATGTTCAATGCAGGATAAGATTATAAATTGTACCATTTGTGGGATGAATGAATATTGTGTTCAATTCTGCTAACGTGAAAAAGAAAAAGAGAAAGTGAAATTACTTTCAGGAAATAAAAATTGTATTTTGCAGTTAAGACTTTCCAATTTCTGAGATCTTCGCATGACATCATTTTGTTAATAAACTTCGAAATTGTAAATGTACAAAGTTGAAAACACATACATGCATTGCGGTTTTATTAACATAATCCCAGAGGTCTTTATTAAAACATATTAGTTGAACTTTATGCAATAATTTAATGTCAACTGCATGTTCACTGTTGTTAAATTTTGTGGTTGGTTAGTAATTGTTTGAATGCATAAAAGTTGACCTTTATTGAAGATTGCATTTAATGTTTCACATATAATGGGTATTAGTTTTGGTTGAGTAAACTGAAATTGTATCAAATGCTACCCTGGATTGCACTAGAGCCTTTGCTAAAAATGCGTTGGCAATTCTGCACACAACAATTTCAGCGATATTAAATGTACAATGTATTTTATTTTGATAAACTTTGCACCGTCCAAAGCACACAGGAAAACTATTCAACTGACATCATTCCAAACACCTGTCAAATAGGATTATATCGATCGTGCAAAATATATAATTCTCCGTTATTTGTTTCATTTGCAGAATTGCGTTGATTTCTAACAGCAAAGGAAGCATTAACAAAAAAGTCAACCAAAAACACATCAAAAAATATGGCTATAATATTACTCAAACATTATTTAATAAAAACACAAACTGTGTTTTGTATTATAATCACTAAAGAAATTGGCAAAAATGTGTCCACTAAATTTAAAATTCTCCCTAAGGGCTACTACGGTATTTGTGGTCATCAACCTCAGTTTTCTTATGTTCTCCATCACTTGACACGGCATCTTCAGTAACGCTTGTGTTATGATCTCCGATTTCCTGTTCAATTCTGCTCCTAATCGTTCAACAGATTTCTGTGTACAGGTAATCAGTCGAGAATTACTCTTACGAGCCGTACACCTTTCCGTTTTGCTTTATAGTCTTTTGCTTCCTCCGGATGGTGTTTGTAGTTTGAGACAATTTGTCTTCCTTATGATTCTAACTTATCCCCTACTTTCATTGCAGTATCCATGGCGATTCCAATTCGTGCAAGAAATCACAAACACCTCATGAAAGACCCGACATAATACACCCCTGGTGTTATTTTCATGCTTGCTGGCTGCGAACTCTAGTGGACACTCTCCGCTTAATCCCCACTCAAATGTAAAATCCTCTAGCTTCTAGTCTTGGCTTTTCACATTCTCTGGCATTAAACTCACCAATTAGAACCTTTTATTAAAATGTATCCTCACTTAATAATATTATCATATCATTATACTACTTTATTATCATTAGTAGTATGACTTGCTGTTAAAGTAAAAATGCACATATTAATACATTGCTTTGAGGCCATATGTCCGTGGTAATAATCAAAGCGCTGGTAATTAGGTACGTATTTCATGTGTGTATAAGTATGTGTTGCTAGCAAATAATATGTATACACACACACACAAATATCGACATATGCATATTGGGTATATACACCCACAACCAAAGATTCCTCTATAGCCATAACAGACTGTTGGGCCAAGTGCTGTTCAAAAGCAGCAATGAAGACCAGAACAGCACACATGAGGCTGGTCAGGGCATGCACACACACACACGTGTATCTACAGTACAGTACTATCTTCCAGTAGTTTTAAACCAGTTGCACAGACTTCCCAGTGCACAGTCAAAAGTCCCCTGCACGGTTTCCATGCTGCAGCCTGAGCACCTCCTGAAGGGCCTTACGTGCAGATTGAGAACCACTAAGACACACACACACGGATAGCTGGACGGCCCTCACCACATCACTGACTCACACACGCACACATTGATACACACATAGTTATGGGTTGAATCTTGACCAATGTGATACTTATTAAGGAATGTTTACTTTGTGGGGGTGCATGGTGAAAACCCAATCCCACAAGCAGATTAGATTTTAAGCTCTGCACAGACAGGGTCCACGAACCCTCTATCATTTCCTGCTGCTTTTTATGATGCTGCCGCTGCGGATGTTGCGTTTTCTGGTGATAATAACGAAGTGATTTATGTCGGAAAGCTTCCGACTCTTGGTTGGCAACCATTGGCGGTGACAATTGTTGATAACCATTGCTCTAAACTTACCCCAGTGAATCATGGCCTAGTGTGAGCTGGGCATTGTAACGAACTCTTGACCCCTAAAACTCCGTCACATCCCAGGAATCAGAGGAAGTTCCAGATGTCACACTGAAAAAAGCCCGTCACAGCATGGAAAAATAAAAGACTACAGGACCAGATGGTATAGTGGTGGACATCATCAAAGAAGCGGGACCGGTTGTTAGAGTAAACTGTATAGAATATAGTTGCGTAACGTTTGCAGAGATATTAAATATTTTAATGGAGGAATGATGCCTGAATAATTTATCTCTTCAAAAATGTAGATAGATAGATGTTTATTATTACAGCATAAAAAATACCCAGTGAGCTTGCAAGTTCGTTACCAATTATTGTCATCAATTGTCATATTTTTTGTGTAGCAGTAGTCCTGGAAAGAGCTTGCAAGCTCACTGGGTATTTTTCTGCTGTAATAATAAACATCTATCTACCAAATCTTTACGGGATTCCTGCAACACAACAAGTACGGGAATTGGTCGATAAAAATTACTTTAATGACTACGGACCCGTTTGCCCTTGCCATGCATGTATAAATACTACGCGAAGACCATTAGAACAGAATAACAAAATAGTTACTGGCTGGCCAACAATGTGACGAAGCAGTGTTTATGAAAAAAAACCTCTCTATTGTCGAGCACAATTATTATCAATCAGACCTTGCAAACTACAAATAAACTTCAAATTCAATCGTGTCTAGTCATTGTAGACCATGAAATGAAATTTGACTCGGTGGAAGTTGTTGTAATAATCCTACTATTTATAAACCAAGGCACATATATATAGAAATATAAACCGTTTACAACCATGGAACATATAAAAGTATATTTGAGAACATGTGCAGGTTAGAAACAATCATGTTGACTGTTAAGAAAGGGAAGCAAGCTTGGGCAGGACACGGCCCTGATCATTTGATGAGAACTGGAAGACATAAAGAACGAAGATCAAAAAGAGAAAATATGTTTTTGCCCTTTCAGGCAATAGTATAGATGTTAAGATGTACTGATGTAGGTTTTCACTGCTCGATTCATGATGGTTGCTCTTCAGAGCTGTTCTCAAAAAGTCCCCATAGTTATGATGGCCGGCTTGAGACCAACGAAAGATTGGCAGCTCAAGGCTGGGAATGCACCGAGAGTATGTCCATCGTACATGGAGATGGAGCGATTGGGTCAGATCGTGTGCAGGACCACGTGTATCACAAGACCATGAGAGATGGACACAACATACCGCAGCCTTCATCCAGCGGTGCAGTCATCACGGAAGATAGCGCGTCAAGTAGTGCTGCCGCCTCACAATAATAAAATCTCGGGTTCGAATCCAAGCTCAGGTGCCTTTCTATGCGGAGTAAGCATGGTGTACGTGTGTTCGTGTGGATTTACACCGGGTACTCTGGTTTCTTCCCACAGTGCAAACACATACTGCCTACGTAAATTTGTATTACTAAATTTACCCCGGTGCCCTGAAATAGAATGGCATCCTATCCTGGGTATAGCCTTGCCTTGTACCCTTTGTCTGCCGGGATAGGCTCCGGCTCACCACAACCCTGTTCAGGATTAAGTGGCTACTGATAATAAATAAATGAATGTTGTAAACACAAACACCACATTCACTATGCTTTACTTAAAAATGGAATGTACAAAGCAATTGTCGTGGGCTCTTTCAATAATTGAACAAGCAGCCATATCAATTTCAACCTCAGCTCCCATCCTATAGCACTTGCCATGGGCACCTTTTTTGCCAGTGAACAAATAACGTAAAATATACAAGGTTTTACCTTTTTCTGGAAATGACAGAAGTGTTAAGATGCATTGATGTTTGCATTGTCCGAAACTGCTTGCCTTTTGGCAACACTTGGCTAAGCACTGAGACTAGGCTATAAAGAAAGCTGTCTCTGGTATTGGGCCAATCAGTTTGAAGGACAATGGATATATTATCGTAGCATTCGTTTGCATGTTTTTGCCACAAGCATGTGTGGCTTCTTGCAAACTGGAACCTTTGTAAAAAGGTGTCCATTTGTTTTTTAAGATCTTCGGTTATTTGGTCTCCCCGTTGTTAACATGTCGTTCTCTCCACAGCTCGGATAAAAAAAAAAACCCAAAAATATATATAATAGTAATTTGTTGCTGATTACCGTTCTCTGTCGATGTTGATTTGTCGTTCTCTCCGCAGCCCTGTGCAGCGCTTTGTAATCCTGGGGTGAAAGGCGCTCTAGAAATGCTATTATTATTATAAACACTTCTCTCATTGCCAGAAAAGGGTAAAACCTTGTATAGTTTACATTATTAGCACTTGCCATATTTACACATTTCGGTGTGCTTCATCTGGACACGAGTCTCACAGCAACACACCAAAGTCTGTTTAGCATGTTGCGTAGAGTTATTACTGGATACACACTGTATCATTCCACACTTTGGAACATGTTTGGCATGTTTGCCTTAACTTTGATCATCGCAAATTCGAGCAGACGTTTGACTCTATAATGGGGAATGCATGGGCTAAATTGCAAAAACTGCAGAAAAGTGGCATTTCCATTCACCCTGAGGCCCACAGTAGCTGCAACGGTCGCAATGAAACCGAGAAAGGTGCACAAGGTATTTTTGGCGATATATTTTGTTACGGTATACATTACACAGAGTTTGTCCAGTGTAAAGAGTCAACAGTGAATACATCCATTTTTGGCAAAGTCTCAACCCAGTTTCCAGGCACCTCAAATTGTGACTGTGAGTCCTGGCTTGGGGTTGTCTCAGACCATCGTCTCACTACGGTCAGTAAAATGAGTAACACTCTGTGAGTACGTCTGCAGTGGTTGTTCTTTGAAAAGTGCCACCCCCTCTCCTCTCCCCACATGGATAGACTCTTATCGTGGTGGGGGACTTTGCGTGTTCCAATGAACCCCAGACCTGTTCCTTTCGTGAACAGGTCTGGGGGGAGGTTCCAGACAATAAACGATCCGAAGACCGTCCGACTAACGGAGGTTGGCGTCAATAAGGGAATTCTGCTCAATTACCCTCACCATTTGAGGGCAAGCGGCCGATCTGGGTCAACCTGGATCACGGCCGTTGAAACCGGCAGCGATAACATAGGAAGGAGGAATTTCCAGCACTTGGCTGAGGGCTGTAAATAGGATATGTGCACCAATGCCTCATTGCTCATTTGAACAGGAAATCACTTTCGCTTGACTCGTACGAATATTATTTTGACCTAAAATGCGACGAAACACCATTCCATTCACAGGACAATGGATCCACTGTAACATTTTAGAGGCTACGCAGTGACGTTGGAGGATATATTTGGGGTAATTATATCGTGGGCAGAATATGTAGAACATTACGTGAGTCCAGACGCTAAGCCGTGCTCAGACACTAACCCGTGTTCACGTCTCATTAGTGACAGTACATCCCCACCCAGTGCTCACTGCCGAGCGCTGCAGCTTGTCTCGCTCCAGACCAATTGCGCCCCATCCGTCCTCTGCCAAGTTGTTGCCGGTTTTAACGACCCGTATCCGGGTTGACTCGGGTTGGCTGGTTGCCCCCAATAGTTTGGGGTATTGGAGCAGAATGTTACGGTCGGATTTCCTTCCAGACGCCAACATCCTTTAGTTGGATGGTTATTGGTCTGGAACCTCAAACGAGACATTCATCAAAACAGACCCTAGCAGGAGCGCTACACTTCCAGACCTGTTCACCAAGGGAGACCCTCGCAGAAATGTTAGACTCTAGGTGAAATGGCTCTGGGGTTAATTGTTTACAAAATGTTGACACTGTTACAACCAGGAGTGTCTGTAAAGCATTTGATCCAATATTATGAATTATCTATTTATTTTTTTATATTTACCGATAATTATGTTTCGTGTAAATGAGTAACACGAGTAATCTACAGCAGTGCTGCGCCTTTACCTTTCCATATCATGTATCACTGAAAGAGCTCACATCTGCTGTGCTTTAAGCGAACTTGGCTTTTGTACTGCTAGCATTGCTGTACGTTACAAACTCGAAGCAGCATATGATCTTGATACTTCACCATGTCAAATAATGTTCGATATCATTCTGGGAGTGAATGAGGCGAGGTAGGTGGGGGAGGTTGGGAGAATGGTCAAAAAACGATCATGATTCGGGGGTGACAAAGGGCACCTATGGGGCAATATGCTTGTGGTGCTCGCCACCCTGGGCGGCACGGTGGCGCGGTGAGTATCGCTGCGGCCTCACAGCAAGAAAACCCGGGTTCGAATACCGGCTCGGGTGCCTTTCTGTGTGGAGTTGTATGTTCTCCCCGTGTCCGCATGTGTTTTCGATGGGAGCACTCCGGTTTCCTCCCACAGTCCAAATACATGCTGCTGCATGGTTTAATTGGCCTGCGGACTAAATTCCCCCAGTGCCCTCTGATTGACTGGCGTTCGATCCTGTTGTATTGTCTCGCAACCCGAGACTTGGCAGCGATGGTGCAGCAGAGGGCAGACAAGAGCCGTGTTGCTAAACTATGATTTTGTCGCTACATCCAGCCACGGTGTGGGTTCCCTTATTGACAAAACCTCGCCAAAGCGAGTAGAAACACATTTAACGACTTTACTTTCTTGGATGAGGACATGAGGCAGATGCAGAAGATTTCAACAAGGCATGAGTGTACTTTGTGTAACATGCAATCAATCAGTTATTGACACGATTTCACGTACACGTTAAGAATTCCGAATAGCTTGCTATGTGTTCTAATTTGTAAATTTTCTCGTGATATTTTTGGATGGGGCTGTGTAGTGCTGCCGCCGCAAAGCAAGAAATTACAGGGTTCGCATCCCGGCTCAAGTGACTCTCTGTGTCGAGTTTGCATGTTCTCCCCGTGTTCGCGTATGTTTTCGCTGGGCACTCCGATTTCCTCCCACAGTCCAAAGACATGCTGCTGCAAAGGTTAATTGGCATGCTGACTAAATTGCGCCCGGTGCCATATGATGGACTCGCGTCCTATCCGGGGTATAGCCTTGCCTTACGCACTGTGTCTGCCGACATAGGCTCCGGCTCACCGCAACCCTGTACAGAATGAAGCAGTTCCTGAAGAAGCTGCCAGTACAAGGAGCCAAACGTCGGACATCATGTAAACAACACGCGGTTCAACCTGACAACACCGCACAGGAGCGAAGGACCAACGCGGCAGCGTCAGTTGTGCTTATAACGGTTCACATCACAGGGACACTAGAGGGCGGCACAGGCACACACAAGAAGGTTTATCATTGATCCATTCATTGTCAGACACAGGGCGCAAGGCAGGGCTATACCCAGGATAGGACGCCAGTCCATCACAGGGCAACGGGGGCAATTTAGTCAGCATGACAATTAACATATGCAGCAGCATGCCTTTGGACTGTTGGAGGAAACCGGAGTGCCCAGCGAAAACACACGCGGACACGGGGAGAACATCCACACACAGAGAGGCACTCGAGCCGGGTTTCGAACCCGGGTCCTTCTTGGTGTGAGGCGGCAGCGCTGCTCACCGTGCCGCCATTAGAATGTTTACAATTTCCTAAATGACATACTTCACGCATGTAATCTGTGAACATGTGAACCTAGTTTAAGTTACAAATGATGGCTCTGGTATATATCTTGAGTTGGGTAATAAGGTACTTAGCTGTTATCTGGTTACAGCAAGTGAATTAACGAGAAACCGTGTACAGCGCAGGTTCTTATCACACACTGATTCTGTGCAACGTCTGCACACGCTACGCTGTAGCCACAGAGGATTATTTAGTGCAGTGATTCTTAACATGAGGCGCACACACCCCCTGTGGGTGCGAGATGCCCTTGTTGGGGGTGCGAGAGATGCTTGGGGTGGCGCAGTGGTACCAATGCTGTGTGTAAATAGTGAATTCTGTTTGGTTAACTTGTTATTTTTGTATTTTTAATTTATATTTGTAAATGTGCGTGTTTGTTGTGTTGCAGGAAACATGTAAAGGGCTTGGAAGCTCAATGGGTATTTTTCTACTGTATTAATAAACATTTATCTATCTACCATGAGCTGGATTATGGGCGTGCGCCACTAGCAACCCGGCTAAGTTGTTCAAAACAAGTGGAGCAGTCTGTACAACACAGGAAGGACGTTATTCACTGGCTTCCCACGGAGGGATCCAGCGATGCTGTCGAGGTTTGTGTATAAACCACAAGTGTATTGACCTTGGCAATCAATATCGCCAAAATGTTTAACAAGTGAAATGCCTATGGGAATGTGGAGAGCAGAGGCTCATCTATTACGCCTCATACTTACGGAGGGGTCAAAATAACGAAAGTTGGACAGTTGTTTGAACTTTCACAAGAAATGTCACAAGGATGTTACTTTACACAAATTCCCTCAATAAATCGTATCTTCTTCTTTGCGATTCTTCGAAGCACGATGGCTAGCTTCTGGACATCGTTGTCTTTCAGCTTGGCTTCGAAGTGTATTTGATGCCTTTTCAAATGCTTCACTGCCAATATCAATGATGAATATGCCTCCTGATGGGCTAAATCTGGCATCTGTAATGAAATCACATAATATATTTATTTTATCAATACGAGAATTGCAAGCGTCATCGTTGTTTGAGATATGTGGACACATTCTTTTCAGATAACCGCTGAATCTGTTCTAGAAATAATAGTGGATCGAAGCTATTATCTTCATGGCCATTCCGTGCGCAGATGTGAATGGAGGCAACTATTGCGGGGGGATGCTAACAATTTGAGTGGTCAAGCGTTAAATTATGACACCAATTACCGTCGCTACCAGCAAAGATAAACGAACAATTACAGCAAGGGTTATTCTGGGAGACTGGGCATGCGACCATGTGTGTGCCCTTGGAGGCAGAGATTGCAACACAAAATCGATCGCACCTTTGTTTCGCGAGCAGAGAGCAGACTTTCCGCTATTTGTCAGTAAAATAACACCCAGGATTTACATAACGCCAGACAGAAAACGCCAGCAAGTATCTCTGGAAAATATCGAGATGCAGACCACACAGGTCTGCATTCATTATACATGACCGATTGCATTAAGAGAGAATTAGGGTAGAATATTACAGATGTCCCTGGTTTGAAACGCACAGCTGTTTGAATACATTATTTTGTCTCCACGAGTATGACTGGCTTTTGAGGTTTTTTTTCCCCATCGTTCTGGTTGATCGTGGAAACCTTACGTCGTTTTAAATTAAATGTTTTGGCCCAAAAACACAGTGAAGAGATTCCCGTGATTTAATTTAATAGGCTCTAAACTACCGTTTTTTTCACGATAAGTTTATTTTTTAACAGTACAGTACTGTATATAGGTTAATTGGCCTGTGGACTAAATTGGCCTTGGTACCATGTGATGGACTGGCGTCCCATCATGGGTATAGCCATGCCTTGGGCCCTGTGTCTGCTGAGATGGGCTCTGGCTCACCGCGACCCTGTTCAGGCTTAAGCGGTTTCTGACAATAGATGGATGCAGTATTGTATATATAATACCGTTGAAGGTATTTAACTTTAATGTGGGGTAGACTGCAACAATCAACATACTTTGAACTCTCTGCAAGTTTATAAAGTCGCCTTTGATCAAATAAAATCTGAAAAATAACGTACGAAAGTGATTGTGTACGAGAGCGTGGTGGTATTGATGAGTTATGCCATGTGAGACGCACCTTTGAAATGTTCACCACTTAAGCTGCGCAGGAAATATATACCTAAAAATGCGTGCACTTCAGTGGCGACGCTCGCAACTATTTTAAAAGCACTTAAAAATGGAACAGGGGGAACATGAAAAAAATACCTTTTTAGCCATAGTCCAACATACCTGAAATTCTTAAAGAGTGGAAATTTGCTGAATGATTTTTTTTAGTAAAATTATAAAATAACACCAAACAAAACAGTGGCAATCCTACTCTCCTCTCCAAAGCACCGACAGATTATTTGAACACTTGTGAAAAATAATCAATCATTACAGTTGCATTTAAAATATCAAGGTTAGACCAATCTCAAGGTTAGAGCAAGCCAACAGAAGCACTCAAGACTGTGATAAAATCTTCACCTCTGCCACGTCATTAGCAGATAATCATATGAGACTCAACTGAGAGGAAACGTTTTCTCTGGCAGTGAGTTTGTTCTACGTCTCCCCAAGGCTTCTTTCAGGGGACTGAATGTGCCCAGGCCGTGGAGTTGAGGCCCTGCGAGACCTTCTTGGCAATATTCGAAAACTCAGCACAGCATAATTCATTCTGTCCACTGCTGACCACAAACAGCCAGTGGGAGAAACCATAACAGATTTCTGCCAAATGCAGCCGTTCCTCCTCAATCTCGGGAGGTGGTCTTCTTTCTATGTGCAAGGTTTATCCGTCGCTTAGACTCACACTCATAGTTTAAATCAGCAAGTCTCACTTGCACCAATATCAAGGGTGAGAGGCAGGGTGGTGACACAGGGGCTGTCAGTTCCGGCATTCCACACGTTACCGAGGGACGAAGCATTGTACACTTTACTCACTCGACGTCTGATACATGACCAACACTTCAAAAGGAAACACGGCAAGAATAATTTGTGACAAGACTCGGTTCCATTTAAAATAATCCTCATTGACTTGATATTGGAAAAATACGGTCAATACTGTGGTCCAGTTTTCCAATCAATGTAAGGAATGATGGTTGTTCTTCAGAGCTGTTCTTTCGGGATAACGCCTGACGATGTGTCCAACGTGGGACGCAAAACGTCGCGAGGCAACGCTGGAGATCGCTCAGTGACACGGCTATCCCGAAAGAACAGATCTGAAGAGTAACCATCATGAATCGAGCCGTGAAAATCTACATCAGAAGAATCTAAGGAATGTTTTGAAAATACCATAGGTGGTTACCTATAACACGTCTTTACAAAATGCCTTGCTGCTTTACCGCAGCTAATATTTGTTTAAGGTCAGTGGTTCTTTGCGTGTATTTCTTTCACCTCCTCCACGCCTGTATATGTTCAGAAGATCTCATCACACATGTGCTGCTGTCCTCAGCCTTCATCGATATCCTTTCACAGTTCGGTTCAGTGGCTTGTTTTAAGAAACATGTAAAAACACGCAAATATGTTCCAAAATAAAATTCCAAACATTTTCTGTGCGCTTGCGCAATATGGGGAGAAAGTTATTGGCCAGCCAATATCTTACGTTAATTATTAGAACTTAAAGTAATTGCGTCACATCCGTGTTCTTGTTAACTGTTTGCACTGCACAATCTTTATCACTGGAGCCAGTGATAACGATTACACAGATATTTCTTCGTAAAATATTCTTCACTTTGAGCTACAAATCATAATAAAGATAAATGTGCAGTGTGTTTATTGTTTTCTCAAACTGGCAGAAAGGCTTCCACTGGAGCCCATCTATTGGTGTTATTGGCCTACTCTTCCTGCTCCTCCAAACTGGACAAACACCTTGACGGGGTGGGAGTACCCAGTACCCACACTTTACCCCACCACAAGCGACCTGCTTGCTTATCGACCTGCTCTGGTGTACTCGTTTATACTGCTGGGTAAGCACTTTTTGCACGCCTACATACATTGTTATCTAAAGGGTTTTAAAATTTGCCCAAAAAAGGTTTTTTTAGATTTTAAAAACCCCTTCTGTATTTGTATTTTTTTTATTTGATACATTTCTTTATTTGCCAAGTTTTTATATTTTTAATTGTTTTTTATTATTTTTTGTCAATTCTCATGTTTGTTGTGTCGCAGGAATTCCGGAAAGAGCTTTCAAGCTCACTCGGTAGTTATCTGTTGTAATAATAAACATCTATCTATCTTTAATCTTGGGCAGTGTAAGTTAGCACGTCTGTTTAAAAAATGCACGCAGAGTTCATAAAAAAAAATCATACCTTTCTAATCTTATGCAGAAAAAGCATGTTCTAGGACACACTCCACATAGGAAATAATTTTCGGGACAAACAAACAATTCCCTTTGGAATAATTATTTAGCGAGTCCAACAGAGCATCGTGCAAGAATTACCCACTCCCCAGCTGGGTCTTATAAGACTCTGAACAGGCAAACACACAGCTCGTTTCTGTTCGTAGATTACAACACGTTTGCATATTCAGTCGTGATAGCATCAAATTCATGTACGACTTGATTGGCGGAAGCCAAATTTCTACCAAGGCGAATGTGCAGATCATTGAACTAAACCTCCGAATGGCAATCCAAACTGGCACCTCCTAAGCCTCCAAGGAACTTGTAAAAGCACTGGGTAAATGAAAGGTGCACAGTTGCAAGACTATGTGTTGACTATAAAAACTCCACAACTACATGATTGACACATAAGGTCATGTCCTCGTGATGAAAACAGAAAAGGAAAGTTACAAAAAAAGTCCCTTTCACACACAAATCACAAATGCCCTCTCCTCCACCCAGTCGCAAATGGATTTTAAAGTGAATGCTTAGCAGTCATTACAATGGGATTGTATAGATTTCAAACACAAGGGTGATCTCTCCAGTTTCATCGTTTAAAGTAACACCAACGCATATGTTTGCTTATAAAGCGCTCTATAAATGCTATTATTATTATTATAAGTACCATTATGTCTATTGATGTTGTTATGGGCAAATTCCCTGCAGCGCCGACTGAACGTTTGTATGGAGGAAAGATCAACTTCTTCAAATCCATTACTCTATTAAAATAAGATAGGTATCACAACTACTTAAGAAATACGTCCAGGTGCTGTGCTTAAAAGAGCAAAACACAGAACAATGTTTTCATTGCGTCTTTCAACATGACCATTTGCAATACTCTTTCTTAATATATATCTAAAACATATAAGCAGGAAATGCCTTGCATTTTTACAAAGTTTCTTAATCTCAATGTTGACGAAGGGTGGCCACACATTGGAATATCTGTTGGTGTTTATTTTCATAGCGATGACAAGTTCATGAACGCAAACAAGCATTGTTGCTTTGCCAAAAGGCCATGACGTCTTGTATGCGACATGGAGCACACACAAACAACCAACATAACACGGTTTACAGTTTTGTCTTAAATGTACTGATGCAGCCTGAGATTTGAATATAATGAGCAACAATGCAGCAAGGTGTACAATATGCCAACACCGGGGTCTGAGAGAAACGGCATTTCGATTCTCTATAGGTCCTGAACATATGGCAGAATTGACAATACAGTTGAATTGAATTACGGGATTCTGCTTTGAGCAAATTCCATCGGTTAATATTTAAATATTTGTTGAACAATAAACGTAACGTCCACGGAGGAGATGGAGCAATGAAATAATCTCATGGCGCAGCTGTAACATGGATTGTCACATTGCTGAATGGTGACAGATTGTAAACGGTTTCCTACAACAGTGGTTACATCATGGCTCATGAGCATCAGCGCAGTGAAGAGAAATGTCAGAGACAATGTTTTGCTGAGTTTTGGTGGAGTTCAAATTTAACGAATATTATCGTGCAATAGAGGCGGCATTTTGGCGCTGCTACAAAGGTTAATTGGCCTGCGAACTAAATTGCCCCCAGTGCCCTATGATGGACTGGCGTCCCATCAGGGATATAGCCCTGCCTTGCGCCCTGTGTCTGCCGGGATAGGCTCCAGCTCACCGCAACCGTGTACAGGATAAAGCGGTTTCTGAAAATGAATGGAAGGAATACCGTTCAATATTTTTTTTTATTGTATGCTGCGTAAAAATATGAATGATGTCCGTGAGTAATCTCTTTGCATTTCCTCTGCGGCTCTGGCTTGTTGGCCAAGGTTCACGCTAAGCGTGGAAAACTGACGTTTCTTTGCAATAGCGAAAGAAAAGTTTCAAAAAAGTCCCTTTTACACAGAAAAACTGACAATTCTTAGCAATAGCAATTTTTTCAGGTCATACTTTGTGAGCATGAAACAAGCTAATGAAAACATTTCTATTCTTATTGCTGAACTGTGGTTTTGGCCCAATAAAAATAAAATCCTTAAATAATATTGCTTAAACAGAAACTATGAAGCATATACACTTTTAAAATATATCTCAGTGTCCAGACATGTTATGAATTGGTTTAACGCGGTAAGTAATAATGCGTGTGACACATCATGCATTTATTGTTTAGATAGCAATGATTTGTAATGTAGCAATAGACCCGAGTACATTTTAATTAAAGGCTGTGTCCACAAAATTATTCGCACTTTTAACTACGTACATCTATATGTGTATACAATCCTTAAAGTTAACGCTTTTTAAGTAGTTTTAATACACTATAGGGGGTCAAGGTTGAAGCGTTCACGTCGCGATCCCTGTCAGGTAATACTTGGTATTGCCTGCGAATTCTACCAAACACTTCGAGGCCGAGCTGAAAGACAACGATGTCCAGAGGCTGACCATCGTGCTTCGAAGAATCGCAAAGAAGAAGAATACACTATATATAGCACGTGTAAAAAATCTTGTTCTTAAACCATGAAAAGGAACAATATATAAAAAATTCTAATATTACGTTTCCCTTTTGGTCTGAAATGTTAACAATCATCAATCAAAATCCATCAACTGCTTGATGAAAGCCTCACCGTCATGATAGACAGAGCAGACACCGAAATCTGGATGGTTTTCCTTTCCTTTCGAATTAAACGACATCATTAATTTCACATTTATAGCATCCTTGAGGACAGGTGTATAATCGATGGTTGCTCGTCAGAACTGTTATATCGGGATATCCGTGTCGAGGGATCTCCCACTCTCCCTCGCGACGTTTCACCTCGCACGTTGAAAGTATAACGCTATCCCGAAAGAAGAGCTCTGAAAAGCAATCATCATGAATCGAGCCGTGAAAACCTTCATCAGTTCAGGTGTATAATCTCCAAGTATTTCATTGATAGGTGGAAAACGTATCCAATATTAATTTGACGTTGAAGAAAATGTCTGTGCCTGTCCAGTCAGTCAGTATTTTTTTATTCAAGCTGGAAGGAAACGTTGAGCTATGTATCTCTTTTAACAGTTGTCCAGCGGAGAGGGATAAGCACATTATAACATCTCATTGCGCCACGAGCAATTTAGTCAGGGTAATTAACCTAGGCAGCAGCATGTCGTTGGACTGTGGGAGGAAACCAGAGATGGGGAGAATATGCAAACTCCACACAGAACGGTACCTGAGCCAGGAGTCGAACCGAGGGACTTTTATCGTGAGGCAGTAGCGCTACTCACCTTGTCACCCCATACATTGAAGCAACTGTTTATGTAATGAAAACATAAAACTCACCATTAGAACTACATCAGAGAGCTGAGTCAATATTTGGAGATGATAATAGCAGTATTTATAATCAAGCGAGAAAGCAAGCTGCTGAATTCTGTTGAGAAGAAGCTCTCAGCACATGGGGCAAAGTGTCTGACCTAATGCTTAACAGACACAAGGAACAAGCCAATTACACGTCGGATAGATATATAGCGCAACTAGAAAAACATATACAGTATCATTCCCTAGATTATTATTGGACAATCAATTTGTTATCTAGGAGGGATTTTAACCACAATATCAAAGTATTGGGAGGTACTGAAATTAGTTTGCAAAAGCACACATGTGAAGTTTATGCCGTGCACACATAAATGGATCATGAGAGAGAGCAGCGGCTTGCAGAGGTCTTCATCCAGCAGTGGATCGATCAACAACGCTGATGAAGAAGCATGAGGAAACCTGTTTCCCCAGTAACCCAAAACAGTAATTTGCAATGCTCGCTTTTCAACACTACATTTCAGGATCAGAGCCAACAGCCCATGAAATACTATTACCTGTTAATTCCCCAAACAACACGAGCTAATTACTATGACAAACATTTCGCTTTGGTAGTCCCAAGGTGGATCACCATAATTACAGGGCCTTGCTTTAAGATCATTACCAAGGTGCCTGTGTGTATACGGCTGTGCATTGCAAGGTCAAAACTTGCTCATTGAATACTCCCAGCTCATTCGAGGCCTCTCAACCCCTTCACAATTTCTCCCTAACCCCGCTTACCCTCTTTCATTCCCAAAAAAACAAGGTTTTTGCAATTAAGTTGGTGAAAGGTAGATTTTACTAGTAGAGTTTGCTTTAAAAACCCTGTCTCCATGACACAATATTCACACAATGGCCTTAGGATTTATCCAAAACCCACAACGGATTCCACACTACTGAAAATATATATATATGTTACATACACAGATAACTTTAAGCTTTCATTGCAGACATGCCAGCTGTGGCCAACAACACATTCATGTTAAGAGCGAAATATCACACTTGTCCACAATCATATTAAGCACATTGTAGGCAGTTTAAAGTATCGTATAAAAGAACACCGTGAGGTGGCACATACATCTGGTCCTTCTTATCTTAAAATGTCCTTTCTACCTCCCCAGCAGCGGCTGTTAATGCCATTAGATGGTGGCATTGAGGAGGTGTGTGTGTGTGTGTGTGCCTAACGGAAGGCTGGTATTTTACGATGCGGCAAACTATTTAGTGGCTTTTAACATTCGCCATAAATATTTTGGTGCAAGTTAAATTGAAAGGTTCGCATGCGTGGAAGGAAGAAAATGTGCATACCTTATTCTACTGACTCGGCTGAACTGACATTTGGTTTGGGAAATAATGTGACCATAAGGTGAAAGCATATTCACATAATTAAAGAAAGGAATTTGAAAATTAAACCTTCTGGGAGTTAGGCACGTGGACTTCATATGGATTTGGTTTGGCACCATGCAAATAATGTATGTTGATGCATGTGTTGGTTCTTTAAAATTATTCCAAGGTCTTTTGCATATACATTTCAAATCACTTGCTGAAATCTGTACACAATTAACCCGTGCACAGTCTGAGAGCAGTGAGGTACAAGTAAACACTGTTTATTTATTATTTTCATTTCGCAGCATTTACAAGACTGATGACAGTGATTAATTTCTTCGCAATTTTACACGAATAGTGAATGCCCTTTTGATTCATGACTTCAAAATGTAGATGTTTACAATTACACAGCTTGCTCATGGATCGCCAGTTTGTCAACAGCTCAAACAGGAATACTTTGGAAAGCAAATAAAAAGGATCTCGCGGATTTGCTCTCTGCTCTTCAGAGTTGTTCGTTCGGGATAGCCATGTCGAGCGCTATCCTTCACGACGTTTCGCCTCCCACGTTGGAAGCATCATCAACGTGGGAAGCGAAACGTTGCAAGGGAGAGCGCTCGACACAGCTATCCCGACAGAACAGCTCTGAAGAGCAACCATCATGAATCGAGCCATGAAAACCAAACATCAGTAGAATTGCTCTGCCGATAAAGAAGGGAAATTTCCTGAAATGTCACCTTTTAGATTAATTTTCCCCTGTGTTAGGGCAGTAATAGTAGGGAATGAGATGAGGTAGTGTTATTTGTAATTGTGCACCATTCCCAATGCATTGCAAAGTTTGTGGTTCCATTTTTTTAAGTCATTAATGCTCAAATTGTTAGAGATATTGATGAATAGTGCTGAGTGACCATGTTTTAGGGTTTTAGATCGACTAGCAAGTAATGTTTTTTTGGGGATGTGAGTCTTGGATTATCATCCCAATGGACATTATTTACGTATTGAAACAATGTGGAGGGCGGCACGATGGAGTGGCGAGTAACGCTGCCGCAAGAAGGTCCTGGCATCGAATCCCAGCACTGGTGCCTTTCTGTGAAGAGTTTGCATGTTCTTCTCATTCCGCGTGGGTTTTCGCCGGACACTCCTGTTTCCTCCCACAGTTCTAAGACATGCTGCTGCATAGGCTAATTGGCCTGTCGACTAAATTGTCCTCGCTGCCCTGTGATGGACTAGCGTCCTATTCTGGGTATAGCCCTGCCTTGCGCCCTCTATCTGCCGGGATAGGCTGTCTCATCGCAACCCTGTACAGGATTCAGCGATTTCTGATAATGAATGAACAATGTGGAGGGAAGAATGCGAGCACGTGTCTCAAAACCTGTACATATTAAAGCCGCTTCAAACTTGTCACCCATCTGTGTTTGACCTGAACAGTAACTGCAGTTTGAATACAGTCGATAGACGTTAAAGCAAAACAATGTAGCCGTTGTATAATTTAAACACAATGCGGACAAAAACATACCTGGCGCTGGTCGAGATCCCCGTGAAATCAGCGACTCCTGACGGTGCTCAGCTACGGTTGGTTGATTGGTGGAGAGTGGAGGTTCATATTTGAGCAGGATAAACTGGTTAGGGCAGAGCCGGGCTGAAAGGGAGGTTGGATATATGTGTACGTTCCTTGGGATCTCATCATAATAATTAATTCATTGTCAAAAACCGCTTAATCCTGTACAGGGTTGCGGTGAGCCAGAGCCTATCCCGGCAGACACAGGGCGCAAGGCAGGGCTATACTCAGGATGGGACGCCAGTCCATCACAGGGCACCGGCGGCAAATTAGTCCGCAGGCCAATTGGCCAATGCACCAGCAATGTCTTTGGACTGTGAGAGGAAACCGGAGTGCCCGGCGAAAACCCACGCAGACACGGGGAGAACATGCAAACTCCACACAGAAAGGCACCCGAGTCGGGATTTGAATCCAGATCCTTCTTGCTGTGAGGCGGCAGCGCTACTCACCACGCCACCGTGCCGCCCCAATTATAATAATCGTAAATACAATTCATAACGCACACGCATTTATTCAATGTCGAAGGTATCCGATCGAAGAGAGAAGGACTCAGAGGCGCGAGGAAACCTCAGAGAGGCGCGGAGCGGTTAAGGCAGTCACTCGGTTAGCCGGCGCCAACATTTTCCAGACACTGGGTCGCATATATTATGATGTTATCGATCAATTAATGCGTGTTTTTTAGTTGTGGGAGGAAACCGGAGAGCCCGGAGGAAACCCACACACAACATTGGGAGAACACACAAACTCCACACAAAAAGGCGTGACTCGAACCGCCGCCTCGGGCAGGACTTTCCGTGCGTCGCAGATGGTACGACTAGCGCCAGCCTGCTACAATACTAATCAGCTGACCTGGAGCACCTGGCGCATTTGGCTTGCATATCATTCCGACTGGAAGATTGGCCCTCGTTGAGAGCAGTGCACTCACCTTTAGTTTATGCTCTCATTTCCGTGCGAAGGCAATCACAGCATGAAAACGCCTCATTTCCTCGGGGGTCCTTCAGGGATGTGTGTGTGTGTGTGCGTTCTTTGCAGGGGATCCAGATGGCCAGCTATTTCGCTCTCAACTGGTGTCAATCAGCTCCCTCAAGTTTGGTGGGGGGAACGATCTTGGTTCGAAACCACATCAGTATTCATCATTCAACGCTCGTGTCGCAAAGAATTGAATCGTTGCCTGCTGACAACAACTTGCACGATACAATTACGGTGTTGGTTTAAGTCGAGGTTCTTTAAGGACAGTGGGGATACGTGCACTTATTGGTGAAGTATTACACGCATGAGTACCATTGTCCATAATAGAGGTTTCCTTACTGGAGGGAGCTCCCCTCTACAGCGTTTTAAGCCTACTCTTCACACTCTGGCCAGATGTTCTGGAATACCCACACTTTACCGCACCACTCAAGACCCACCGAATGACTAACTGTGGTGTGCCCATTCATACTGCTTGTCTGTAATCTGAGCAAAACTTTGTTGGCTCTAAATGAACCATATTGGCCTGGCCAATGGGCTTGAATACCACATGTTGAGTGAAATTGGGCAAGACAGTGATAATCCTTTGCCAATGGTGCGGGATTACACAGGGATTCCATTCCAGCTTTGAATAAAGTGGTCGAGTCTGGGATTAGAGGCAACACTCAAAACATAAGTGACTTGAGAATGTAATGTAACTATCAGATAACACCCACATTGTCTTGTTTACCAGCCACAGACATGTGGTTCGCTTACACCAGAGATTACTGATGTCTGAGCAAGTGGTGTTCATTGGGAGCACCTGATATCATCGTACACTAAATGATCACCCAAACGATTTCTAAAACCAATTGCTTTCGATGTATAATCGATGTATAATCTCTCACGTTGGTACCATTGTAACTGTCCAGAATGAACGTGTGAAGTTATGTCTGTTTCTCTGCAATTCCAAGCATGCACTTCTTTATGTTTCTTTGCAGATTTTACAGTTTTTGTTACATATTCTTTCCCAGTGTCCACATTTCCAACCCATGGAATGCATGTAATATAGCTGAGTGGTATTAGTATACTTTGCCATGGATATCCAATATTTTCAATTATCCAGAAAGGTTAGCAAATGTATTTTTAAACCGTCTGAAGAAAATGTTTTCATTATATATTCTGAAGTAGGTTTGCACGGCTCAATGTAGGAGAATTGCTTTTCAAAGCTGTTCTTTCGGGATAGCCGCGTTAAGTGCTCCTCCTCTCTCCATAACGCGGAGGATGCCTCCGATGCGGGAGGCGAAATGTCGCAAAGGCTATCACGAAAGAACAACTATGTATTCATTTACTAGTTATTAATATCCTCTTAATCCTGTACAGGGTTTTGGAGGGCCGGAGTCTATCCCGGCATACACAGGGCACAAGGCAGGGATATACCCAGAGTGGGTTGCCAGTGTATCCCAGGGCACCAGGTACAATTGAATCAGCAGGTAAATTAACCTCGATCGCGTTTGAACGTGCAAACGCTACACGGAAAGGCACCTGAGCCAGGGCTCTACCCCAAGACCTTTTTTGATGTGAGGCAGCAGCACTACTCACTGCTCCATCGTGCCGCCTTGAAGTATATATATTTAAATACTTACTTTCAAAAGTCTAGTAATACACAGGCCTGAAGCAATGTTTAAGAGTAGAGACAAACATTCATTACTATTATTTGGGGATCTGAAACCTTTTATTTTTAAAGAGGACCAGTGAAACCATTAATATGACTGTGATAGAAGAGAATGCAGTGTTATGCACCCTTGATGTATGTGGCACATTGACTTCTCTGAATATTTGTCTTGGTGCAAAAAGTTATTTTTCCTTCGTGACAGATACAGATTTCCAACTGCTGTAAATTTTGGGGATTGAGTCTGTTCCTTTTTTTTTGGTTGTGGAATGAATCAAAGAGAAATTCTTTCGTACAAATAAATGCTCGGCTCGTCCATGAAATGTCAGTGACATTGTGTGGTTTTCAATGATTGCAGTGCAGTTACGAGTTCTAAATATCGTCAGGAGCCCCATCACTTTTACACATACAATTGCAGCGCTGTATATTCGTGCACTGTGTCATTTTTTTAGTGACGACTATTGCCTATAAAACATTTTCAGTTACCGTACACTATGAAGAGACCACACACTGTGCTCGTGTCCCACAGCACTAGCAACACGTTTGGACATTTGGGTCAAAGCCTTTTTGAGATGGTGACAAAAATATTGCTTTTTGATGGTTGCTCTTCAAAGCTCTTCTTTCTGGATAACCGTGTCAAGCGCTCGCCCTCTCTCCCTCGCGACGTTTCACCTCTCACGTTGGAAGCATCCTCAACTTTGAAGGGCAGTCATCATTAATCCAGCCGTAAACACGTACATCAGTACGTACGGCATTTTTACAAACAAGCAGCGATGCAGCGTTGCTGGCGAACTGTTTTTGGTCTCATTACAGTGGTTACATTTTGCCTCTCGTTGTTAATAAATTCACCTCATCACAGGCTCCCTTTCATTAAAACAAAGTGTCTGGACAAAGATACCACCTAAAACAAATACCTTTATTATACAAAATACGGTAACTCGATGCAATACGGTGGATTGTTATATCATTCAAAAGTACAATGTAATGTTACGGTCGGATTTGCAATGTTGTACTGTTTAGCAAAATAAATGGCAATTACAACCACGCGTATTTATACAACGCTCCCGTAGACGAAAACAGGCAGTGTGGTCTATGAGCAGTTGTGCGGCAAACATTTCCCCGCTCAGGTTTTCCGAACGTCTGCCCATCTCATAAAAACCTCTGGATCTCACCATAAGCCCAGCATTTTACTCTAGCCAAACATGAGGGCACTGAAAAAATATGAAGTTTCCGCGTGGCAGCATTAATGGCATTGGTAATGTGCAGGTGGTTTTCATTGCTTTTTGCAATTCGCCGTGCGTTGCCATTTTAAACAAACGGCTGATACCATCTTGGATGCAGCATATGTCATCACTGAAAACGTTTTCATAACAGCTTCGTGTTAAACGCTGGCACAACATTGCATTCCACTTTGTGAAAATGGAAATGCGAGAGATGCTTTCTTTACTCGTAGATAATTGGAACTTAACATAGTTTAACTGATGATATTGTCATTGCTAACAGGTATGGCTTCCAAATTCTATTTTGAATTAGTCTTCCAAATCGTGCGTGCTTTTTCAAAACAGTCAATTGTGTGCCAGGACTCAAGTTTTTATTGGCATGGTACCATATTAATGATTTAAACTAGTGCAATAAAGCGTTATAGAATGTAGGATTTTGACACTAAAACCTTTAACGTATTGGGGGGGTGTTTAAAGCTGCATTCTTGGCATTTGCTTTCTCTATATACACACACTGTGGCGAAAAATTTACAGTTTGTAATAAATGTACAGATATGTTATGCTGTGGTTTTGAGTGTGAAAAGAGACACCTATGCTGATTTATAAAGTTTAGAGGGGTCTCACTAGTTTAAGCAATCCAGTCGATTTAGCACCTACATCATCATTATCAACACCACTTAGTCCTGTACAGAGGGTCGTGGCGAAGCAGAGCCTATCCCGGCAGACACAGGGTGCAAGGCAGGGCTGTACCTAGAACGGAACACCAGTATAGCGCACAGCACTGGGGCAATTAGTCAGGGCAATAAACCTAGGTAGCTTGCTTTTGGACTGTGGGAGGAAACCAGCGTACCTGTGAGAACCCACGTGGAAACGGGGAGAATATGCAAACTCCACAGAGAAATGCACTCGAACCGGGAATCAAACCCGGTTCCTGCTTGTTGTGAGGCGACAGCACTACTCACTGCGCCGCCGTGAGCTTCATAATTTACTATTATAATTGGTAATGTCATCACCATTATGCTGTACCACGTCAACAAAGCAAACCAACTCCTTGAACCTGAATACATTCATTTAAGATTTGTATTCTGAAAATAATATCAAATTCAAGATACCATATTTTGAAGGTAAATATTCAAATATAATTTACGTACATATTCTAGCCAATAAGTGTTGCATTTCTGCTATATGTCACCCGTGTGATAACATTAAATTTCAAACATGAAAACATCTCGCAAATATATTTCAAAAATAACACCAATAACCTTAGAGCTGGGTATGGTAAAAATAGCCCCCTCATCCTGCACGGTATGGGGACGTTTTCATCTAGCAGTGTATTGACCTAAACTCATAAACAGAGCTTCACTATGGCTGTATGATGGTTGCTCTTCAGACCTGTTCTTGCGGGATAGCAGTGTCGAGCGATTTCCCTCTCTCCATTACGATGTTTTGCCTCCCACGTTGGAAGCATAATCAGGCGTGGCAGGCGAAACGTCGCGAGGGAGAGTGGGAGATTGCTCCACACGGCTACCCTGAAAAAACAGCTCTGAAGAGCAACCATCGTGAATCGAGCCGTGAAAACCTACATCAGTACCAAGGGCTGTATATTCACACTATAATGAAGGTTTGGACAGTAGCTTGGTTATGGAGCCCGTGTGTTGATCTAGGAAGGTTCCATCTCATTATTATTTTTTTCAGTGCTATTAATTGCCACAGAGAGGATTGATATGTTTGCGCTGTGTGGGCGGCGGTGTCAAGAATAATGTGCAGTGCCACCCTGACCTACGAAATGTGACGAGAGGTAACAGCGTGGCAGTTTGCCTCGGACACACACGGTGCCGTGTGAGGCTTTGCATCTGTCCGGTCACCTCTCAACCCCTTCCTCCCTCTAGTCGTTTCCTCTGCACCCACCCCCCCCTTTCCCCCACCTCCCCAGCACCCCGAGAACTGAGGTGTCAATGCTATAAGTAGAACAGGGTTACTCGGAAGACCCTATGCAATGCACGTGGTGGGGGATAAGGTGGTGTAATGTCACAGGTGTGAACGTATTACCTCAGACCGAGCTCTTAAGCCTGCCGAGATCATTTTTCTAAATTCCTCCCGGACTTCGCATTAAGAGCAAAGACAACTATTTGGTTCTAGCAGCACACTTCACGTCCCCCATGAGCTAATACTTAAATAAAGATCACGGGATGTATGTGCAGTCCTCGCCAATCTAGACCCATTCCCGATTTACGTGATACACGTAGACTATAGCATATATATCACGATGTATAGTGCTCAAGCCAATATATATATTATTTAGGCCTTGTTTTGTAAGAGCATGGATAACTCTATCAAGTTCACCTGCTCAATAAATGAAAATTGCTCTTTAGAGCTGCTCTTTCGAGATAGCCGTGGCGACAGGAGGAACGCTCGCCATGGCTATACTAAAACAACAGCTGTTAAAGGCAATTCTCAATCTCATCTTTATTAAATTCCATGTCAGAATCTATACAAGGCTAGGCACTGTGCTACTTGATATTCGTTCATATTTTCCAAAATGATTGTGACCCAGGTTGTCCATGGAAAACATACAAATATGTTATACTATCCAGGTAAGCCGGAACCCTGTCAAACCATATTTAAATTTATCCACACCAGAGCTATGCAGGATTCTGTCTCATGCCCAACCAGAGCCCAGTAGCATCGCTCAGCAAAAGTATCCTGGGAAGCTGTGACCAGCGGGCTCTAAGCGACCTTCGATTGGACGCTGGCTGCCTCCTCACAGATAAGTGTCCCTATAGAAGAATGTTAACAAGGGCTTTGTATCACCTGTTACGACACGTGAATCAGAAACATGCCCATTGACAAAGAAAATGGAACAAAAGCTGCAAAATGTACTAAAACAACACGTGCCTGCTGGGAATGGCAGTGAGATGTGAAAAGAGGAACACGTGGGGCAAAGAGTTATGAGCCGGTTAGAGACATCACATTGCAGGTGCGAGTTGGATTGTGGGACTGCCGGAGTGAGTTCTGCAGATGTACCAGGGCAGTCGACAGGATGGTGATGATGATAGTCCGACACTAAATAATGTAATCCAGTTACAAGTTGTGATGGATTAATGTTTTTGGAGCGAGCTGCAGTAAAACGATCACTTTAAACAAATGTTGTCAAAATCTGATTTTGCTTTGTGTAATTAAACCGCTAAGGGGGGATTGGTAACAAGGCTGTAGTCACCACAATGTGTTCAATATGGCAAGGGTGATTCCTTTAACACGTGTTAAAAATAAAGGCACACTTTACAATGAACGTTTCTGGTTTTGGAAATAATCCACCGACTTATACGTTTAAAAACCTGGGCATATAAAAATAAGGAAGTACATTAAGATTTTTATTATAAAACATAAGCAAGTGAAAACAAACTTTAATAAATGATTGCCAAGATGATAATCAAGCTCTACTCTGTAAGAAACCAACATATTAAATATTCAACTCGATCATATGGCATGACATATATTTATACTTAGAATATAGGGCGACCTCATACAATATCTATACACGTTAACAATGACAATCATAATAAATTCATAAATGAGTTATTGTATTAATATATATCACGATGGACAATTAAAGACGTTTTAACACATCACTATTACAGAGCAACTAAATTGACCACATGTGGTACTCCAGGCCAGTAATTTATTTGCATAAACCTACGGTATTCATATTTATAATACAAATTAGATGATACAAAACTAGATTGCAAAGGAATCGAAACGACCATAGGCGTTCTAGACAAAACCTTGTAGCCTGTAGGATGCAGCACACAATTATAAGTCTCTATGAGGCATATTACTTCATATCCGAATATGGCTCAGTGGGATAAAGATATGATGCTGCATAGGTTAATTGGCCTCGGGACTTAATTGCCCCCGGTGCCATGTGATGGACTGGCGTCCTATCCTGGGCATAGCCCTGCCTTGCGCCCTGTGTCTGCCGAGATAGGCTCCGGCTCACCGCGACCCTATGCAGGATTAAGCGGTTTCTAACTCTCTCACCCTTATTCCACAGTCCAACAGAGCCACTGCAGCCCAGTGTGGCTCAGGAGGCTCCACGTTGTGGTTTTCCCACTGCAAACCCCGAGTCGTGCCACTCACTTCACACGCAATCTACGATTTGAGTCGCTTACAGATGCAGCGTGTCGTAAAAATGCTTACGGATTGCTCTGAAGACTTGCTCTTTCGATAGCTGTTTTGAGCGTTCTTCCGGTCTCCTGATGACGCCTCCAATGTGCGAAGCGAAACGTCGCGAAGGAGATGGTGCAGTGATCGCACTGTCAGCCCATTGACAATGGCAATGTTGACGCCAGGCAAAATAGTAGTAATTCCACTTGTGATTTATATCAGCCAGAAAACAGCTATATATTAAAGGTTTGCTGGTTTAAAAAATGGTAATGGAAAGTCCAACATTATGACCCACTTTACATCTCATACTTACGGTGCTAATGATTACTTATACAGTACAACGTCACATATACAACTCTATCTAAGGTTGAAGAACTGGTGGATATGTGAAAGGGTCAGATATGTGAACATATATCACAAATGACCTGTTCCAGCATGCGCAAACTCTATACGGGCCTGAGCAGTTTACTGATCAGGGTGGATACGTGATGGTCGAATATGTGACATTGCACGGTACTTACAATTACAAATCATAAACTATTGTGATTCCAGAAGAAAAAAAACACAACGGCAAAATAACATTGGATACATTCATTTCACTTGTCACTGATGCTCTGCAATTTGGAGTCCCACCCTCTCCATGGTGGAAATGCTCCTCGCGGTCACCCTTGTGACACGTGGATCCGACAGATCGCTGTCGATACCACTCGACCACCGGTGGCACGATGGTGCGGCGGTAACACTTGCGCCTGAAAGTACGAAGCCTTGGGTTCGATTCCCTGCTCGGGTGACTTTACTTTCCGTGTGGAATTTGTGTGCTCACTTCATGTCCACATGGGTTTTCGCTGTGTACTCCGGTTTCCTCCCGTGACTAAAAAAAATACACTCACTATTTGGCCGGTAATGTCTTAATATACAGAGGACACAGTGTCTGGGAAATGTTGGCGCCGGCTTACCGCGTGGCTGCCTTCCCCCTCCCCAGTTTTTATGCGGTTCCACGTGCCTTCGAGTCGCTCACCTCTCTCTTCGAGAGTGAACGAAGCTGCGCGCATTACAAGTTGCAGGTTATATTATATTAGAACAGAGTTACGGGACATTATCAACCGTGGCCACGCAAACTAGCGCTACGCTCCTCACTGAGCATGCGCAACAGATGATGATCATGTCACTTAACACGTCAGAATTAACAATATTTCACTCAGCTTGTTTTTAAAAAATCGTATTACTTTCATGACACTTAAACACGTGGTTGATGTGAGTCGATGTGCTACTATCTTGGCAGTATTGTTAAATATCTATTGGGCGAATCATGATGGTGGTCGCTCGCAGGGAGTAACTCGAACCTTTCCAGTAGTGCCACTTGATACCATTAAACCTACCTACGTTCTGCCCAGCAGAGTAGTACATTCCATTGAGGTTGGACGGCCCACAGGCGTCAAACCACCAGCCTGTAAAAAGAAAACAACAAAATGAATCACTGTACTGTATTGATGTCGGTTTTCACGGTTCTATTCATGATGGTTGTCCTTCAGAGCTGTTCTTTCGGGATAGCCGTGTCGAGCGATCTCCCTCTCTCCCTCACGACGTTTCACCTTCAGCGTGGGTGGCGAAACGTCACGAGTCATAGATGGACATCGCTCGACACTGCTATCCCGAAAGAACAGCTCTGAAGGACAACCATCAACATGAATCACGTATTATAATGAAAACCGTTCAGCTCCACAATTACTTTCTCACCCCCCCCTGCGAGGAAAGGTCCTCTAGAAAGCACCTCTAAAAGGAAATTTGGCCTACTCTTCAATGTTGGGCAGATATCTTATAAGAGATGCGAGCACACACATTATATACCCTATCGACCTGTCGATTGAATGTCAGTTTACATATTTTTACTGCTGTATGGACAGAGCCAGGAGGGTTTTTTAACTTTTAGATTTTCAAGTCCAGCCTGCTAACCATTACCCCACGGCAAAATCCTACGTTAAGGAATAAAACAGATAAAATTCCGGACCTTAGCTGTTATTTCGAAAGGGGAGTGAAAATAATGTGGCATGCAGCAGACAGCCATCAGGGACCACTGCCGCAGAGCAATCACTAGATTAATTGCACCAAAGAAGAGGTGAAGACTTCATAGACGTTTAGTTTTGGAGAAGAGTCAATACAGTGAATACCAACATCTCTGGTGGTTGTCAATGATTATATGATGACGCAGTTCAAAGAGCAATTCGAAACCAGCCCTGGGAGTGACTAAATACAATATTGTCTTTGTGGACATGAGGGCAGTCAGTCAGTCACTTTTTATTTAAGCTGGAAGGAACCGTGGAGCTATGCAGCTCTTTTTAACCGATGCTCAATCAAGTGTGTACATTGAAAAAGAGAATTCGGTGGAAAATTGCTGCAAAAATATATCGAAAAGTGTTTTTATTTTACAAGAATGTAAAACGTCAATTTCACTTTAATCCCGAATAATCAGTCAATGTGTAGGGTACGGTAGACAAAACCCTCAGAAAATGACGTTAATTGTCCTATTCCACGTGTGCTTTACGTACAAATAAATACCATACAGTTCGGGAGAACAACGCAATAGTGACTGTATAAATAAATACTTCTTAGCGGTCAATGTTACTCAAATAATAATGACTTCCATGCTTCTGCACTTGTTTAATAAATCGGAATTTTTTTTTTACAGTGCAAAAATCTGTTCAACCCATCTCATTTTCATTGCCTCCACGTGTTGATGCATTGTAATGTTTCGAGCAGTTTTTGGCATTACTGCCAACATACTGTTCTGCTTAGTTTCCATAAAACATTGTGGAATCTTGGAAAGGTTGCTGGCAGAATTGAGATAGTCCTTGTCTCTACCAGAGCAAATCTCTGACTCTCCAGGGTAGGTGTTTAAAGTTTGCTCTCATAAACAGAGCGCAGCCATGGGTCACTAAAGTTAGTTAGTTGATATAAATCAGTAAATACCGTCTTGTTTAAAATCTAAATACTGCGAAATTAAAGGGGTTTTGGCCAATTTAGCTTGAAAAATAAGCATAACAAATTGCAGGTCATTATGTGTTCAAAAAAAATAGTTTCAGGCTACGGCAAAAACATTTTTATATATTCAAACCAGTTAATATGAACATAAATCTTACAGAATGAATCCACACAGTTGGAAATAATGGAGAACTAGTGATGTTATTTTTTCATGAAAATGTAACAACTAGACTATCACCACATTTCTTACAATAGACGACTTAAACTTACAAGATTATTTTTATAACGGTGAGTGGCCAATGCATGCGTATCATTCGAGCGTCTGTTATATCGCAGGAATCCCGCATCCAGAGCTTGCTAGCTCACTGGGTATTTTCTGCAGTAAGAATAAATCACCCAGAATGCACCCAACGTCATCAGAACTCAGACGCTAAGCAGGAGCTCATCCTGCATTGCCATTCACAGGTTGGATTTCGGATTTTAAAAAGGAATTTAAGGCTGCTGACGAGATACATTATCAGCAGACGGCAATGCAGTACTTCTATACTCCGACATCTATGCGCCATATCGTTTCCAACATTCACTAACTGGAGTGCTGTAGCATGGTCAAATAACTCCTTGCACAGTGGAACGGAGGCCCTGATTCCAGCAGCGTGTTGCACACGCGCACAAACAACCCAAACCACCACAACATCGAGAGCTCCCACAAAGTAACGCACCAGAGTATCCATCCATTGTCAGAAACCACTTAATCCTGTACAGGGTCGCGGTGAGCCGGAGCCTATCCTGGCAGACATAGGGCGCAAGACAGGGCTATTCCAAGGATGGGACGCCAGTCCATCACAGGGCACTGGGGGAAATTTAGTCCGCAGGCCATCTTTGGACTGTGAGAGGAAACTGGAGTGCCCGGCGAAAACCCACGCGGACACGAGATCATGCAAACGCCACACAGAAAGGCACCCGAGCCAGGATTGCACCGGAGTATTTAAAAGCAAATGCAAGGGCACAATCAATCATGAGCCAATGCTATAAGATTTAGAGAAAATTACGGTTTAGGCCACTGTGGGTTTGCAGGCAACCGCAAAACGTTTAGATATGGGTAAGAGACACCCACACAATTTTCTGCCCCTGCTTAACGTCAAACATCCGTTAAACAGCGTTTATTTTCATTACATGTATTATTATTTACCATGAAGCAGACGCCCTTATCCAGGCCAACTTACATTTACACGTTATAACATTCTCACACTACGCAAATCACGACACGCCATATAAATAAACGAATCAACACGAGTAAATAAATATACAAATACCGCTTATTGCATAGTTGTCATTGTAGTCATACGTATAGATGTGTGTGTTGAATGAATAATGGTTTTCGAAATGTTATCAGTGAAACTGGCGTCCCATCGTGGGTATAACCCTGCCTTGCGCCCTGTGTCTGCCGGGATAGGCCCCGGCTCACCGCGACCCTGTATGGGATTAAGCGGTTTCAGAAAATGGATGGATGGATTATCTACCGGTGTATCTTTCTCAATTGTAACTCGCACACCGCTCCCTGCTGGACAACTGTGAAAAAGAGCGTTACGCAGCTCGACAGTTCCTTCCAGCTTAAAGACTGAACGGATGGATTGCAAGTCCCAGGTGATAACTACTAAACACCACCGCAGCAGGATCGGCAACGACCTCGGAGTTGAACCCATCCGTCGTACCTCCCGTGCTCATCTGCGCACATCTGCAGGGGCAGTTGTCGTTGTCCGCGTCCCTCGTGCTGAAGCCGCTGCTTCCCTGACCGAGGCTGCTGTGCTTCCCCGCCGTGCCTCCGTATCCGCGAGCGTGCAGCCTGGAGCAGTGGCGTGCAGAAGGGGGGGGCAGAGGGGGCAACGACCCCGGGCATCCATTTCAGGGGGGCATCCAATCAAAGAGTGGAATTAAACAGTCCCACAAGCCGGTGTGAATGTGGATCCGTGTTTTAATAAGCGAGACCATAGTAGAGAAGCTGTTACATGTAAATACCGTGCGTAATGCTGATTAACTCTTTCAGCGCCCTGTCGACGCCGATCGACATTATTTTTCATCATCCGCTGTGTCCTGTCGACGACCGGTCGACACGTTATAGTACTGCCTTACAACTCATTTTATGAATGAATGATAGTTCCCAAATTTGTCACTAGTTGGCTTGTTTTAATGGCAGCCCCCAAGACAGAACTGAAAAGAAAGTGCTACTTCAGTACTTGGCCCTACACTTGAGTCTTGGGGGCATACAATCAAGGAGTCGGAGTTGGCCCCGGGCATCACCAAACCTCTGCATGCCACTGGCCTGGAGCAGTGGGGAGATGCCGCCACCGCCTCTCGCGTCAACAGACGCATCGTGCGCGCGGACAAGGCACCGACGATTTGTTTATAAAAGGAGTGAATCACCGTCCAGCCGGGGGTGGCATGGTGTGGGTGGCGAGTGGCCACTCGCGAAGGTTTAACGCGCGGTACTCCGGTTTCCTCCCACAGTCCCAGGACGCACTGCTGCTGGCCTAGGTTAATTGGCCTGCTGACTAAAATGCACCCCAGTGCCCTGCGATGGACTGGCGTGCCTGCCTTGCGCCCTGTGTCTGCTGGGATAGACGCTGGCCACCCACGACCTTGTACAAGAGAACATGCAAACTCCATACAGAAAGGCCCCAAGCCGTGATTCGAACCCGGGAACTTCATGCTGTGAGGCAGGAGTGCTACTCACCGTGCCCCCCGTAACTATAGGTGTAACTCGCTAAATTCTGCATATTAATGACAATAAGTCCATGAAAACGTACTTATTTCCCAGATCAGCTGCCTCTAAAAAGGAAGACAATCCTGGGAAAATCAGACAGGCAAAACCCCTATAGGGGACCCAGGACTGGTTACGTATCCCTCACCACTGAAGTTAGCCATGGCTGCGAATCTAACTCAGGTTTCTGCATTCAGAAAGGCACTGCAGTAAAAATCCCATCCCAATGTGTGCGTGGGTCGTCTTTTTGGATGTCTGGAGGCAAATGTTGTGAGGTACTGTCTAGCATTGGTCGTCGGGGATTTAGCTGCAGCTGTGGAGCTTTATCCTCCCACACATCTCCTGCTGGCGCTAAAATATTTCATTTGTAGGTAAGACGAAGTGGTGTTGTTTTTAAAAGAAACCTTTTAACACCGTTAACACATCCATTATCCACACTTACTCGTGCAGCTCCAGACTCGTTCAGTCAAAATGTACACGCACGCATACACCCATCCATCTATTGTCAGAAACCGCTTAATCCTGCATAGAAAGACACCTGTGGTGATTGCTGTCAGGCGGCAGCGCTACTCGGCGCGCCACCGTGTCTCCACGCACCGACGAACGCATTTTCCTAATTCAGTTTCTGAAGAGGGTGGCATGGTGGCCCGGTGAGTAGCGCTGCCGCCTCACAGCAAGAAAGTCCCGGATTCGAATCCCGGCTCGGGTGCCCTTCTGTGTGGAGTTTGCATGTTCTCCCCGTGTCCGCGTGGGTTTTCGCCGGGCACTTCGGTTTCCTCCCACAGTCCAAAGACATAATGTTGCATAGGTGAATTGGCCTGTGGACTAAATTGCCCCTGTGAATGACTGGCGTCCCATCTGGCGCATAACCCTCCCTTCCGCCCTGTGTCTGCTGGGATAGGCTCCGGCTCACCACGACCCTGTACAGGATTAAGCGGTTTCTGACAATGAGATGCGATGAGTTTCTGAAGAAGCTCCCGGAGCGTGGAACGAAACGTCGCACATCACGTCAATAACACGAGGCACAGCGATAAAACATAACGGCGGGTACAGTACAACAACAACAAACTCATGCGGAATAACTGGTGGTTACCTGTAATGTTGTTTCTCGTTTGCGATGGAGAATCGTTCATACGTGGAAAATGCTGTATTTCCCTCCCAGTCCTTCAATGTTATTCTCATTTGGTGCGTCTTGTGACTGCTCAGTTGATGGATTAATTCATTTCCCAACCAATGTTCACCTGTAGCCTCCCCAAATCCCTGGATGCAATGAGAAAAACAAGTCATACACATAATCCAGAAATGCGCACACACACACGTGCATGTACAAGTATGCATAGATGTGCATGCGTTTCCTTACATCATCAGTAGCTATGAATGGGAATGATGTATTGGGAGAGATGTAAAAAATTCTTGAGTGAGACGTAATGCACGTGAAAATTTGGGTTTTATACAACAATGTGTCTAAACCACGTGCATATACTAACCGGTCAATGTTCTTTAAAATGCCAATGCCTTATATTCTTATAGAAGTTAAGGAATTATCCACAACGCTAATGATCAAATAAAGACAAGATGGTATTGAATTTAGCAAGATACTATGAATACAATTATCCATATCTATATATAATGTAGCAAGTGTTTTTATGTATGTCCACAGTGACAGTATCGGGTTAGATTCCATCACAAGTGCACATTTTATGTGCACAACGCCAAGGCTTTTGTGTCTTATGTCAGCTTTACTTCCCACGTATTGATTACTCTTCTGCAACTTCAAACAGAAAACACAATGCTCAAAGCCCAAAGGACATCAGAAAAAAATCCAGGTGAAAGCAGTCATGTCAGCAGAAAATATCGTCAACAATAGACATCAGATGAACGCGCTACACGCTTGGAACAAGATTGCCCACAGGGCGGGTACTTTGCTACTACGTGTAATTACCGTAACAAAAATGTCGTTAGGTTCTAAGGTCGCCGGTGCAAACATTTGAATCATACAAATCACCTTGTGCCAAAAACATTCATATTATATTGGAAGCTATAATGGGATTGTGCCATCATTTGGGTCCGAGTGCAGTCACTGTGCATTAGAGCAATATAGCAGGGCTGGGTTCTGACAGAGCTTACCGTTGTATACTCTTGCCAACTGCGATGGAAATCCACCGATCCGTCCTCTCTGCGCTGTATTACTGTCCAGCCACCGCCATCTGTTTCCATGTCACAGTAAACCTCGTAAAAACACACACAGAATTGGAAAGCATGGAAATTATTAAACTAAAGACAGTAAATGAGTTGTGTTAAAAACCTAAACAAACGCTTCATGTGTAAGTGGCACATTTAATGGGTGAATGCCAAGCATAAACCTGCTCACGACTGTTAACTAACATGTAAAAATGCGTTGCATAACAATTCCATTGTGTGTATAATCCTTATGAAACTTGGCTGCCTGGCTAAATTGTTCTAGTTGAAAACAGCCTCATTTTCCGTTCATCAAACGTGCATATAAAACACACGCGTGAATGGCGAAATTAACAAAAACTCTTCAACTTTAAGATGCATCGCTGTTCGTTGTTCTTGATTATGAATTATTAAATGGATATATATTTTTTGTTATTTGCACATGTTGGGTTTTGCTAGTTGCTCACTTTTGTAATGACTTTGCCATTTGTCAGTTGCTTTGTGTTTATGTTAATGAAATTATTTTATTTTACAATTTCTGCTTAGGGGGATTAGTGGGGAGTTGGTGAATGATTATGCAGCAGCCACAGGACCCCTTGAGGTCCATTGCTCAGTATGGAATAGTTCATGTTTTTGCAGCTTATTTTGAAAGAGGCAATTCATAAATTTATTTATTTTAACACAATAACAATTCAAACCACATCAATTGGCAAAGACCTAAGCCATCCATCCATCCAATGTCAGAAACCGCTTAATCCTGTATAGGGTCGCGGTGAGCCGGAGCTCATCCCGCTGGACACCGGGGGCAATTTAGTCCGCAGGCTCATTAACCTATGCAGCAGCAAGTCTTTGGACTGTGGCAGGAAACCGGAATGCCCGTCCAAAATCCATGTGGACACGGGGAGAACATGCAAACTCCACACAGAAAGGCACCCAAGCTGAGATTCGAACCCGGGGCCTTATTGCTGTAAGGTTGCAGCGCTACTCACTGCGCCACCGTGCCGCCCTGCTGATTAATACATAAATGTCATAAATCTATAAGCAGAGATATTGTAAAACAACTTACTTTTGCAGGTGTAGTGTCATTCGAAGGGTAAATAACATACACTCCACTGCTTGTATGCCCAGATTTTATTAATTCACCACAGTCCCGAAATATTTTTTCTTCCTTGTCACGAAATAGGAAACGTGCTGTTGGTAAAGAAAGACATTTAAGCAAATATGTAAACATAAGCCACCTGCGACTATTTATTATAAATACCTCAATTAATCAGCTTTGCGGTTTGGATCGGCCAAACTATATGAAATTAAATACTGCAATGCATTGTAAAATCTAATTCACTGAGATGGCAAGAGAGCATGACCACCAACATTAATGAGGAGGAAATTAATGTATTACATGAATTATTTTACCCTCTGGGAACGCCTTCCAGAAGGTATATTTCTGGCTTACTCTTTCACATTAGCCAAACATCTTGAAAAAGATGGACGTACCCACACTTTACCCCACCACACGCAACTTGCTATCACAACTGTAGTTCACCCAATTCATTATGCACCCGTTTTTTTTACCAGTAGGTGATCACAGTTCACAATAGTGGGTTTTATAGGGTGCATCCAAAGCAAATCTAAGAGAAGAATAAAACAGAGGGTTGAGTTCATTTAATATGTTGTTGGATACTGATTGGTAGATAACATCGCAATAATCAAACAATGGTAGAATAGTTGCCTTTACCAAGTCTAGGCGGAACATAATTGGGAAATAGTGTTCATGTCTATAAAGTAAGCCAATTTTAATTTTAATCTTTTTTGCAATAAAATCAATGAGGGTTGTGAATTTCATTTTTTAATCACTTAAGAATCCAAGGTATTTGTATTCATCTACTTGTTCAATCTGTTGGTTATCTAATGTACATAACTGAAGCAGAGCTGTTGTTTTATTTGATGAGAAAAACATACATTTCGTTTTATTGACATTAAGGACCAGTCTAAGAGAGAGAAGCTAGTTTTGTAGGATATTGAAGTCACCTTGTCATTTTCGAATTACATATTCCGGGGAATTTCCAGTCACTAACAATGGAGTGTCATCTGCAATTTTTTTAATATCAAAGTGTATGAGAGAGGTCCTCAGGTCATTGGTTAGCAAAGAGAACAGTAATGGACAGAGACGGGAACCTTGTGGTACACCTTTTAGTAAGTTCGATTGTGTCGGGTATTTTCCGCTGTAACATCTATCTATCTATCCATCTGTGACGTAAGACGATCAAAAAGCTGCTTTGGTCACCTGTGAATAATAATTGTACATTTACAACGCGCACATATTCAATCACTTTTGAAGGTACTCATTCGACGAGAGAACGATTCAGAGGCGTAGCGAGGAAAGCGCAGAGAGGCGGAGGAGGCGGAGGAGCAGCTCAAAATACCTTGCAGAGTTCAATAAAAACGCAAAGAAATGGGAAAC
>JAZEWU010000002.1:27853356-27896056 GCA_036362915.1 Geotria australis
TTCAAAGCTGAAATTAGTGGAAACATATCTGAGGTTTTCCATGTCACAAGAGCGACTGACTAAACTTGGCTTTAATCAGCATTGAAAAATAACTCCTCTCAGTTAATGTAAAAAAATGAAGTAGTTCAAGTGTTTTCTGACAGGAAATGTCATTTGGGGCACCGAACTTAATTAATGTGGCTGATTTATAGTTAATTTGAATAAAACATTTATTTAATCTGTTTTTACACATCTAAGATGTCTTCCTTTCTCACATTTCTCAGTACTAGGCCCTATACTTGAGTCTTGGGGGCATACAATCAAGGAGTCGGAGTTGGCCCTGGGCATCACCAAACCTCTGCACGCCACTGGTTGGGGCCGCGTGCACCGGGCGGGCTTAACCGTGGGGCAGGGACGGGCGATTGCAGGATAGTGCGTTTGGCCGAGCAACCTTCGGCATGCGATTCTGCAATATACTCGTGTAGGTGCCATTTGTTAAACGCGAGGTGCCTTGAATACCAGTAGAAGCTAAACGATTTCACAAAAGTTATAATTGATTCATAGCTTCTCAACCGTTTGCATCTCAAGGCCCACTTGGCCCACTCGGTTACTGTCTCCCCGGACTGCTAGGTAGCGTTTGCAGCCCATTGATGGGTCGCGAACCACTGGTAGAGCAAGGCGGCCTTAGATGACTGGCAGATATACCAGCTGTGCTCCCTGCTGTGCCAAAGAGACTGAACATCCTTACATACATGTTTTTCTCTTGGATCCTGCTGATGTCCTGTGCCTGCTGAAGGAGTTGTTTCTCCAGTTTGGTTGTCGACAGCGTGTTTTCCAGCAGCTGAATCTCAAGTCTCGAAGTATGATTTAGGACCTTGATTTAAAGAGAAAAAGCACAGTTTTAATGGAGAACTGCTACTCCAACACCATAACTACAGATGGCTGGGTCAATAAAATGTATGTTACCAAAACGAATTAGCACAACTTCTCAACCGTGAGATTATATAGTTACAGTTAATTGAAAGTTGTCTACTTGTAAACGAGTTATTTGTATTCAACATCCAAATGGAAATTGAAATGCAGTAAACGAAACCCTTGTAATGCAGTAAACGAACAGAGATCTCATTGTCGTATCTTATTATACCAGACTCCCTGAGACCTCGCTTATCAAAGCAGTGCTTTAGGGATAGCCTTGTTAAGCACTGAACGCCCCCCCTTCTCGACATTTTGAACTCACTCAGAGTTTAGACCACCTGAAGATGCCTCCAACGTGGCAAGTAAAACGTCACGAAGTACAGGGGGGCAGCACTCGACACAGCTATCCAGAAAAACAGCTTTGCAAGCAATCATCGTAGCAACAATTAATTATTGGTTTACATAATCACACGCATGATTATTGGATTACACAAACACGATTATTATTTTACACACACATACGATTCTTGGCTTAAACACTCACACGCATGAGTATTGGTTAAGAGCAATAACACCAATCTACCACTCATAAAGCTCGCATATTCTTTCACTCTCAAAGACAGAGAGAACGATGGCTCGAGGAGCCGCAGAGAGGCAGGGGAGTGGAAACGCAGCCACGCGGCAAGCTGGTGCCAACATTTTCCATGTACTGTATCCTCTATATATTGGGCTTTGTCGGGTTGGCGCAGTGGTAACATCTGCACTTCACAGAAAGAATGGTCTTGCGCGAGGCGGTTCAATTCCCGCCTTGGGCGCCTTTCTGTGTGGAGCTTGTGTTGTTCTCCCCCTGTTCTGCGTGGGTTTCCTCCAGCTTCTCAGGTTTCCTCCCACAACGTAAAAAAAAGACTCATGAATTAGTTGGCCGATAACATCATAACATATAGGAAGCAGTGTGTGGCAATATGTTGGCGCCGGCAAACCGTCTGGTCGCCTCCTCTGCCTCTCTGCGCTTTCCTCCCGCCTCTGGGTCGTTCTCTCGTCGAATTAATACCTTCGACATTGAATGAATAATGTGCGCGTTATAAATCTAAATTACTATCATTATTATAGATGTTATCGGCCACGAGTGTGTGTTTTATCTCTCAGCCCGTGGTACCTGCGCCTCGATGCTGGCGAGCCTCTGCGTCTGCTCGGCGGTGCGGAGCAGCAGGTTGCTGCTCGCCTCCAGCATGGCGGTGGTGTGGTTGTGCATCGAACGTTGCTGCAGCTGAGCCAGCTCCAGCATCACCCCTTCCCGAATGGAGCTCTGCAGCTGTGGACGGACACATCAAAAGACACCGTTAGAATCGATTGTTTTGTTTTATAGAATTATTTTTGGTCGCGTTTCTGGAAAGAAAAAAATAATTAAAACTGAAATGTCGCCAGGCCTGCACGGTTGTACGATGAGTAGCCCTGCCGTGTGGAGTTTTCCACACAGAATCGAACCCCGTGTGTACGTGGGTTGTCGGGTACTCCGGTTTCCTCCCACAGTCTAAAGACATGCTGCTGCATAGGTTAATTGGCCTGCTGACTACATTGACCCTGGTGCCCTGTGATGGAATGGCGTCTCACCCTGGATATATACCCTGCCTTAAGCCCTGTGTCTGCCGGGATAGGCTACAGCTCACCACAACCCTGTATATGATTAAGCAGTGTCTGACAATGGATGAAGAAAATATTAACTACGTGACTCAACAAATGAGCATTTAAAAAAACACATGAATCGATGAGTAAACGCATCAATCAATCTTCATTTGTACAGCAAATTAAACATAATATTTTATATTCAAAACACCCGGGATATATACAGTAAAATACTAGACATTTCATTTTAAAGATGAACAAAGCAATCTGCCCTGGGAAATATGATTTAAACATAGTAAAAAAAAAGCTTATATTACAATTAAGACCAGTGCCTAAACACCAGCGTGGGAAAATAAACATGTAGCAATTGTTTATTGTTTATCAGCCTCCAGCTAATGCTCTTTTTCTTTTGGTGCTCTTGATGTGAGGAGCCGCTTTCCTTGACCAAACACAAGGCCGCTGTTCAAGTCCATGATCAAGGCTCTCCTCTTCTGCTTACAACTGTTACTTTATTACCATGAAGCCGATCTCATATTCTTAGCAGTGCATCCCAAGCCACTGCGCCTAGAGCGCCTTTCCCAAATGTACAAGATCCTACTTACAACTTCGACACGTCTACAACAAAATAAATGTGAATGTTATGTACATGATGGTTGCTTTTCAGATATGTTATTTCGGGATAGCCGTGTCGAGCGAGCTCCATCTCTCACTCGCGACGTTTAGCCTCCCACGTTGGAAGTATCGTCAACCATAACGCCAGATGGTGCTTCCAACGCGGGAGGCGAAACGTCGCGAGGGAGAGATTGGAGATCGCTCGACACGGCTATCCCAAAAGAACACCTCTAAAGAGCCACTATCATGAATCGAGCTGTGGAAACATACATCAGTACAATGTAATTAAAATTACTAATATGTTGATACTATATATAGCTACAGATGCATGTGCAATCTTATACGATACAATTCACATTAGAAATAACATTTAACTCAAGATAAATGTAATTTAGAGGATTGTGCTCTAATTGGTTACATCAAACTACTGAAATATTCATATATAACGTCTCCATAACACGGTTTTGCTTCTCCGCTCGAGACCTATACGTGTCAGTGAATAAACATCTGGGCATTTCCAAGGAAGAACAATTAATCTTCACACGAGTTGGATGACCACAGTGGATCATTTTCTGTAATTCAGTCCGGAGCACGTCACAGTAATCGCACGCACTACGAGGCACATTACAATGTTGAGGAATGCAGATAAATCCCCACAGAGCCAGAGCATTAGGGTCTAAAGATGTAGATTGGACAGATTTAGTGGCAATGGCCTAACCACCCCTTCAGAGGGACGGCACCTCAGGACACATCCGTTACACGCGCTTGCTCTGACATTCCTAAATTACAACTGTCATTATCAATTTTTTTTTCGAGTAAAGATGGCAAACATGGCAGAGCGCCCCGCTGTTTACAAAGCAGTTCATCAACAATTATATTTCTTTTTCAACTTTTGCTACTCCCGCTCTCTCTCACTCGCTCTCTTCTCTGTTTGTTTTGTAATGCGTGTTTTTTTTTCGTGAAAAATATGTCAAACAGTAAATAAACCCAAGTGAAATAACAACCTTTATTAAACACTAACAGATGCCGAAGGTAGGCGAATCCATACGGAACACACATTTCTTTCACGTCGTAGCGCACAAAGCTCGGCTTTGGCCACACAGCGTTCCATTTGGACGCGTTTATTTTATTTGCATTTACCTACCTTCTACGTCTGCTTGTGGAAGCACTCCCCTCGTCCAGTCCCCATGATCCATTAACGTTTCAGTTTTCCAGAGCAGCCCCATGTCCTCTATTCTCGTGTAGACCAACGCTCACTTTTTACAAGTGCAATAAAAATAGGCAAATTACACACATTGATGGTTTCGCTTCAGAGCTGTTCTTTCTAATCATGTGTTAATATGTTGATACATTAGCTCTATCTGACTGTCCATTTGTCTCTACCATGGGCTCACAATAACCCTCGTAAAGATGATTCAATACGAGAAAAGTGTATTATACTGTTTCGTTTCTATTAATATCTGAACCTATTAACAACTGGCCAAATTAACAAAAGGGTTGCCCTAAAATTGTCAACACAGACCAGTACAAAAAATAATTATTTGCAAATATTAACATCTATTTAGCTTAATAGCAAACCCATCGACTTGCATATTGCTAGTTAAATACGGTTGAAGACAAACGCATGTTGGAAAGCATTCAATTCGTTTGCACGATCCCCCAAAACCTTCAAAAAACTATAAACACCTATTCACCAACGCGTAACGAAGCACTGAAACCAGGCTCCACATGGACACAAGCGCTCGGGGAATATGTGCTCCTTACAATTGTTATTTTAATTATTAAATGTACACATTTAAAAAGCATGACAAAACAGCTGATAATTCTCTCAAAGTTGCCTACCTCCTGAGCCCCGGAATAAACTCTTCAAATGCGAGAGTAATTAGCACTTATGAATGTCACGAATGACTGAGCACAAAATGTGCTTTACAGTACTTATATCGCATTCAGTCCCCAAAGGCAAGATCAAAGGTTCGTCAGTCGACCATTACGATTCCTTCTGTCACATGCGACTGCATCGAGATTTCTACGTCTTTACCAGGCTCTTATCTTCCTTGGAAAGATACCGTCTGGCAATCCTTTGTCTCATAACTTCATTCCTTCTCTTTTGAATCTTTGTCCGACTCAGCTTGCCCCAGTTGACAGAGGCCGCACGCTCTTGACACTACAGCAGGAGCCTTATCTCTGTCCGGCAATCTGCCGGCGCAACTATCAAAGGATCGAGTAGAAGCTGACTGACCACTGTTCTCATCACTACCCAGGATTGATTACCGCTGCTAAGTAACATTTTCCCCACGGGCAGAAAAAATATTATAAACCTGCCGCCGAGTCGTTAAAATACCGTTGAGGATTTTACGCATGTGATAACCATCAAATGGGACTTCATACAACTGTTCATGTGAATATTTTCAGAATTGCTCGTGAGAGCTGCTCTTTAGGGATAGCCGTGTCGAGTGTCCCTCCTCTCTCCTTCGATTGACACAGATTACCCGAAAGAGTTGCTCTTAAGTGCTCTTAAGAGCATGCATTGAGCCATGACAACCTACGCCAGTACATGAATGTGTTCACTCAAACAATTAAGGGACTTGCCCAGAGCGGTGGGTAATCGTAAAAAGCCACCACATTCGTCATTCACAGGGCCCCACAGCGATAAGTTCAATCTCCAAGGTTCACGTTAGTCTCACCACCGCCACTCTCTGCTGTGATGGAGGTCCCTTCCCTGAAACATAGGCCGATTATATACAGATGCGTTATTGAGAAAACAACATTTTATTCCAAGGTCACACGCTACGTGCCTCCCACCAATCACAAAATTCACAATTTTCTCACGACTGTCCCCTGTTATATATGGGGCCATCGCATTCAGAATATTCAGTCACCCGTTGAAATCCAACAGAATCCTTAGAAACGAGTGCAGTATCTATAACTGGAGTGGCATGTATTCCTGTATTCCATCCATCCATTTTCAGAACCCGCTTAATCGTGTACAGGGTCGCGGTGAGCCGGAGCCTATCCCGGCAGACACAGGGCGCAAGGCAGGGGAACACCAAGGATGGGACGCCAGTCCATCGCAGGGCGCCTGGGGAAATTTAGTCAGTACGCCAATCAACCTGGCAGCATGTCTTTGGACGGTGGGAGGAAACCGGAGTGCCCGGCGAAAACCCACGCGGACACGGGGAGAACATGCAAACTCCACCCGGGACCTTCTTGCTGTGAGGCGGAAGCGCTACCCAGTACGCCACCGTGCCGCCCGTATTCCTGTATTATAAATCAAAACTGATAGCATTTGACGATTATTTGAAAAGTTTTTTTTTTTACTCAATGACAGCACGCACTTGCAAAATATGAGTGCATAACAGGGGTTGGTATGGTTATGTATTTCCCACTATTTCCTAGACACCGCCGTTCTCACACTCTCAACCACACGCGGCGCATGATCTCGGCGTGCAGGTGGTCAATGTTCACGGCCCATTTAACGGAGGGCACCACCCACCTACAAGGCAGCAGCTGCCATCAAACGATGCCAATCCAACATCTCGGTATGCTGAGCTGTGCCTTACGGGAGCAAACAATGGGATCAGTAGAGTGGACATGTAGCTATCAATTATGAGCGCTTGTGATCACGCAGCCTTTAAACATGAGACGCGCACTGCTGCAGCAGGACAACCCCTTACACCGTAGCTTACCGGTGTCGTATTACAGCACAAGTTGTGAGCCTCATAAACAGCAAGCAGTCACGAGTCATAACCAATCAGCTGCACGTTATGTTCAGAGAGCCCACCTGGTTAAATTCAAAGCCGGCACTGACTGTATGATAGTAATACACATGTTTGAGATAGCTACAGGAGATTAATGAGAGATACAACAAACACGCGAGTTGACAATAAATAAATAAAAATATAAAAATAACAAATTGACCAAACAATAACAATAACCGTTTACACACAGCATTGCACGTAACTGACCTATTTAAATAACACACGAAAAAACTAATAATAAAGGTATACATTGTGATGGGAATACAATTATAAGTCGCTTATTGCACATTGAGAGGGTAACATAATGGTAACATTTTAAAATGTACAGCCCTTCATCAAGCCACTGCTGGATGATGGAATATGCATGCCATGCTGATAATGGGGAATGTTTGACCAAACTTCACCGTGCTGGGCGGTGAGCATTAGTAAAAGCGACCAGGACTGGCTCTGTTACTCCTCATAATAAACGTGGACGGGAACCAAAATTAAGTAACCGTGGTGCAAACCACTGCGGCAGGGTGGCGCAGTGGTAATATCTGCGCCTCACGGAGAAAATGGTCTTGCCGAAGGCGGTTCGTTGCCCACCTTGGGCGCGTTTCTGTGTGGAGTTTGTGGGTTCTCCCCCTGTTCTGCGTGGGTTTCCCCCGCGTTCTCCGGTTTCCTCCCATAACTTGAAAAAAAATACTCCTTAATTAATTGGCCAATAACATCATAATATATAGGAAGCAGTGTGTGGAAGCATGTTGGCACCGGCAAACCGCCTGGCTGCCTCCTCCGCCTCTCTGCGCTTTCCTCGCGCCTCTCAGTCTTTCTCTTGTCGAATTAATACCTTCGACATTGAATGAATATATGCGCGTTATAAATTAAAAATTATTAGTTTGTTAAAATTCTTATATTTGATAATTTCTGAACCATTACCAATACACATCCTGTGAATTATGAACTTGAAATGAAGCTTAATGAACTCAATAACATGAACCACACATCGCAACCTGTGTAATCTTAATAGTGACCTTCCAAATAAAGCCCACTAATTGCAATCGCCTGCCTTGAAGCACACAATGGCTAGCCCGTAATCTTCCTAGGTTCACTCAAAAGGAAAATAGCGGGATATTTTGACAATAAGCACTTAACCACGACCGTAAGGTGACATTAAGCCAATTAGTAATTCTAGCAGCCATCCTACCGTATTTGAGGAATGGTTCCACGGTCAATGTGCAAAAGCGGCTGTTTCTGCTCCCATGATTCAATGTCAGGCACAGTGATGTTAGCACGGGAGTTGTGAGAACTGCAATCTTGATGCTTGTTGGCAGGCATGGTACCAAAACAAAACACCATACTCTGGTTCTGTGAATTCTTTGAGGAACCCACACAAATGCAGGCATGGATATCTGTTACACAATCATTCAAATTCTTTTCTCCTCCAGTGACTTAAAAACAAACAAATCTGTGGGTCAGTGGTACCTTTCTTTTTGTAAAATTGTTTAAAACATTCGAAACCTAATTCTGCAGCGGTGTTTATGCTTTTTCCCTTTTAACACATTTTTTAAAAACGTAACCATTCACAAAATTCCTTCGGCAAAAAGTCATATCGTTCCAAGTAAGACCCATGCTGTACCGGTGTAAAACAATATTATACACCAGTATTTTTATATCCCAAATGGCCGTAATAATAAAATAAATGAAATGTCATCAATCACTGTAAAAACTAATCATTCAAAAATAATGCTGGCATGAAATGAGCCTCAAACATGTGTGCCGATTTATGCATATATTACAGTATATATATAATTTTGTGAAAATTGGCAAACTTAGTTTCTTTAACGATTTCATTGGTATCACAAAATCTTTAGACATGAAACGCGTTGGTAGAGGCCCATATGTGATTATTTGAAATCGCTCACAAAAAATGACTACACATTATGCTAATGACTGCTTGTTTTTTTATGAGACGGGGATAAGAAACTTCAAACATGACTCAACCTCAATTGGTTTATTCTGCCAGTAGCAACAACTAAACATTCCAGCATCGCTCACCAGCCAGCTGTTTGAACAGCAGTAGTGTTCTTACAACAGCAAATGGACTACCTAGAGCAATTCTACAAACAGATAGCAGCTCTGCAGGAGCTACAGATTGTAAACAGATTAGGTGCGCTTTAAACATCAAAGTGCAATACTTCAAGTCAAGTTCCTCAATGATGCTGAAAACAATTACTGTATTTATGTATTGATGTGGGGTTTAACGCTCGACAATGCTATCCAGAAAGAGCAGCTCTTAAGAGCAATTTTCTCGATACCGTAAAAACTTGGTAATGCATTTAACCTGTTGGTGCAGAGTTCGTATGTTCTGGTTGTTATCACACACCTCCCGCTATGAATTCGTGATCGTGATATTAAAGAATACAAATTGGTTGCAAAGAAATTCTTGCTACTGCCCAAAATCCATTTCCCTTAATGTGGCATCTATAGACACCTAGTGCTACCACATATGTCTATGCTCATTTTATTATTTTTACCTTCTTTAATCAATTAACAAGAACGACTGTAAAGATGAATTCGATTCTAACGACTATATGCATGGTAATTAGGTTGTGGGGTTTAATTCAAGAGAGTAGATGTTTATTATGTATTATTATTTTGCAAGGATATTACAGTTAATGTCTGGAACACCTCTTGGGCTTTGAAGATACACAGTGACCACATGTTGCATCAATTATGCTGCTATTACGATGCTAAATTGAAGACAAGACCCGTACTGCATTTAGGCAACTACATTTACATTGGGGCAAGATTACTTCTTTTTATCGGCTACACTGATTGAGTGAATACTAAACACAGTTCTATCCTAGTATAAATAGTATAAACACGATCTTAGGCTAGTATAATTTAGTATAGTAATTGACGTTTGATTTGCTGCTCAGTCACAATATACAAACAGATTTCCAACCGGTACAAAACCAAATCTTCTATGCACACATAATACAACACTAGTTCTTCTGCACTTATACCGCAGATGCATACCATCACACCCATCTATTACCTCTATTTATTTTCTGTAACTTCTACGAAAATACACACGTGCATACACACACACACCCACGCAATTACCCACACGCATATATTGCCTGTACTGAAACGATACTGGGGCTTCCATTACAAAGTTTCATACATGGTCCATGTGCTCGTATTTTATACAATATAGAAATTCTAAGGATGAGAGTCCTTACGTTATAACACAAATGCCTGGCGTCATGCATCATTGACAGATTACGACCGGCTCGGGTGCCTTTCTGTGTGGCGTTTTCATGTTCTCCCCGTGTCCACGTGAGTTTTTGCCGGGTACTCAGGTTTCCTCCCACAGTCCAAAGACATGCTGCTGCATAGGTTAATTGGCCTGCGGACTAAATTGCCCCCGGTGCCCTATGATGGACTGGCGTCCCATCCTGGGTATAGCCTTGCCTTGCGCCATGTGTCTGTCGGGATAGGCTCCGGCTCACCACAACCCTGTATAGGATTATGTGGTTATTGATAATGGATAGACATAACATTTGTGTCATGTGCATTTCTGCATTTCACCTTTGATGTAGGTTTTCACTGCTAAATGTACGAGGATTGCTATCAAGAGCTGCTCTTTCGCCTGATGATGCCTCCACAATGACAGGCGAAATGTAGCGAAAGAGGGAGGAAGAACGCTCAACAAGGCTGTCTCGAAAGAGCAGCTCTTGAGAGCAATTTTGACTATTTGCAAGGTGAAGGTGGCCTGTGGAGATTGTTATCCTTGTTCTGATTATTATCGTGTTACCACAAACTGGACTATGCTAACAGATTGCTACCACAAAATATTAGTTGCAATTAGTGTTTACCACAAAATTGTACTAATCTGCGTGATGACATACATTTAAGCTGCTTATTTACCTTAATAAAATTGACCTTTCTAGTGTTTTGGAAAATAAACGTCTCAATGCATTAACAAGATGTACTTGATGTAGGTTTTAACGGCTCGATTCTTGATGGTTGCTATTCAGCATGTCTTTGGACTGTGGGAGAAAACTGGAGTACCCGGCGAAAACCCACGCGGGGACAGCAAACACGTGCAAAGTCCACACAGAAAGGCAACCGAGACACAATGAAACCCAGGACCTTCTTGGCGTGAGGCAGCAACACTATCTGCTCTGCCACCACGCCGTCCCTTTGGATGTTTTGCTATTTTATAATTGATTTATCAGGATTGAATTCGGAATCAGCCTTCAACATATGCTCCACATTCAACTCTACTATCCACACACGATGTTACAGCAGTTAAACCGTTGAGTGCAAATCATAAACGGATGTAGCCTAATTTAAAATCATACCCATCCCTGTGGGCATAACTAACACAACTTCTGCAATATGCAACATAATCCCACGCATGATTTCCCAACAATGCACTCATTAATATCAAAAATAATTTACTCAACTCAGACAGTCATTTTTGCAAATCACGACTCTGCATTGCACTGTAATTGAACTTTTTAAACAATGTTGGTCCTCAGCTTATAGTGGCGCGCAAGTACAACTAACAATTAAAAACTTATCACAAGCACTGTCTAAAAAGGAAAGACAGTAATAGGTGAGGATTCTGTAAACGGTATTTCTTCACAGCAGAAGGATTTAATTGATGTGTCTTGTAAGTGCTGTTTGCTCACTCGCTTTTCCAACATATTGACGGGTACACAGCACTTACATACCTTTTCACGTGACCTAAACTCCTAAAAACAGCTATACTATGGATAACACTGGTCACGAAAGCCTTCGAGTTAAATGGGTGAATACAATTTAATTTAACAATCCACAACGCGCACAGTATTCGTTCAATGTCACAGGAATTCATCCGAAGACAGAACAACTCAGAGACGCCAGAAACCCGCAGAGAGGTGGAGGTGAAGCAACCACGCAGTCAACCGGCACCCAACCGCACGTTACAACGCGTGACCACGCACGCAGCCACACACACCTTGACGAGCCACTGCGTGTTGTTCTCGGTCGCCAGCTCCAGCTGCTGCAGCCTCTGCTGGGAGCGGTCGGGTTCCGCGGCCGGAGCGTCCCGTTGCAGCGAGTTGGAGACCAGGCTGTCAGCGCCGCTCGCGCAACCTTGCTGCTGCTCACCACCCAGCTCCGGCAGGAGGAACGTGTAGGTGCACGGCCCGTGCTGGATCCTCCGGTGGGCCCTCCCGGCCGTGTCACCGTTCCCCGCCGTCGCCGCCGCTGCTGCCGCTGCCGGCCGGTGGGCCACAGAGTAGCCGGCGAGCGTGGCGCCCGGGCACAGGGCACAGCACAGCAGCACGAGCAGGTCCATCGGCCTCATGGCAAGCGTCCTGCCGGGGGACAGCCGTGCCAGATCGGTCAGCCTGCTCACGCGATAACGCGCGGAAACCGATCGCAGCCCCGCAGCCCGGTGCTAAACGCGCGCTGTGGCTGGTTTTACCAGTCAAGGGCATAGCCGTGCGTTTCCTCCATGAGCCTATAACGGTGAGAAATATTCCACTCTCAGACTAACCTAGAACTGACGAGACTTGCAGCCGACCTTGGCCGAGATGTTGTTCATCCCGTTCAATGCTCCGTACGATCTCTGGTGCCACTACCTTTGACTGGAAGCGAGGCTTGGGTTTTATCAGGGGTGCGAGTCAGCCAAGGTGCACGTTTTCCCCAGACACGTCGAAGAATGCGAACCGAGAAAACTAGTACGCGCTCTGAATCTCTCACCCTGGTTTTTGCTCTCTGTCTCTCTGAGTCTCTCTCTTCCTACACTCTGGAATCAAGCCACTGGCATGCCCAGTGGAGGGTCACAGTGGAGTCAAATTATTAAAACAGCACCGCTCAGGGACCCCCACCCGAAAGCCTTTAAAGCCAGGGCTCCCCATCCAATTTCATTGGCTGAACGTGAACAGATGAGCCACCAATCAAACTACACTGCCAGATTACCCACAAGAGTGAAAAGCCATGGAATTATAGAACGTTGCCGATTGAACATGTGGGCACGCACTTTTAATCGTAGTCACACCTTCAGAATGTGTTGTCTGGATTGTTAGTGAAATCGTATATTAGTAAGTCGAGGTCAGACGTCTAGATCTGCATCGTTGGGACATATACGCGTGTCTGTTGTGTAAATGTTTCAGTCTAATTCGTAAGTTGCATTTACGCTCCCCACATTAACACGCATTGGTACAGGTACTCTGCTTGCTGTTCTCTGCATATTGCTATTAAAAACATTCTTTCAATTCGAATGCAACTGGGGGAAAATATATTTTTGAAACTTAATTTTTAAAAACCTAGCGAGATATTATTTGCATCGATCTGAATACAAAACTAACATATCTCCATTAAGCAGATACGCATCACGCTTGCACGCATTGGAAAGAAAAATGCTACACAACCACTCCATGTGAACTCTAGCAATTAATTATCTGGCTTTAAGAGATCGATTTCATCAATTGTCACCCTCTAATGTTTCCTGGCAAGTATCTGAAGCGGGTTTACGTGTCTCTTTGACCTGCGGCGCTCAGCTAAAGGCTCATGTGGGAACGAGGCCTGTAAGAGATATGCATAAGGCGATTACAGGTGTGGGTTCCCAAACCAAGCATTGTTGCAGGTAAGCTGGCCGCAGCTGTGTGGCTCAGAGTGAAACGTTGGGTCAAGGAAAAGCTGAGCTCATCCCTGAATGAATGCGAAACGCACAGCTCATGTCACGATCCGGGCGGATTAGTGCTCGAGTGACCAACATCTCTTTCACCACTCATTCCTCTTGGAATGCAAGCTATTGGGGCAGCAATTTAAAGATGCAAGAATTAGTATGACCTGCAGTTCCACATCTGCACCATTTTATAAAGTAATGGAACATTTAATCAATGATTATACAGCAGCATTGTAATATCATCGTTAGGGGCGGACGGTGAAAGCTAAATACCTTTCCTTGAATTAAAATATTTATCCATATATAGTGCATTATTAATAAAAATAATACTAAAGTCAATTATACGTCTAGCTGTTTTAGTTTTAATTTGTGCAAAACTTTCCTAAAAAAAAATTAATCGATGACCCACTTTGCCGAGTGGGTCATCGATCAGTGAAGATGATCTCAACAGAAAGAAATGTTGAATAAAATAAGAGGCAGAATAGGTGATTCATATAACATTACGGTGGCGCAGTGAGGACCGCTGCCGTCTTACAGTAATATGTGCCTGGATACATTTCCCGGCTCGGGTGCCTTTCTGTGTCACGTATCGTGTGTGAAGCTCTCCGAGACGTCCCAACATATAGGGCGTAAATAACAAATAAATAATCACTATTAATTATTACATTCTAGGGACCCGGGTTCGAATCCCGGCTCAGCTGCCTTCCAGTGTGGAGTTTGCATGTTCGTCCTCGTGTCCGCGTGGGTTTTCGCCGGGCAATCCGGTTTCCTCCCACAGTCCAAATACATGCTGCATAGGTTAATTGGCCTGCTGACTAAATTGCCCCCGGTGCCCTGTGATGGACAGGCGTCCCATCCTGGGTATATCCCTGTCGGCTCACCGCGACCCTGCACAGGATTAAGCGGTTTCTGACAATAGATGGATGGTTGGATTATAATTACTATTATTGTTCTCATCTACTGCCGCGCCAGTAGATTGAAACGAACCGGCGACCTCTCGATTGCACCACGGCAGCACATTGCTCTCGGGACACATCCCACACCATATCCATTAATGGAAGCCCAGCACTTTGTGTTCTTAACAGCCTTTTCATGTATTTTTATCTGACCTTTCAGCAGCAAATTGTGCACATTATATTCCCAAAGTATGATGAATGACAGTGATGCCCTGCTAGCGCGCAATGAATAGTGACTTGGATAATGTACATGAAAGGTTAATGGCACTAATAACGTCTTCAAGCTGTAATGGTCCACTTTATCTCATCGAGAATTATTTAGAGTAATTTTATCGGAGCATTGCCGGGCAATTGCGGTAAGTAAATTGGTTACAGTACCCATTCATTAAGATGTACAGCATTTAAAACACAACATTCCGGCTTTTAAAAGCAACAGAGAACTTATCATACAACTGCGTGGGTTTTCACGGTTATGCTGGATAGCTCTCTCGTGTGTTGTCATGTTGTGCCAGTGGTTGTTTAGGGATGTTGTCCGACGTTTCTTTTCACGTGCCTGGGAGCTTCTTTAGCGAAACTGGAGTTTCTCAATATTACGTGAAGCGAAACGTCGTCCATCACATGGGGCAAAACACGGTTCAGCCTGGAACACAGATCAGTGCAGAGCTTAACACGGTAGACCAGCTTGATGTACAAACGTTTCCTGTGTTATTAACATTCATTTATATTTTTCTGATTCAGAATTCAGCCTGGCACCACACGCAGGAATCTAGAACAAGCATACCTGGCTGCCCACCTCCTCAAAAACCCAGGGTATTCATCATCCTTGTCAGCAGCAGGAAGAGCTTAACTGCCCTGTTGTTTTTACTTGCAACTAATTGAGGGACCCTTGTTTCACTCCACCATCCTTCCTACAGCAAACACTGATAACGCCGCTACTGTGGTGGAACAGAAAACAGGGGCACTCGTGGCCACGGAGATTCTGGTGCGGTCTGCCTGAAAGGTTTGTCCCGCTCTGCTTGCAGGGAAATCTTTACTTACAGGGGGATGGCTCTGTTGAAAGAGGGCTCTGCCGCATAGACTTTCATCTCGCGAAAGGTTGAAAGATCGGTTATGTCAGGCATGGGTGGTCGTCTGCTATGCTTAAATTCACCTGCTGAGTCTGCACGTTTGAGATAAATGGGCATCCAGCGGCCTTCCATTGCAATATCTCCATTTGTGAAAAGTTGGTAAATATGGACTGCACTGGTGTGTAGTTTGTGTATGGATGACGCATATGCACTTTATGAAGTTGAGTTACTGACCAAGAATAAACCAAGTTCAACAAATAAATTATTCGTCCTTTTCAGCCTGTGTATGCCAAAATATAAATAACATGTAAACTAATGCTTATAAAAGTACACAGCATTGTGCAAAGAGAGTGTGTGTGTGGACAACTTGCACAGACTTATGTAATAACATAAGTTAGACTTAAGAGTCATTTGGGTCGGTGCCTACAATGCTCGACTAATGTTACCCAATGACATTAAGATTCTCTCCAGATATATCGCCATACCTCAGGACACTATGTTGTGTTTCTCTGAAATTGATAGCATTATAAATGTAGAAATGATATAGTGCAGTTAATGTGTGACTGCAAGGAATTTTGTTTGAAATATTTGTGGGGCATTCTGATGAAATTTAGCACGTGATGGGTAAATTTACTGTCAATCCGTTCATTACTATGCGCACATTTTTTGCCAGTGTACAAGTAATGTAAAATATACACGATTTTACCTCTTTCTGTCAATGAGAGAAGTCCAATGGTGAATGAGAGAAGTGTTAAGATCTTAAAACACCAAATCGACACCTTTTTGCAAAGGTTCCAGTTTGAAAGAAGCCACACATGTTTGTGGCAAAAACATGCAAACAAATTCTATGATAATATATGCATTGTCCTTCAAACTGGAACATTTGCAAAAAGGTGTCCATTTGGTGTTTTAAGATCTTAACACGTCTCTCATTGCCAGAAAAATGTAAAAACCTTGTATATTTTACATTAATCCGTTCAATGTTCGCACTTATCTATGTAAAAACCATAGCTTTCAATGACATTAGATTAAAGCACTATGACTTTCATATGCACTTACTGCCCCCTTGAGAATGAGATGTACTGCTTTTCACATGGTGCCACTTCTACTTGAGCTAATGTAATCACGTGATTTTAATTTGTTGATCGCTGGTGCAGCTGTGAGCGCAGCAGGCACCCCAGTTTGATTCCCAGCCGTAACTAACTTGGCAAAGTGATGCCTGAAATGGTCTTAAGCATGCCTTCACCCACCCGCACTGACCAACATGGTGAAATATGGTCAAACAACCCTGTGGCCAACATTGCATGGCAAAGCCCTTATCCAGGTGTGATAAAGGAATGGAAAATATCAATGATTTTCACCATGGAAATGCTATTTTGTAATCACACGATAGTCTGAAATCGCCGGGAACCCTGTTTGGTTTTTGCCAGGCACTCCGGTTTCCTCCCACAGTCTAAAGACATGCTGCTGCATTGGTTAATTGGCCTGCTGACTAAATTTCCCTTGGTGCCCTGTGATGGACTGGCGTACCATCCTGGGTATAGCCCTGCCTTACGCCCTGTGTCTGCCGGGATCACCGCAACCCTGTACAGGATTAAGCGGTTCCTGACAATGAATGAATGAATCATCTTCACTCTTAAAGCAACTAAGCAAACTTGGCAAGGACTCATTGCTAGAAAGTGGACAAGACTGGCAACAGAATGACAGACAAAGAGAAGGCAGCTAAGATGTCAGCCACGATAATGATGACTCTGTACATGTCACTTTAACCATGACCGACATTTATACATTATTTCCCCTTAGTCTGAAGAAGAAAAAAACATGATTCACTAAGGCACTGCTTACAATGTGTAATGACTCTTGTCTGAGCTCGTGGCTAACAACTGTGCAAGATTCCTGTTTAAAAACACTCATTTGTGAGCCAGCCAGTGGTGCGTGGCTAAGTAGGCTACTGATGGCTAAGAGAGGCAGGCAGCAGCCACTGATAAACACCAGAAGGCAGACTGCTCAAAACCAACACTAGATGTGACCCATTTGCTTGCTTAGTCTAATGCAAACGCTAATAGCACTCTTTATATAAACATTCATAAAGAACTATAACGTTCTGGTAAATGCTGTGGCGCACTTTGACACATCGATGGGAAGCTCCCTGTAAAACTCAACGGAATTATTTTACCTTTTTATTAAAAACAAACGCGAGTCGTAGCAGCCAAGGAATTAAACACATCCGACAAGAGGTCCACTGAGAAGATGGATCCATGAGTTTGCTTGGGTTCACTTTAGGGTTGCCAGCCTCTCCCGGTACTTCCAGGATCGTCCTGTTTGAGGCAACTGTCCCGGGATATCTACGTTTTCCTGGAACAAGTAATTCAAAGTTAACATCAATGCTTTCGTAACTAACGTTATCGATAATAACCCTTTTATGCTGGGTCACGGAACACAAAGGTTCTAGAATCTTTGTTCGACGTGCCTGATGAAGCTGATTGCAACTGTCAGCGAAACGTCGTATCTTCATTGTAAATGTAGTGGGTTCGCTCTCCAACATACTGGTGACAAACCTTACTAATTGGCTGCGTCGGGCGAAGGCGGGTTTACGACACATTTTTTACGTGTGTCCTCCATCTATTCAATGATTGACTTTGTTAAGCCTGTTATCACGTAATCCATAATAAAATAAAACCGCAGTAGTTCTGATAAGTGAAGCAAGCTGGTGAAATAAAATAAAACCAACAACAATTAAGCAGAACGCCAACATCCACTTTTGGAAAATGCCTTTTGTCATTAACTAGTCACTTGTAATAATAATAAACAAAAGATAGGAATCTCCAAACCATCCGTGGCATGAGCCGAATGGCCTTTCTACTCCATCTTCGTCTTTTTCACCAAAAAAATCAGGCTGCCCAGCAATGTTAAAGACCTGAGGACAGTGCTGATATATCCATCCATCCAAACTTTGTCAAAAACCGCTTATACTTTTACAGGGTTGCGGTAAGCTGGAGCCTATCCCGGCAGACATAGGACGCAAGGCAGGGCCAAACCGGGGATGGGACGCCAGTCCATCACAGGGCACCCGGAACAAGTTAGTCCGCAGGCTAATTAACCTATGCAGCAGCATGTCTTTGCATTGTGGGAGGAAACTGGAGTGCCCGGCAAAAACCCACGCGGGCACGGGGAGGACATGCAAACTCCACACAGGAAGGCACCCGAGCCGGGATTTGAAACCGGGATCTTCTTGCTGTGGGGGGGCAGCGCTACAAGTGATGATAAATATTGTTTCTAAAGACTAGCCACTCAAGCGGGGGTTTGGGATTAATCGAACGGGTGGAGCGTCAAAGACAAGCACAAGGCCATTCGATCACACGTGTGTAATGGCATCGCATATCACACGTAATTGGAGACCACTTTGAGATCAACGAGGGAATCCATCGAGGAAATGGATCAATGAAGGATATAAAAGCTCGATGCTCTGTCATCATTTAATATGTATAATGCGCCTCCTCAACGCGGGGCATCCCGCGGGAATGTCAGAAGGCGACGGCTTGGCTCTCTCTGCCTTCATCCAGCAGTGGATTGATCGGTCGAGGTTGATGATGATTGCGATTATAGCCTAGTTGCGAGGACAAAACGGCAAGGGTTGAGAATCGATAACATTTAACCACGGAAGTTCGCCAATAAAACACTTGCATATGAAACGTGATGATTATTGGAAATGTATTTCCAAAGCTGTTCTTTAGGGAAAGCGCTGTCACGCGATCCCTCTCTCCGTCGCGACGTTTCGAGATCGCTCGACACGGCTATCACGAAAGAACAGCTCTGAAGCGAAACCATACGTCCTCAGGCGTTCTGACACTGTCTCATGGGGTACATCATCGTTGGAGGCATCCTCAGGCAGTCTCAAAACGTCTAACGATGCCTCCAACGTGGGAGACGAAACGTTGCGAAAGAGAGACGGGGAGTGCTCGACACGGCTGTCCCAAAAGAACAGCTTTGGGAAGAAAATGATCATACAGCAAGCCGTCACAAACCTACATCAGTACACGTCTCTGTTTGCAGTTTGATTTAAAGGTGGATATCGGTCTTGTCGCACTGTCCGAGACAATTTGCTTTCAAACTCACTCACTTCTGCACCAAAGGAGTATTACCCTCGTGGTATATAATGATAGCCAGCGGCGATGGACTGAGAACTACAAGCCAGTCGTACCACCGGTCTCATTCATGTGTTGCCATTATTCGGACAGAAGATGGCACTACAACCTTAGCTAATACCTCGGCCAAACGCTTCAAAGCGCTATCGAGTTAATATTTCATGTTGACTGATGAAAGCGATTTATAAAAGCATTGCTTTCATTAAAGTTCACCTTTAAAGTATAGTATTGACTCATAAAACTTTAGCAAGCACGACAATGAAAAAACGCTCACGTAACCTATGCAAATATTTCACTTTCTGTCTAACTTCATAATGAAGAACATAGTTGATATGATGCAATACTTTTTAGTAACTAATTCGTCGGCCAGCACAAAGGGTAAGTTGAAGGTCACATATCAAATTTCCACAACTGATGACTTGCTTTATAACTACAGCATCGAAATTTACAAAAAAAATACATAACCATACTAACAATGTTATTTGAACATTTGGTTAATAACCTTTAACGCGTGCTTGACGTGGGAATCCATTCACCACCAGTGACCTTTACTTTCAGACAGTGAGAGAAGGCATTCCAAAACATATTTTAAAGGGCACTTCTTTTTGAGCAGCTTATTTTTTTGCAGTAATAATAATAGCTAACAACGCTACCGCAAGCCACAATAATGTATATCCCAGAGATGTAATAAAGCTAATTTTTAAAAAATAGCTGTTAAACCAGTGCACACGACTGTGATTAATACACGGTGCATTGAATCACAGTAGACTTCTGGTTAAGTCACGGATATTTAAGGCGAATCTTAACTCTTTCAAATCATTATTCGCTACAGAACATTCGATATGAACTGGGTGTCTGTTTAATCGTGGGTTTGCAGTGGTCATCCTGCCTTGGTTGACCTGATCCAGTCCGTGGTGCAGTGTAAATGGAATATACATTGTTCAAACCTATACCGGGTGGCACGGTGGCGTGGTGAGTAGCGCTGCTGACTCACAGCAAGAAGGTCCCGGGTTCCAATCCCGGTTCGGGTGCCCTTTCTGTGTGGAGTTTGCATGTTCTCCCCGTGTCCGCGTGGGTTTTTTGCCGGACACTCCGGTTTCCGCCCACAGTCCAATGACATGCTCCTGCATCGGTTAATTGACCTGCGTACTAAATTGCCCCTGGTGCCCTGTGATGGACTGGCGTCTCAACCTGGGTATAGCTCTGCTTTGCGCCCTGTGTCTGCCGGGATAGGATCCGGATCACCGCGACCTTGTACAGGATTAAGCGGTTTCTGAAAATGGATGGATGGTATATACGCGTCGTTCCACGTTTGTTACATGCACGTCACACCAGCATGGACCCCCTTGCAATTGAAATATTCCATTCCAAGAAATGATCCAGTTAAATATTCGTATTGAATACCAACAAACGTGACAAACTGACAATTAGATTTTACCATGTGACAGTTTAATGTATATTAGGGTAAGCAAGACGCTAAATTGGCCACAATACATAACGCCACAGTACTGTGCATGGAATCAACCTTGTATTATTAGATTACCTGTATAATTGCCTGAAATGCACTGTAGAGGCACAGTTTCCCTGGGGAGATTTTCGCTGAATAACCTTAGGTAGAATGTCACCGGCCTAACACCGCTGAATAAATGCATTTGCACCTGCTACAGAATTCATGTAAATAAAATGAGAATCATACATCTTAAGTAATTGCTCTGCTGCCAGTGAGTGACCAAGAGCCAATCAGATAGCAACTGCTTTGGCATTATTACTGAAATTAATTCACTGTTGGTGAAATGGTTAGGTCTCCTCTCAAACGTATCACCTTCAATCTAATTTAGTAATGTGGTAACTCAAACCGTGGCCGTGTTTTTGCTGGCAACTCTCCACAGCCTTTGGGCATCTACGACAGCAGATGACTAACACAGTGATGCGTGGAGTTTTTTTTCTTATCCAATTAACAGAAATAGTCAGATTTTAGATACCAAACCAATTAAAATCAAACGTCACCCTTTGCAAATGTGTGCAAAACACCACACATTACAATCGATGTCATTTTAAGATGAAACAAACTCATTATTCGTTGAAGTTGTTTTTTTTTCACATGAGTGTTCATGTCTTTTTCAAACATTACACATTTTGCACGATGGATAATCTATTATACAATGATATTAGTAAAGTAAATCTAAAACAGTGCGTTGTGGCTTACAATGCTCAAAGCAACAATAGTAATTAATCCAAATAGAGAATGCACTTCAAAAGAAAATAGTATTTGTGGCAGGGTGGTGCATTAGTACTTGTGCCTCGCTGCAAGAAACGCGTGGGTTTGATTCTTGGCTCGGGCACCTTTATGTGTTGAGTGTGTATGTTCTCCCACTGTTCTGCAAATATTTCCTCTGGGTTTTCCATTGTTTTCCTATAGCTGAAAAAAATAGAGTGTAACTGGTATTGACCAAACCTCCCAATGCTAAAAAAATGACCTGAAAATCACTCAATTGGGATTAGCAAAAACGGAATGGCAGCCAAGGAATGAAACGCATGCATGAGGGCATCATCTGAAGAGATAGAGAGATAAAATCAGCTAGTGTGTTGTTGTTCGGTTGATTTGATGCATAAGAATGCCTTGGGGAGGTATTCATCCAGCAGTGGATTGACCATCGCTGGTGACAATGCATATGCATGATCCTGAGTATGTTGGTACTATGTGGTACTTTATTCTAATCACCCTCAAACTTTTGTAGTGTATTAATTCTTATTAAACGTATTCTAAATTTGTAAGCCAGGTCACCGTTGCTAGAGGCAATGATGTTTCGTGTGTCTCAATACCTTTATTATAAGAATAGATGAGCTTCATACAATGTATAACGCGCCGTGCAGATTTCACATCTGGTCATGAACGTGACACAAATACCGAGGCAAGAGGAAACCGCAGATAGAGGGGGAGTCAGCCAGGTAGTCAGCCGGCGCCAACCCACCAGACACTGCTTTCCTATATATTTTGATCTTATCAGCCAATTAATGAATGAGTGTTTTTTAGTTGTGGGAGGAAACCGGAGAACGGGGGGAAACCCACGCAGAGCATGGGGAGAACACACAAACTCTGCACAGAAAGGCGCCCAAAGCAGGAATCGAATTCCCCTGGGCAGGACTTTCCTTCCGTGAGGTGCAGATGTAGCGATCCATCCATTCATTTTCTAAACCGCTTGTCCCGGTGAGGGTCGTGGCGACAGCTCTTTAAAGAGGGTGGACTAGACATCCCTTTCCTCCGCAACAGATTCCAGCTCTTCCTGAGCGATTCCCAGGCATTCCCAGGCCAGCCGAATGATATAATCCCACCAGATTGTCCTGGGTCGGCCTCTGAGTCTCCGCCCAGTGGGCCGTGCCTGGTAGACCTCCCGGGGGAGGCCTTCCAGGGGGCATCCTTAACAGATTCCCGAATGTATATGTTACCACTGGTTAAATAGAATATAGACCATCATAACACACCTAGTTATATACAAATGCACACAATCACTCGACGATTTAAGGAATGTAGTTGGCCATATGGCCAACGTGGGATCAATAGTCTATGGGACGAATCATCATTGAGGTGCGTGAGAGGGAGTAGCTGCCCCCTCTCCAGTAGTGCCACTTGATCCCATTCAAACGCCGGCTGCTTCTCCCAGAGGTGTAGTGGAGCCCGTTGAGGTTAGATGGACCACACGCGTCAAACCACCAACCTGCGGAGCCAGAGGATAAATGATGCCGTCAGCAGCAACACACAGGAACACGCGGCAAATGTGCAAAGTACAGGAGCGAATGTCCCCAATGTTAGTTCTCTCGGTTTGTTTTGATGGTTCGATAAAGCCTTTTCTGCCATGTATAATGTGTCCACACGCTGCAGGTTTGAACTATTGTTTTCTTGATGTGGAATCTGAATAAAGGAATTTGAAACAAAAATTATGAATCTGTGTACAGTATATTAATGCCAAGGCCAGATAGTCCAGCAGTAGAGTGAGCGGCTCGCAATCGGATGGTTGATTTCAAATCCATCACAGGGCACCGGGGTCAATTTAGTCCGCAGCGTGTCTTTGGACTGTAGGAGAAACCGAAGAGCCCGGTGAAAATCTACGCAGACATGGGGACAACATGCAAACTCCACACAGAAAGGCCCCGAGCCGGAATTCGAACCCGGGTCCTTCTTCTTGTGAGGCGACAGCGCTACTCACTGCGCCACCATGCCGCTCACCCAATACTGTATTTTTTATGTAATACTGTAATTACTGTTATAAATATGTTGATAGAATATTTCTAACTTTAACCTGAAAACGGTCCACGCTTGCTGAGTAATTGCACATAATAGGCTGAGAGTTCTCACTCATTAACCTCAAATGCCAACTACTTTGGGCTAATTTTAAGCAGCATTATCTACTCATCGCCTGAACCTCGGCTGTGTAATTACGTCTGCAGCTAAATATTTGTAATAACTTTCTTATGCTGTTTTTTTTAATGGCCTTTGCATCATATTCGCTTTCTTAAGATAAGCCTATTTCCATATGGTCATTAGTGTGGATGATTACATTAAAAGTAGGTTTTATCTTCATAAGCTTTTAATAGATATTTTTATTAATGTTATTATTAGCAACTAATCATCGCACTATAACCAAAACTCCATAGCAAATAGTAAAAGGGTAACGATGTTCCCTCGCTTGTGATTGACCGGATCGTTACAATTCGGGGTCACAAATCACTTTAAGAATCAATTCCATTTTTAACATTGCAGTGAATGCAGTGGGGCTTCGAGTGGCTCAGTGGGGTGATGTGTAACCATTATATACGACGTTGGAATTGAAACACTTGCAATTCAACGAGCTTAAGAATCAATGTTGATATATTGATGATTTAAAGCAGTTCCAAGTGATTTCCTGCTCAAATGAGTATTGAGACCATGCCTCATCTCTAGTGTATAGACCTGAGCCAGCTGTGGAAATTCCACATTCCTATGATAGGGTACAGTGCATTACATAGGCCAACCACTGTTGAGTTACCGACAAAGTGACATTGATTTTATCAACCCCCAGAGTGATGGTGGGCTGAGTCAACCCCCAACCAGGATTTGAACTTACACGCTTCGATTGCGAGCCGCAAGCTCAATTATCAAGTCACTGGGCCTGGTGGTTCAGCGGTACTAAGGAATCAATGCACCATTACATCTCTTGTAGATAGCATGATATCCACACAATGTTTTCCCATGATGCTGTATTTTCTGTTGTTTTTCCCAGGCTGGCTGAGTAGAGACAGAAAGAGATCTTGTGTATGGGGAATTGATAGGGTAGCATATCCTGCAGATACACACACAGTGTGGCCTTTGACTGCCGGAATGAATGATGGACAACTTGTTGGAACTGAATACAAATTATCAGCCATGGGACAGTAAGCGCATGTAAACCCACACGTTGACTTTATGTCCGGGGATAAATATAAATATATATAATGAGACGTATTTCGGGCTTATAGCCTCATAATTACATAAATTACTCCATTTTAAAATGCAATGAAATCATTGGTTAGACCAAAATAAGCAATTGGTTTCTATTAGTCTGTGAGAAATTTTAATGTAAATTATAGACCGGCACCTCCTTTTGTCAATCCATTATTTGAACATACTTCACGGTGCTGGTCAGTGTGGGATGGTAAGAGCGGGGAGCCTAGAGATTTTGCATGCAATGCCATACTCAATGGTCTCACAAAACAAATTCCTTCGACTTCAATGCAACCTTGCTCAAGCAGTCCTCAACACCCCTTCCAGACATTCACTCACCACCGACTGCATGCGCACCCTTCACTGGCGACCAATACAACATCGAATTACTTTGTCACCGAGCCATACACACAGAACACCTCCAATACCTCGCCAACCTACTCACACCGCTCAAGGTAATAATCAAGGAAATAACCCTAAACCCCACCAAACTTGACCTCCCCATTTATACCACCGGGTGAACCAAGCAGGAGGGATTGTTGAAACTTGCCCGCATTGTTTCAACAACTACAATTGAACATCAAATCGACCCGGAGACGTCGGAACCAGGCGCGTAGCAGCCGCGGGTGTTGCGGGTGTTGCGACACCCGCACTTTCACAGAAACACGATTCCATCTCCCCCACTTTTTCCTGAGGTAGTCTCATATCATATGTTGCGACACCCGCACTTTCACAGAAACATGATTCCATCCCCCCCACTTTTTCCTGCAACACCCGCGGCTGCGACACGCCTGGTCGGAACAAGTCCCGCGCACTAATCACGAACACCACCGCAACAGCATCGGTAACTAGCGTGGAGTCAAACCCAACCGTCGTACCTCCCGTGCCCATTTGCGAACATCTGCAGGGGCAGTTGTCGTTGTCGACGTCCTTGGTGCTGAAGTCGATGCCCCCATGGCCGAGGCTGCTGTGCCTCCCCGCCGTCCCTGAGTAGCCCTTGACAAGGAGCCTGAAAGACAGAAGATCCCCCGCATAGCCTCAACAGACTGTAGGGTCGAGTGCCGTTAGCGAGCACCTATACAGGCCGACACGGCACATGAGGTGGGGGTGGGTGGCCAGCACCACGCCCGACCGCCTTTGTGTCCCTAGTGGCAACGTTTATACACCGCACCAGGTACTCATTTGAGGCTGAGTCGACCTAGTGGAGGCCCAGGACCGGTTCAGAAAATCGTCACTGGTGTTGGCCGTGAGCGAGATTCGAGCCCGGGTCACCGGGTTTCTAGCCCAGCGCGCTAACCACTGAGCCAGCGCTCCCCACAAGGAGCCTCAACAAGCGGATGCGCAGCCTCAGGGTGATGCACAACACGGTGAATTGGGAAGGCGTCAACAAAGCGACTGTTAGTTGTCTGAGTACGTCGTTTGCATAATTTGACTCACATTAGTGCACACGGTGGCGGTGCTAGCCTGAAGCAGACATTCATTTTACAAGCCCCAGTTTAATTAATTAAATTCTAGGGAGATGATGGAAGACGTAGAGACAAGAGGGATGCAGTGAGATGAAAGAAGATAGATTTGGAAATAGTAGAGATGAGAGAGTTCATTATTTTAGAGATTAGAGAGTTAATAATGTGGGTTTTCATAGCTCGATGCATGAGAATTGCTCTAAAGAGTTGCTCTTTTGGGATAGCCGTGTCGAGCGTTTCATTAATTCAAAAGCCTGATGATGCCTCCAACGTGGGAGGTGAAACGTCGCGAAGGAGAGAGAAGAAATGCCCGCCATGGCTATTCCGAAGACGCTGCTCTTACGATCAAAACTGAAAGTAAATAATTGTTATGTTTACCATGATTTGAATTTGAGCCGCTATCTCACGTTTTCATGAGTTTGGGTGTCCCATCTGCTGCGTGGGGCCCTAACATTGTCTTGGTTTGCTTATCCCGAGTGCCACTGTGTGCAAAGATGCAAATCATCGAAGGCTGAGGGAAAAAAAAAACATCAGTTCTCTTATGTTTGGATCTGGTGAACAAACATTTGCTCGTTAGGGCACACACAGCACACCGGATGCCACATATTGATCGTTGTGATATATTTTCTATGCCATAATAAATTGTACTACCGTATTCTTTAGATTATATGATGCTGTGAATTGTAATAGAAACCCCAATTTTGTCCCCAGGGGTCAATAAAGCCATTCTGATTAGATGCTCACCTACACAAAGGCAAAGATCCCCCATGTAGCGTACACATGCCGCTGGGGCAAGTGCTGTTAGCGAGTGGTAACTATGAAGGCCGACGCAGCGTACGAGGTAGTGGGTGACCAGCACCACGCCAGGGCCGCCTTTGTTTCCTCAGAGGCCATGTTTACACACCGCACCAGGTACTTATTTGAGGCTGAGGCGACCTAGGGGAGTCCCAGGACAGTTTGGGAAAATCGTCACTGGTGTTGGCCATAAGCGAGAATCGAACTCGTAGCGCAGTGCACTAAACACTATACTGCAACTCCCCATACAGACCAACACAAACCTCGCAAATTATAAAACGTATGCCTAACATTTAATTTTAAAATACAGAGAAATAAAGTGATCTTATAATCTAGAGAATACGGTAACAAGGCAGAGGAGCAAGGGATGGAAGTGAAGCGCATTAGCTGTTAAAATGAAACCAATCTTAATGCTGAAACAAGAGGAAACATATTGCAGCAATATCTTGTTATGACATCATGCAACATAAATGTTCACGTGAATAAGATTTAACTATGCAGCATTTACTACATCAAAGGGATAAAGCTACACTTTACTATTCTTAAAACCACAACAAAAGCAGTGCTTCAGCCTCTACTGTCGGGTCGAAAAGTCCTGCCCCAGGCACATAATGTGTCATTCAAACGACAAAACCCGCCATAAGTGGCGGAGGGTTAAGTGTATTGCTTTCCAGATGAAACGCGTCGCAGAAACATCCGCATTTGTTGCGGGGTCGCCTCAGGTTAGCGAATGGGAATCAACTCCCGGCACTGAAGCTTGATGGGAGTAACGAATACCGCTCATTACGAGCCAGCGCTAAACCTCCTGACTCCGTCTGAATGCGATTGCAGTCTCTGGTGCAAAATTATATTTACCTTTTTGATTGGAAACAGACCACTCTGCTTAAGACTGTAGCTGTGTAGTTTTTGTAAAAATAATAATGTATCACATTTATATAGTGTCTTTCACCTCGAGAGGTGGGGAAAAGGCAGCCATGTGGTTAGCCGGCGGCAACCCACCAGACACAGGTGTATTGGCCAATTAATTAATGAGTGGGTTTTTAATTGTGGTAGGAAACCGGAGAATCCAGAGGAAACTCACGCAGGAAAGGAGGAGAACACACAAACTTCACACGCAGAAAGGCGCCCGAGGCGGGAATCGAACTGCGTCAGACAGGACATTATTTCCGTGAGGCGTGGATGTTACCGCTGCACCACCATGCCTCCCTGGCGCTCGGATTTGTTTATGGATTGTACTACGCCTTGTTCGGCTATATGTCCAACTCTTCTCTCCGCAAACTGGAAACAGAAAACTTCGGAAACATTGGACATCATCCCACACACGACACAACCCAAATACATCCATCCATCCATTGTCAGAAACTGCTTAATCCTGTACAGGGTCGCGGTGAGCCGGAGCCTATCCAGGCAGACACAGAGCACAACACAGGGATATACCCTGGATGGGACGCCAGTCCATCACAGGCCACCAGGGGCAATTTAATCCGCAGGCCAATTAACCTATACAGCAGCATGTCTTTGGACATGCGGCTGCATAGAAAGGCACTCAAGCCTTGCATGCAAACTCCACACAGAAAGGCGCTCGAGTCGGTATTCGAACCCAGGACTTCTTGCTGTGAGGCGGCAGCGCTACTCACCGCGCCACCCACGCCCCCGAAGACATATCAGAGCAGCAATTCAGCACAATAGTGACAACCTATGCAGCAGTACGCTCGCTCTATTTTTGTTTAGCTTGTAGCTTCTATCAGAATCGATTTGTAAATAATTAGTCCTTGCTGTGTATTTGTAACACTCCAAACTATAACTCGTGAAATATTATATTAGGTGGAAGCGTTTAAGGATCTGACAATCAAATAAAAGCCACTGGAAGAGCATTACAGTGCACCGATGAGATCACTGCTCCGACAAATGCAGCAAAGTTGATGTTTCTTCGCGAGGGGAATGTTGTAGCTGAGGTGGTGAGTGGTGGGTCGGGCAGGGTTTCTAGATTGTAAGGACACACAGGTGCTTCTAAGTCCTTTCACACGAGGCTGAAATTGACAGCGAGCGATGTGTGGACATACTGAAACATTCACGTGCTTAGATTGTTCGCTAACCAAACAGCGAACAGGCTGGATTGGTTAATTTATTTGCTCTTAAAGTAGTAGTGTTGTGACTACTAAAAAGACCGGCACACAAATCATTGGTGTTTGTGTTCGCAGAATAAATGTGTTCACACAAACACGAACATAATTTGCTAGCACAAGTTTGACATCACAGCTGTAAATCGTTCCACCACTGCGTAGGTTTTCGCGGTTGCGCTGTACAGCTGTCTGATGCATTTACAGGTTCTACCCTGTGGTATGGGTGGCACGGTGTCGCTTTGAGTAGCGCTGCCGCCTCACAGCAAGAAGGTCCCGGGTTAGAATCCCGGCTCGGGTCCCTTTCTGTGTGGAGTTTGTATGTTCTGCCCATGGCCGCGTGAGTTTTCGCCGGCTACTCCGGTTTCCTCCCACAGTCCAAAGACATGCTGCTGCATAGGTTCATTGGCCTGCGGACTAAATTACCCCTGTGATGGACAGGCTTCCAATCCTGGGTATAGCCCTGCCTTGCACCCTGTGTCTGCCGGGATAGGCTCCGGCTCACCGCAACCCTGTACAGGATTAAGCGGTTTCTTACAATGAATGAATGAGAATTCCATGGCGGGTCACAAGCCATCTGGACCACCCTGTAGAACTTGCGTCTACGGTGAATCCTGAAACTTGCGTTATCGACAAGGGAGCGTGACTTTTGAAAAATAACGCCTGCTTCACGCAGTCATAATTGCCCTTGCAGAAGCATTGAGCGGGACCAGTAGAAGGTAATCCACCAGCTATGGCAAATGGTCCCTTCATGCATTACCGACAGCCTGTGTGTCTGCCACGGCCGGGCATATGGGTTCTTGGCAGCCGTCAGCATTGTGAGGGCCCCGTGCCCGTCAGGGTCAGTGGTCATAAATGCTCCCAGATGCGCAAACATTTGTTTTGGCGGCTTTGAGTAAGGGCAGCTATGTAATCCGCCGAGTACCCATCTGCGTAACCAGCAAACACAGCACTGCTCCCAAGAAGTTTTCAATCATGGGGATGCCAAATTGTTAGGATTACAAGACGCACTTTTCACCCTGGCATTATTAAGCAGAATTTGGGGCTGTGTCTGATAATCCAGTACGTGGGTGTAAGTGGGGGTCGTGAAAGACGCTACTGGGCAGTTGATGATGCTTCCAATGTGGGAGGCGAAACGTCGTAAGGGAGAGAGTGAGAGCGCTCGACACGGCTATCCCGAAAAAGAACAGCTCTGAAGAGCAACCATCCCTAAATGATTAAATTCAATTCAAGTTTGCGCACGGGAACTGCTTGCAGAGTCACCTGTAGTTCTGCCTCTCGCCGGCCAGGTGGAAGTGGCTGTAGTGAGCGTACGCGTAATGTCCCTCCCAGTCCCACAGCGCAATCCTTAGCTGGCTCCGCTTGTTGCTGCTAAGTTGGTGAATCAGCTCATTCCCCAGCCAGTGCTCGCCTGCCGGCATGCCGAAGCCCTTAGGGCCCGCGGTGTGCAAAACACAAAAGCAATTGAAACAAAAGTTAGCAATGAGCGTTTGAAAGCACTGTTCGTACGGTTTTCGCCAGGCACACCAGTTTCCTCTCACAATCCAAAGACATGCTGCTGCATAGGTTAATTGACCTGTGGTCTAAATTGCTTAACCCTGTACAGGGTTCCAGTGAGCCGGAGCCTATCCCGGCAGACACAGGGCGCAAGGCAGGGCTATGACCAAGATGAGACGCTAGTCGATTACAGGGAGGCGAAACGTCATGATGGTTGCTCTGAAGAGCAAACATCGGTTCCTTCCAGCTTAAATAAAAACCGGCTGATAATTTCAACAATTGGATGGGGAATTCGAAGAAGAGAGACGAAATGAGAGACTGACTGATAAATATTGCAGCCTCATCACCGCTGTACGATGCATCATACTCGTCGTAACCCTCCTACTGCTGCTAACCCTGAGAGAAAAGGTTAGGAGCGGTATGATACATAGCGCGGCTTCATCACCGCTACACGAGCGCAATCACGGATGACAATCGATCTTGCGGCCAACGTTCTTAGCATCACCGTTTTGGGTCCAACCATCGCTCATTCGCTCCTTGTCAAAATAATTCTCAAGAAGCTACCCCATTCATCGCCACTGATCTAAAGCTAAAGCTGAAGAGACAAAAAAAAATACATTTGCAGTAATGACTTCCAACATGATTAAAATAGACCTTGTCATCTTGGTGCAGCACATATTAATGGTTGGGCACAAAATCATTTTTATTAAATGTAAGTTAAGGTCATTTAATATACTGAGAAGCTTTATCAGCCCATAGTAATTATCACTTTCAAAAAGGGGTCATCTCCAGTCACAATTCTCTTTCGTAATTGCTTGGAATTTTTGCTAAACTGCAACAAATGAGCCTCTTGAAAGTAAGACTCAAGGCAGGTGTTCGATTCCGTTTTAAAGGGTTTGTGACCAGTTGCAGTCTGCTTATATTTAATGATGTCTTCTTACCAGTTTGTACTCTTGCCACGAACGGTGAAAGTCTACAGACCCATCTTGCCGTCGTTGAATCACAGTCCACCCTCCACCACTGGTGTCCATGTCGCAGTACACCTGGGACAAGTGGGCCAGAGAGACACTGAGCAGTCCAAAAATCTTGACTACTGAACAGCTATAATATTGTTAGCTGCCTCATCAGACTCTATTGCTCGTAAATAATAATAATGGGGTCCTTAACACTGGGCAGCCTCATTAACCCATTTCCAGAGGGTCCTGCATTTTTATATTTGGCCCATTCCTTGAATGAGTTTTGGACTTGTTGGCGCAAACTAGAGTGCCAGGACAAGACTCAAACATACAAGGAAGGAACATTCAAAGTTCTGCACAGTATAGGACTGGCGTCCTATACTGGGTATAGCCCTGCCTTATGCCCTGTGTCTGCCGGGATAGGATCTGCCTCACCGCAAGCCTGTACAGGATTAAGTGGTTTCTGACAATGGATGCAGGTGTTAATGAAAACCGCATCTGGAAATCAATTATTGGCGACGATTTTGTTTTGGGCGGTTAAACACACACACATTAATATGGCACCATGAACTATATTTCTATTCACTGATATTTAAAGCTATTACTTATACAGCTTATATCAACGGTAGATTTACATAAGTCGGAATATTTATTAATGCAAATCACACACGTATGATTTTATTGTAAAGCAATGCAATCACACTGGATGCTAATCAAGTAATGAGATCAGGAGAAAGATCATTGTTTCAATGATAGAGACATCGTTGCCAGCATTTAGAGAATAAACACAATCATTTCAGACGTATGGTCACAGCGCAGTCAGTGTGGTGAACCGTAATCCTTGCAGCTTATGCATATAAATGTTGTACAGTTACACGTATAGTTAATGCAGGTGCAATCGGCAATGAAATTCGTTTTTTCACATTATTATTTTTTACAATAAAACCTCGGCGCCACCATATAATGAGGGGATGTGGGTCAAATTGGATTGGCTCTGGAACTATTGTTAGACGTTCTGCATTGTACAATGACCAGCGGTGAAAGTAAGCCGGTACAGTGCGGTGTGCCAGTAAGAAAGTGGCCAAAGCATTCAATACGGTACAGGACGAAAAAGGGGGTTGCGATACGAGCATACCGGTAAGAAATGTAAATTATGTTCACCCCTGACAGTGACCAGCTTTTGTGTTTTGGGAAGCGCCATGCAATCCTCATCGGCAAAAAGCAGACATCGCAATGGATTGGTCATTCCTGCCGGGAGTGTGTGATGCGCTGCCCAGGTTCTGGTATGAGGGCTCAAAGTAAAACAAAATCGTATTCCTGGTCTAAGAGGGAATCACGGTCCACTGGTCCAATTATATAACTGCTCCATTAGCCAATGTGGATGTGTTTGCGATTAATCCCTCCGTGTGAAAATGGGAGTGCAATTACCCGAGTGGGCAATCATACACAATGACTGAGGTGTCTTTTCGTAATGGGTTTGACAAATTTGTATTTTAGTTTCACCTTGTAACGCATCGTGCATTTTTTCATCAAAGACATTTTCTTTTCATTTTTCCTTCACAAACCTTCATAGGACGAGTGTCGTTCCCCACCCGGATGGTGTACACTCCACTAGCTGTGCCTCCCGAGCGAAAAATCTCTCCGCAGTCACTCGCCAGAAGCTCGTTGCCTACAGAAGATCGCACCCGCGTTAGGGAGTCGGAATTAGTGTGCGCACACGAGACATCACTGGCAATAACGCACCGTGAACGCAGCTCCTCATCTGTGAGAGCGACTAATTAGAAATGGCATACTGGCACGTAAAATAAACCAAACACAACATTACACGTTAAGCTTCATGTCGATGCTATTCAACAGCAGTTAGATGGACTCATGTATTAAAAGTTAAAAAATGTTGTAATAGTGATAGTTGGAAGCATCATCGTGGGATGCAGAATGTCGTAAAGGAAAGAGGGAGATTGCACATCACGGCTATCCCGAAAGAACAGCTCTAAAGAGCAACCATCATTAATCGAGCGGTGAAAACCCCACATCAGTACGTTGTAATAATACTCCAAAAAAAACTTAACGTGATTTACTGCTAAAACGGACTTTCAGGCATTGCTCATCTGCTGTTTACAATCCTGAGCCATTAGTGGAAATTCCACATTCCTGCGCCCATAGGGCAACAAGTGTTGACTCTCTCACAAATGGGAACTCATTTAATCGACCCCAGAGGGATGATGGGCTGTGGCGACTCCCAACAGGGTTTGAACCTGCAACCTTCCGATTATACGTCGTTCACTCTGCTGCTAAACCGCCTGGCTGATTGGCTCTTTACTGATATCTAGATTAAGTATGCGGTGTTTTTCGTAGCGACATATATTAAAGCGTTTTTTTCCATGTAAGATTTTCCAAAAACAGGTGTTAATGGCCTGCTTATAATTTCACCAATGCTAAATCATGGGTTTGACCTTAACGTTCTCGGTGTGTATGAACATAAAATCTGATTATTATCATACATGTGTAATTCACTCAAAATCTGTAAAATAAAATAAATTGATTGAACAAGGCACGATGAACAACATAAAACATGTATTGGACACTTTCAACTATAACAAACTAAAAATAACTTCGAGACATATTTTATTTTGCTTATGAGAACTCTACGATTCACTTGCGTGAGCATTTTGTCCATTTTCAATCTGTTTTCTTTTGGAAATGTGATTATTTTACATGCAGCGAATACGTTTTGTTTAATGTCGGCGATCTAAGGCCCACAGGCACTCGAACACACTCAAATGCCATCTGCTTAGGCGTTTATTTGAGGCTTTTGAAACCTTTCCAATGTGCTGCATGTGACACCGGGAGGCTTTTAGCGTGGTTATTACCAGAAGTTGTTTTATTTAATACGAACCAGATGCACTAGTCCCACCTGACGTGTGAGTTGTTGGCTGTACCTTTTCACTGCAAAGGGCATAAAACTGGCAAAAGGTGTAATCCAATTATCCCTTCTTCTGTCCAATCTATTCACAAGCCGGCTTTACAGAAAGCCAGGGAATACTGCCTAATTGTGCCCCTTCCCCCTTCTGGAAACCTATTCAGAAGCGTCCTCATTTCCTCCTCCCAGCATGCTGCCAATATCAGGTTATGGCTACAGCACTGCTTTTGTGAACTCAAAGTCATTCTGATGAATTTGAAATGTGAATATTTTTACAAAAGGGCACGACTGCCAAATAAGAATAATTGAGTATGCCAACTTTTTTGCTGTTGCTATTTTCCATGTTTAAATGTTTTCATTGTCAGCAATACCAAGGAATTGTTTGACAGTAGACAATTGCCTTGTAACTGATGTATTTGGACACACCTTATTTATTTATTTGCCTATTTATCCACCTAAATGCCCCTAACTTTCAATAGATATTTTGGTTGAATGTAAAATTTGTGCTTTCAACAAAGGCACAGAAGCAAGTGAGGCATTTAACCCAAGGAGGGCTCCCTTAATAAGGGCCCCGTCTTCATCCTTGTCAAGCAAGTGGGCCTCTGAGACATTAAACAGCACGACATCTGCAAACAAGGCGCCCTAAAGAAATTCCCTGTTCTAGGTCACCTGAAACCCTCGCTGGTGGGGTGAAAGGCTAGTCCAAGAGTCATCGTGAATTCCAATCTATAATAAGCAAGTGTGCATGTTCCAATACACGGCTGCTTACATATGTATTTTGCTGCATTTGTGGTATATATGCAATAGCGGTGTTAATAACACTGATACTCTTTCTTCAGTGATAATACACTTAGTAGCTGAATACAAATACCGGGAAACAGACTAATCAGTTGGTATGATTATTTAAAAAATCACATTTTCTTGTTTACTATTTTAATTTTCAAAATGGAAAAACATCCATCGTTCGTGCATCCTTCAAGATGATGATGTGCTCTGAGACCAATGTGTGACTGCTGAGCCTGTCACACAGAGCTGCTCATTCGGTATAGCCGTGTCGAGCAATCTCCCTCGCGACTTGTCGCCTCCCACAATGGAAGCATCATCAGCCTCCCAAGCATAATTTGCCTCCCAACGTGGGATGCGAAACGTCGCGAGGGGAAGAGGGAGATCGCTCGACACGGCTTTCCCGAAAGAACATCATGAGTCGAGCCGTGAAAACCTACACGAGCACATCCCCAATTATCTTCGACTCTGGGAACGGCGTTCCAGCGCGTTCCCGTGTGTGTTCCTGCACGCTCCCATCCCCTTCCACCCGCTTGCTTTCGCGCCGGTCTGGGGTGGGGTGTCACAGCGAGGAACCTCTGTTGTTGAGGAGCAGGGCGCGGGCCAGGCGCAGGCTCTGCTCCATCTGCGTGTGCTGCTGCAGCAGGCGGCCGTAGCCGGCGCCCGCGTCGTCTAGGCGCCGGGTGATGTCGGCGAGGCGGGCCCCCTGGCCCGACAGCAGCTCGTGCAGGTGGCGCCGCTCCTGCGGCGCGCCGGACAGCCGGCCCTCCTGCGTCCGCTCCACCATCGCCATCGCCGCGTCCAGATCGCTGCGGGAACGCAACGAAGCGCAGGCGCGTCGCAGCCGCGGGTGTTGCAGGAAAAAGTGTGGGGGGATGGAATCATGTTTCTGTGAAAGTGCGGGTGTCGCAACACCCGCAACACCCGCGGCTGCGACGCGCCAGAAACGAAGGCTACTGCTGTAGGTTTTCACGGCTCGATCCATGATGGTTGCTCTTCAGAGCTGTTCTATCGGGATAGCCGTGTCGAGCGATCTTCCTCTCTCGCTCGCGACATTTCGCCTACCACGTTGGAAGCATCATCACAAGGGATAATATCTCGAAAGAATAGCTCTGAAGAGCAACCGTCGCAACAAAGTGTGTAATGCCCGTGATGTATCCGTTTTTTACGGGTTGGGTCAAGTACAAAATACGTGTCGTAATCTCGCCTATCCCGGCAGACACGTGCTGCAAGGCAGGGCTATACCCAGGATGAGATGCCAGTCCATAGCAGCGCACCAGGGGCAATTTAGTCAGCAGGTCAATTAACCAAGACAGGTTTGTCTTTGGAGTTGTGGGATGAACCCAGATTACCTGTTGAAAACCCACGCGGACACGGGGAGAACATGCAAACTGCACACAATAAGGCACCCGAGCCGGGAATCGAACCCGGGTATTCTTACTGTGAGGCAGCAGTGCCACTCACTGCGCCACCATGCTGTTCTATTTGTTTACTGTGTATCCAATCCATTCCATGTTGTGCATACTTTGCGTTTAGTTACGTGCATTACCTATTCCTGCACTGTAAGCTGTCAAGCACTTCTCTTTGCTGAGCGAGCTTGCGTTCCACTTGTTGAGTAACAAGTGAGTTTTCCGAGAGCCGCTCCTGGAGCCTTGAAGCCTGGCTCGAGACCTGCAGCATGTGACACAACAAGCCCGTGATGAAATCGTGATACAAAGTAACCACAAGCATAATTTATCAGTTATCTACCAAGTTATCCGCACACGACTCGGTGGAACTATGCCAATTGGAGTATAGCACCTGGAGTATAGCACTCCTGCTAGGGTCTCCCTTAATTAACAGCTCTAGTGGGAGGTTCCAGACAAATATCAATCTGAAGACCCTCCGACGGAGGAAGGTTGGTGACATTCTGCTCAAATTCCCCCCACCATTGGGAGAGCAATCGGCCAACCCGGGTCAACCTGGATAGCGGCCGCTTAAACAAGTAACAACATGTAGGTTTTCACGGCTCGATTCATGATGGTTGTTCTTCAAAGATGTTCTTTCAGGATAGCCTTGTCGAGCGATCTCTCTCTATCCCTCGCGAGGTTTCGCTTCCCACGTTGGTAGCATCATCAGGCGTTGATTACAACTTGGGAGGCGAAACGTCGCGACAAAGAGGAAGTTCGCTCAACACGGCTATCCCAAAAGAACAGCTCTGAAGAGAAAATAGTAACATTATCCGTACACGACAGTGGCACACGTCAGCATGTGGCACAGAACAGTTGGAGCAGTGGACAGAAGCAGATTCATTCTTTATTGACCCATGTTTACGATTCAGGGAAGTGGAATAGTGTCTGTGTGTTGACCCCCATAACCTCCTTACACACACACAAACCCCAACTTAAGCCAGCCCAGCAATCCATCACGAGTTATCTAAAATCTAAACCGCTGGCGGTTGCCTTTGATTAAACAGCACATTCTCAATAAATTGTTTTTATTTCACTTACTGCCTGCATGGGGCACACTCGGATTGACACCCTGTAAAAGAATTTTCAATAATAAAAATATATTTTAAAAACACTACTTTTTTCCCACTGAATAGTAAAATTATTCACAGCCCTTAATTCCAAGCATGCCGTAGTGTAATGACCAGCACACTGGATTTGAAATCCAGAGGGCGTTGGTTTGAACTCCTGGAGTGGCAGTTAAAACAATTGGCAACTTTCTTAAATCTCCCCGGTCTGTGACCATGCCCCAGATGTATGAATAAATAGTTAAACCATAGTCGATCAGCAGATCACATGTGGTGGGGTAAAGTGTGGGTACTTCCCACCTCTTCCAAGACGCCTGGCCAAACGTCCAAGAGTAGGCCATAATACCCTGTAGAGCGGCTTTTCATAGCTCCCTCTAGTAGAGGTCCTTCTGCCTGCAGTGGTATAAACAATAAATTGCAGGGCTTCCCCTTTACATTTTGATTCAATCCACTGTTGAATTCAGGCATTGTCACACCGTGTCTCTGATGGGGCTGTGTGACCATACTTCACCAAACTGCTCAGTGCGAGTTGATATTTTATATTTAATGGGGCAAGTGTTATGTATGTAAGTGTGGCCGCACTGAGAGTACTGGGATCAAACACATGTTATCTGCACGACACCGAGGCTTTCATGTCTTATTTCAGCTTTGCTTCCCATTTATTGACAACGCATCTGAAACGTCAACACAATTTCAACTTCAAACTCTCACGTTTTGCACTACTTTCAACCCCATTAAGCGCTTTTCCGCCTTTATCTTAACGTCAAAAGAGCGTGTTACAGGCTTGGCACAAGATCGCCCACAGGGCGGGTGCTCTGCTAGCGACAATAATCAATGTGCATTGCCTTCACCTGGTGATGTAGGGAAGCCATCCTGGCGGCTTGCTGCGCGTTCTGACTGAGAAGCTTGCTGCCAAGTTCCACGATGGCTGCAGTGTAGTTCTGCACGGCGCGTTGATGAAGCTGCATCATCTTCTCCGTCGCGTGGCTGGCCACGCAGCTCTCGAGCTAGTCACATTCACCGTCACCGGCAGAGTTACGGGACACGAGAACATGCACGGCTGAGTGGCTCATTAGCTTTCTCTGGCAGGGCCGGCAGCTCTGAGGTCATATGTTGAAGGCTTGGGATAAACAAGCAAAACACACGAGAGATTGTCACACGCAGCCAATGTTGATGGATTCAAGTTGGTGCTGCATGCATTACATTACGCGTTTTTTGCAATGGTGACCTCATACATCTACGCGCACACGCGCACCCACAAATGTCGATAACTGGTTAAGTAAATTGATCAAGAGTTCGTGTTCTCACCTCTTTTTTTGCCATTTTCAGGTCGCAGTGCAAAGGTGTGGCAGGTATAATTGGGGATTGGTGTGGGAATTCAGTGTAGGATTGTGTTATGAAGCAGAACTGACAAGCCAACTAATAAAATCCATTGGGGCCAATACACTTTCTACCACCATAGTAACTTGTATTGTCTGCTGAGTGTTCGCGGAGTTGCAAATGAGGATAGGAATGCAGTATGCTTTGCATTTTAAATGTGTATTCATGTAACTATATACAATTTACCGTTGATTATTTATCTCATAGGTGCCGCATTGAATCATGTGTTCATAATTGATGTTGTTTTCATTTGTATATGCCACATGTAATGCGTTTTCAGGTGACCTGCCCAGCCACTTAGAGGCCGTTACAGTCACCACAATGTTAAACCATTGCTTCCTTTAAACAAATTGCGAGCCTGATAATCCATTTAATTATCAGGGCCCAAATAGTTACACCGAGGAACTGGTGTAGGTTTTCACGGATCTATGCATGATAATTGCTTTTTATAGTTGTTTTGTCAGGATAGCCATGTCGAGCACTCCCCCTCTCTCCAATTGCGGTCAGAAAGACAGACAATGAATGTCCACCAAAGATAGTACCGTAAAATGTGTTTTCTCTTTGAAATCAAGACAAAAAATAATGTTGTGGCTCGCCTAGACTCTCGTTGGGTGTTGTGTGTTGATCACATTGCTAAGCATTTGTCGTGTTTTTGCTCGGGATGTTTTATGTGCATTCTAAGCTGTCATGTTTTCTGAAACGCGTTCCATGTACTGGTGCTTAATAAAATAAATGTACGCATCATCTTTGACAAGACATTTGATCACAACTATTATTTTGTCATCATGTATAGGCTTCCAGTGGTAACAATAGAAAATGAAACACAATTGTAAATGTCAACTCTAATTGCAAAGCAGTCATGTTTAGCTTTTTAAATATTTATGCTTATCATTTGCCAGACGCTTATTAAATTGAATTAAAAATGGCAGTATTTGCCTAATTTAGTCAAATTACTTCAGTCGGATTGCTTGAGAACATTTCAATTCTGTATATGTTTTCTACAAAATATGACAATCAATATTCCAATACTAAGGCGTGTATAATTGTACCATATTGCATTGAATCATATAAACATTACATTTACATTAGTTATTATATACATTTGTACATTTACATTGCGTATCAATTCTTATAAACAACATCACAATCATGGTTGTTTCTTTATATAGTTAGGGAAAAATCATGTTGCAAGTCTGCACAATTTATATGTGTTGCTGGTCTATTCCTCAAAGAGATCGAATTCTCATTTTGGTTAACTTGAAAATACTGGAAGGTTCAAATAGGCATCTAGAAATATAGCCATGTAACAACAAGCTGACATATAACAGCACCGTTCGCCCACAAAATAAATGTCCTTTAAAACGAGACGTCAGTCGTACTTGACAGAAACTTTCAGGCCATAGCTGCTCATTTTTTTCGTCCGATATTTATGTGGAAGTGCCAAACCAGTGTTGTTAGATTTGAGAATAGCTGAAAACTAAAACAATTAAGATATTACTTTTAGTTTCCTACAAAACAACATATCCAGTTCTTGTGCTTTGTATAGCTGTCAGATGCACATTCGTTAAAATGAATGGCACACTCCTTGTATTAGAGTAATTGGAAAAGTCAAAGCACAAACGCATAACGAATACACATTCAAGTGAATATCTAAACGAAAGAGTGTATGCTTGGAGACATACAAAAAATCGAAGTTAAGTTGACTCAAGACCCACTTTCAAAGTTAGTCCCTAATTAACACGTTTGTGCAAATATTGTCATGCACAAATCGTCGTAAAGCAAGACAAGGGTCTACGAGATGTGCACAGATTCCAAACATTGACTCTTTTGCATGGGCAGATTGTTCCAGACTAGGGATGTGTTTCCAATGACCTAATTTTTTGACTAATACAAAAATCAAGCCTAGATGTGAAATTTAAAAAAATCCGAATTTTTTTTTTTCGATTGATTTGAAATTATAATCTCACAGGAACATTAAACTCATGGGATGATTCGATTTAGTGCATGATTAAAATGTGATTCAAATGAAACAATAACAAACTTAATTAAATCTGAAATTCTGCCTAATATTTTAAATCTACATGCATAGCAAAACTATACAACGTCTCTTCTGAAGCCCTCTCGTGGATAACAGACCTGAACATATTTAGCTCCTGAACGTGTTGCAGTACACAGGAATATAATGAGAAAACTGACATCCAAAACCCATCCCCAATGGCCTATACCAACTACTCTACACACTCCAGGAAGGGGTCACCAGCACGCAGAATGTTTGCGCAAAGTTTGTTTTCTATTGTCATTTAGCAAAGATCCATCCATCCATTGTCAGAAATCGGTTAATCCTGTTCCGGGTCGGGGTGAGCCCGAGTCTATCCCAGGAGACACAGCGCGCAAATATGCCCCGCAAAATTCATTTTCTTTTTTAGAAGCTGTTCTGTGTCTATACTATATGTTAAAAGTATATTTGCTTTATATTGTTTTAAAGTAATATGTGTTTTTCTTATTTAAACACAAATCACAATTTAGCTATGTTTCCTGTAGGCACACATAGTCACACACGGACATCCCTGTACACTATTATAGACTGGCAGAATAAACGTGCTGTTAGTGAGCACCAATTAAGTATGGCATGGTATATGGTGCTTTAGCCACACACCAAACCAGGTACTGTGGACCAGTACAATAATTTCAGGTTGAGTTGACTTAGGGGAGGGCTATGATAGGTTCTGATATTAATTACCACTGATGGTAACCAGGGCCAAGGGTCAAACTCGGGTAGTTGGATACGTAAATATGTACCAATTGAACGTTTGCTGTGTCGCAGGAATTCGGCATCCAGAGCTTGCAAGTTCACTGGGTATGCTCTACTGCAATAATAATCATCTATTAAACATCTATCTCCACAGTGGAACGTACTTGCCAGTGCGTCAGCGGCACAGATGCCACATGTATAAAACAATGCATTCATTATGATTCATGTTTAGTTCAGAAGCAATAAATATTGTCACATTTAGATGTATGTCGTAAACAGAAGAAAGGTCTAAGAGGCTGGTCAATGGTCACATACCAGCAGCAAATAGTGCCGGCT
>JAZEWU010000002.1:27896102-27912527 GCA_036362915.1 Geotria australis
AATGTACATCAAATTTGCCCGCTAACACAACGTTAACATGTTGTTGATATTATACAATCATATTTTAAAGACAAAACACTGTGGAATAAGAAAATGGCAAGAGAGAAAATGTTGCTCGGTGGTTTTCACATTAGTTTTAAGTGCTCAAAGTAAGACTTTCCGAACAAAATGTAATGGTCCATAATCATACAACCATGTTTTAAAAAGTTATTTGATGTATAAATGCGATTTTTTAATTGACTGACATAACTTAAAGTTGGCACATCAATACATGTGGCCTCTTGTGCTTTGGTGCGGGTATAGGTTTACTTCACTAAAGTTAAGTACATCAGCACATGTTTAAAACACGTGGAATGTAACATTTATATTTGCACATTTATAATTGCTACTATTAAATCTGATACTCCTGTACATATTTGGCAAAACTGCCAACGATAACTGTTTTGCCAGCTTAACTCGATTTAACAAGGTAATGTATACAGCATTATTAGCACAATTTTAAAAGCACCATCTTATTGCAAGTACAATGTTAATAAATAACATATGCCATCAAATACAAACGAACCGTTTTTTCCTGGTACCTGTGTTCAATCACACATTTTTTTCACGCACAATAAATGGCCATGAGAAAGACCACATTAAGTGTGAGGGGGGCCTCAGGCTAGTATATCTTTGGGGGGGGCCTGTTTTTATCGTCGAGATCATCCTTACACTGTTTTACCACCACCAATTAAAAATGCAATACTCCAATGCTATTTAGATTGGTTATTTTGAAGATAGAAGAAGATAGGGATTCTTGCGACACAACAAACATGCGAATTGACGAAAATAAATAAAAATGAATAAAAGTACATGTATAACAAATAATAAATCGAGCAAAAAAACCCATTACACACAGCATTTCACACATTTTTCAAATAAAAAAGTAAAAATACAGTTATGCATTGCGATGGTGAATAAAAACAAAAACATATTATAGGTAGCGGATTCAACATTGAGAGGGAATAGTGCAACATTTGGAACATTTCAAACACAAATCAAGATTTGCAATCACAACTAGGCAGCATTTCAATTCACACATAGTATTCAGCATAGTGTAACATTATCGCATATCAGCCTTTGTAAACCACACATATATCATACATCCATCCAGCCGAAGCCTATCCGGGCAGACACAGGGCGCGAGGCATAGCTATACCCAGGATAGGACGCCAGTCCATCACAGGGCACTGGGGACAATATAGTCAGCAGGCCAATTAACCTATGTAGCGTATCTTTGGACTGTGGGAGAAAACCGGAGTGCCCGGCAAAAAACCCACGCAGACAGGGGAGAATTTGCAAACTCTACACAGAAAGGCACCCCAGCCGGGATTTTCACCCAGCGAGGCTGCAGCTCTACTCACCGTGCCGCCCACATATATATCAGTAGAGTATATATATACAATGGGGAGGAGGCCCATAAAATCCGAGACCTCTGGCTGCAGCTCCTTTAACTCCCCTGTGTTATCATTTCCCGATCCGTGGGTACTACCGATGCAATATTAACAAGGACACGGTGAAGGAGAGCAGGGAGAGAGTATCGGGGGCTGGGGGCTCACCTTGCGCAGGGTCACCGTGTTCTCCTCCACAGCTCGCTCCAGCTGCCGTAGGGCGCGCGTCGCCGGCGTCTGTTGCTGCGGGGGAGCGTCCCGGCCGAGCCAGTTGGGACTGGGGCCAGCGTCTCTGCTCCGGCTGCACGGCCCCACCTCAGGGATGACAAACGTGTAGGAGCAGAAGGCGCCGTGTGGTACCCGGTGGCGGTCCAAGGTGGCCGCCGCTGTCCTCGCTTGGGGCAGGAGCAACAGCAGGAACAGCAGCAGCAGCATCAGAGAGGGGCCCGTTGCCAGTCTGCAATACTGGCTTGTCATGACGACTGGGAGACTGGCGCTCACTCCTCCGTGCATCGGCACAGAGCAGTGTTCTGCACTGTGACCCGTGCTTACTGACGACAAGCCTGTCTGCAGGACAAAAGCAAACACTGCCCAAGCGTGACCTTTGTAAGATGTTACGTCGAGATCCTCGCAGACCACCTGGTGCGACGTTTTTGAACGTCTGATTTACCAAGACCGATTAAAATAAATGTAAATATAAATGTAATAATAAGCTACATATGGGTTTAACTTAAATGTGTTTTCGCAGATAAGTTGGTTTTTATTTGACAATACATGACGTTGTGTTTGCAGTCAGAACCAAACAGCTGAGAGCAATTATGAACTCCCCTACCACCTATGGTCTTTCTCCACTGAAAATGTAAACATCATATATCTGACTGGCTGGGCCAGCCTCTGTATAAATGAGCTTTTGGCATTTTAAACCCTGAGTAAAGTTTCCAACACCACGTGATGAAGCTTCTAAACAGCCAATTGAAGCCAAGCTGAAAGACGACCATGTCCAGAAGCTAGCCATCGTGCTTCGAAGAATCGCAAAGAAGAAGAAGCCAATTGAAACAGCCAGCGTTTCTGAGTTCACTCAACGCGCGTGTGCAATACTAGCAATTGCGCAGCCAATCTTAAAAAATCAAACAAATATTATAATCATTTTTTCCTGCCAGATTATTTTATCCTCACGTTGATAAAACAAATATTTTGCTGAAGACAGCCATTTCATACAGTTGTGATTATTACTTGGAAATTTCCGATTTTTATCCCTGTCCATTTCACTTCTTAGAAAAGACAGTTTGCTTGGAAAATGCGATGATATGTGGTCATATAAGCGGTAATGATCAGCATTTTGTCGTGTCTAAGTATATGCAGTACAGTACTACGTACCGATTACTTACATCCAAACCCACACCGTACATGAGCCCTCTATACTATGACTGTGCAAATGCAATATTTGTAATAGGTAAAGGTGCAGCTCTGCAGTTTTATTCTGATATCACTACTGGTGGAAGGGCCTCCACTAGAGGGAGATGTAGAGAGCCTCTCTATATGGTAAGTGGCATATTCCTCCACACTACCGACCAAACTTAGCCATCTGCTCGACTAAATATACAACATCATGCAACATAAATTCAAATTATGTCGAATCTGCAATCGTGGATAAAATTCTTGTGGATAAAACAAGGCAGCATTTTGTGCACAGGCCAAGGTCTACACTTTCAAGTTATATGGAGTAATAAACAACAATTAGACCACTTGCTCCGTTAAACTAAAAACAGCTCCTGGCTGGCACTCACAATAAACAGATCTCTTTGCTTAGGAAATAAACAGGACAGGCTCTCTGGAGTGTGTTATTGGTCCATTAATCTGCTGCCAGCGCACATAATGTAAGCCTAAGAGCCAAACAAAAAACACAAAAATGGAAAGGAAATTTGGTGTTTTAGGTCTGTGAAAACCCATAAGTTGGTTGTGCTTTAATAAATAAACAAAAATGAGGACACACTTCTGTGTTGATATAGGTTTCCATGGCTTGATGCATGAGAATTTCTCTGAAGAGCTGTTCTTTTGTAATACCTGTGTCCAGCGTTCCACCTCTCTCCGTTGCGACGTTTGGCCTCCCACGTTGGAGGCATCATGAGGCGTCTTGTGTTTTAGCAAGTCAGTGGGGCTGAATGGTAATAAAGAGACATGAATCCATCAACGCGACTGTCCTTTTGATCCCTGCTCAACTTCCATGTGAAAACCCATGTGACCAACTAACGCAACTGAGTGCAAGACTGATTAAGTTAACATCTTAAGCTAGAATTCGTCCAATTGTATTTACTTCGGAATGTTTTGTGGGTTGCAAGGTGGCGCAGTGGTGACACTCTTGCCTCATTTCAATAATGAACTGCTTTCGATTCCTGACTGGCACCTTTTTGTGAATTTTCCCCCCCCCCTGTTGTGCATGGGTTTCCTCTAGGTTCTCTGCTTTCCTCTGAGAGCTAAAAACGTGGAATGTTACTGGTATTGGTCAAAAAGCCCAATGCTGAAAAAATAACTGTAAAATACCCAGTTGGGATAACGCATAGCAACTTTGTGTGAAAACTAAGACCTCAAGAAAAAAGAGACCCAATCAGGCTTTCCTGGGTAAACAAGCGCACTGTATTCATAATCAGTCAGTTTTTATTAAAGCTGGAAGGAGCCATTGAGATATGTAGCTTTTTAACAGTTGTCCAAAGGAGAGGGGTAAAAAAGTTTCAACATTTTAGGGCACTGGGGGCAATTTAGTCACGACAATTAACCTAGGCAGCATGTCTTTGGACTGTGGAAGGAAACCAGAGCGCCCGGCGAAAACCCACGCAGACACGGGGAGAACATGCAAACTCCACGCAAAAGGCGCCTGAGCCGGAAATCGAACCCAGTCCCTTCTTGCTGTGAGGCGGCAGCAAAACTCACCGCGCGCGCAACCGCGCTGCCATTATGATGTGTGCAGAGAGAAAGTCCACCAGGTTTAAACAAGTATAAATAGGTGACATTAAAATGTTCTAATGCACCAAATTAAAAACGTCATTTTCATTTATGACCACATAATACATTTGATGTCATTAATAATAGTAGCATTTTATAGAGCGCCTTTTACCCGAGAGTCACAAAGCGCTGCACAACGACAGAAAAAAAAACAACTAATGAAAACCAAAGCAACAAAAAAAATAATTAAGGCTGCGTCGAATACACTGAAAAGTAGTGAAACTGGCAATCTTAAGACCGGCAAAAATCTACCAGCGTCCCCTAAGATGGCCGTCACTTCCATAAAGACAAAAACGAAAGGAGACAGGGAGGGAGGGTGAGCGACAGGGGGGAGACATAGGGACACAGAGACAGGAAGACAGAGAGACAGAAATGAGGGGGAAACAACGCCAATCTGTCCCGTGACCTCCTCATGCACCTAGCCTGGCACAGCAGGCAGCCCATGGCACCTGGGTCTGTCCCGTGACCTCCTGTCAGCGAGCCTTCGACACTGCGTGATAGCCTCAAGGTGCACCTGGCCTGGCACATGCGCCGTGGTGACGTCACCGCCAGTTAGTGGCGAATTGCGGTTGTGTCTGTGTGTGTCTGCGTGTCTGTGAGTCTCTATGTGAGTCTGAATATGGCTGATTTATATGGACCATTAATATAGACTAGTAAAATATGTGGAATAAAAATGTCAAGTTACAATACAAATGCATAATTCTTTAACACGAGTTTAATACACTAGTGAAATAATAATATCTGTCAATAACAAAAGATTAAATGCAACGTTGTTTTGAGCTAGAACGTCAAATAAATCCGAGCAAACGTTGTAAAATATGTCGTTACAGCCAACATTGTTTTATTTACATTTAACAAGCCAAATATTATGCCACTCATGTAGCTGATGAGGATAGGTGATTGATGTCCTGAATTAAACTCGCTGTGCAGTTGGGTGGCTCAGCCGCTAAAGCATCGCAGCTGCAGACTGGCCACGACCCTGTCCTAGGATGCCCTTATCTGTGCGGCGATGCACTCGAGAACCGCACACATCATCTGGAAGCCATGGCGAATACAGTTCGAACGATAGATATGAAAGTGATGGTTGCTCTTCAGAGCTGTTCTTTTGGGATAGCCGTGTCGAGCAATCTCACTCTCTCCCTCGCGACGTTTCGCGTGGGAAGCGAAACGTCAAAAGAGCAACCATCATGAATCGAGCCATGAAAACCTAAATCAGCATGTAGATATGAAAGTGTCAACATTCGACACTATGGGCCTAATTGCATGACCGCAATTGCCAAACTATTAAGCACAGCACCAGCCAGAGTTGCGTAAAATCAGGAGAACTCTGCATTTGGTAACATTCTGCATTTGGAATCCCGGGGTTCGATTAGTAACTCAGGCACGTTTATGTTCTGCATTGTTTTTTTTTATCAATGTAACTAGTATTGCCCAAACAACGCGTTGCTAAAAGATTACCCGCAAATCAATCAATTGTGAGTACACGTATCAACATCGCCCCCTACTGTGAAATCTTGACAGGACCCTCGTGAAAATCTTGGGACTCCGTGAAGGTCTCTTGGGTAAACAATTCATTAATTTAATGTCAAAAACCGGTTAATCCTGTATGTTATCGGCCAATTAATTAATGCCACAGGCAGGAATCGAACCGCAGATGTTACCACTGGGCCACCCTGCCGCCCATGAAAATGATGTTGCTGTATCATTGCTGTTGCTTTTGTTGCTGCTTATGATGAGAACAATGACGGTGCAAAAGAGTTTCGAGGAAAATCCACACTGACCCCGAGAAAAAATATTGAAGTGTTTTGCACGTGGTTGGAAATGACAGTACCCAGAGAAAACCGCCGCATACGTGAATGTTACCCTCATAGCTCATCACAGATCAATTCAAGAATCCGTTGCTGTACCGTATTTGTTGCCCATTTCTCAGCCGAGCGCGCTTGGTAGTTTGAATCCACTGATCCGTGCCTCCAAATCTCTAAATTGCAGGTGTCGTGCGTCTACTGCAACAGCACCCATTTAACGCTGGGTTGACCTAGAAGCGGCTCAGACAAATTCTGAAACCACTAGTCATTGGCGGAAGCCGTGGCCGTTAATCAAACGCGAGTTACAGGGTTCATCGCACAACGGAACGGATCACTACGCTCCGCTACATTCACACACAAAGACAAAGATCCCCCGTATAGCATTAACAAACTATAGGGTGAAGTGCTGTTAGCGAGCACCTATGAAGGTCGACACGGCACACGAGGGGGTGGGTGACCAGCACCACGCCCGGCTGCCTTTGTCTCTCTAGTGGCAATGTTTACACACTGCACTAGGTACTCATTTGAGGCTGAGTCGACCTAGGGGGGGCCCAGGACTGGTTCAGAAAATCGTCACTGGTGTCGGCCGTGAGCGGGATGCGAACTAGGGTCATAGCCGGGTTTGTAGCCCAGCACGCTAACCACTGACCCACCGCTCCACACACAACAACAACAACCGCCATTCGCCACAAAGTGGCGGTGACGTCACCACGGCGCCTGTGCCAGGCCAGGTGCATCTTGAGGCTATCACGCAGAGTGTCGAAGGCTCGCCGACAAGAGGTCACAGGACAGACCCAGTTGCCACGGGCTGACTGCTGGGTCAGGCTAGGTGCATGAGGAGGCTACGGGACAGACCCAGGCGCCAAGGGCTGCCTGACTGAGATGACTGGCTGGGGCACCACCTGTGCTCCCCACCGTGCCAGTTTTATCCGCCCGGCGCTCGGCTCGCCGCCGTGAGCGTCACCCCCTCCACCCTCTGTTTAGTGGGTGCGGTGGCCCAGTGGCCAGCGATATGCTGGCCGGCGTCAGGAAATAATAGGATGACAGGGATATCCTCCCTGCTCCTGGGTAAGAGGTCCCTGTACAGACCTCGAATTATATCTGTGTGTGAAAAAATCGTACCTGGTTCTCTCACCTGAACTAGACTTGCTCTATCACCTGAAAATTATCTTTTCACAACATTAGATTAGCTGCTCTAATGCTTTCAACATTTCCATTTGTCCACGGGTGTCCTTTCATGTACGCACATTGGGCCAAATTGACATCTTCTTAGGACCCAGCTTGTCCCATACAGCGTGATCCGTTTATAGACACCCCAATAAAACAATACGGGAACATTTCACAAAATACATGTTATTCCAAGGCTTCTACACGTCCACCACCAAATGAATAATATATGGAGCCAACGGTTTCATATATGAAGCCATATATGGAGCTAACGGTTTCATGCTGTACAATCAACCTGTTTATGATTAACCAAGAGGTCCATTGAAATAGGTGCCGTACCTATAAACAAGGGTGGTACAGTGGCATGGTGAGTAGCGCTGCCTCATCAGAGCAAGAAGGACCCGGGTTCGAATCTCGGCTCGGGCATATTTCCGTGTGGCGTTTGCATGTTCTCCCCGTGTCAGCGTGGGTTTCCTCCGACAGTCTAAAGACATGCTGCTGCACAGGTTTATTAGCCTGCGGACGAAATTGCCCCCAATGCCCTGTGATAGACTGGCGTCCCATCCTGGGTACAGTCCTGCTTTGCGCCCTGTGTCTGCCAGGATAGGCTCCGGCTCACCGCGACCCCTCTACAGGATTAAGCGGTTTCTGACAATGGATGGATGGGTACCTAAAAACAATTCACCCTGTATATTCGTCTCGCATTTATGGTTTACCAGATAGTGTTGTTTAAATATAGAGCCGCAGAACTGTGCTCTGCTAATCATTATCTTTATCCTCAAAGCTCAACGGTAACACATAGTAAATGTTGTACTGTATGGCTTTGTGTTCAACGGGGAACCATCGTTTGTACTGAGTGCTCTTGAAAATAACATCTGGAAACCGAGTTTAATATGTCTGACCGGTGTGATTGCATCTGCGCTGTTGAGCGTCGTAACGCACGCTGTTTTGATCTCGGTATTATCTCGAGTTCGTAAATAAAGCCCTCACCGTCGGAACGTACCTGTCGACTCGAGCAAGTGTAAGCGTGAGTGCGATGGAACCTCGTAGCCCTGCACAACTCGTGATCGGACCGGAGGACAGCTTTGTGGTGGACATGCAAGCATCTGACGACGAGGAGCAAGCCTTGCACCACAGAAGGAAACTACTTTTTTCATGGCTCGATTCATGATGGTTGCTCTTCAGAGCTGTTTTTTCGGGATAGCCGTGTCACTGAGCGATCTCCCTCTCTCCTTCGCAACGTTGCGCCTCTCACGTTGGAAGCATCAGCAGGCGTTATACGGTATTTGTTATTGTATCTGGGCAACTGCTGGGGAATGTAATCTCCCCATGTCGGTAACCCGCCTCTAGAACCTCCAGCAGGTGGCAGGTGAAGGGTGAGATATTTTTCTTCAATTGAATGGAGAAGCACCCACTCTTGCGCTCTCACACGGCGAGTCATTATCGTCATTGTCAGAAACCGCTTAATCCTGTACAGGGTTGGGGTGAGCCGCAGCCTATCCCGGCAGACACAGGGCGGAGGGCAGGGCTATACCCAGGATAATAATAATAATAATTTCAATTTATATAGCGCCTTTCACCCGAGGGTCACAGAATGGGACGCTTGTCCATCGCATGACACCGGGGGCAATTTCGGCCGCAGGCCAATTGACCTAAGCAGCAGCACGTCTTTGGACTGTGGGAGGAAACCGGAGTGCCTGGGCGAAAACCCACGCGGACACCGGAAGAACATTCAAAGTCCACACAGAAAGACACCCGAGCCAGGATTCGAACCCGGGTTTTCTTGCTGTGAGGCGGCAAGAAAACCCGCCCCTCCTCCAGTAGTGATTTCATGAATCAGTTTTGGTGAATGCACTGTGACTGTTAAATATCTCTCAAAATCCCATTTCAATTTTGAACCCTGTAACCACAGGGCTCACAGATGGCTTTAGAGGTAACGCCGCCATACTAAGCTCTTGGTGGGGTGTGGATCATGTCTACGCTCGAACTCACAAATGTGTCGATGTGCCCTAGGTTATTGAAACCACTGGGGTGGTAAGCCTTGCTTGGCCACTGTCAGCAGACAGCAGATTAACATGGATCCTAGGACCACAAACTAATCCCACTGGACCGATGCCAAAAGCCAAAGAGGGAAAACCATCTACAAATAAGTGCGGGACCGGATTTATTATGAAAAGCAACGCGTATTCTCATCAGTGACAAACTAGATTCATTTATAGCATTAAAGTGTTCAATACAGATCGTAATGTGGGAAATATACTGCAAAGGTGCGCAGAACTTTCACTGGGAATTTTAGCCTTGTCTGACTTTATCACTTTAAGAAAGTCTAAGTCTTTTATCATTTCGTTGTTTTGTCTGTAGTCCCTTCCGTCGTTGGGCTTAAGGCGCTTGACTACTGGATTATATTTTTAGAAGGATATAAACTCTTTTCAGCTGAGTTTTTATTTCATTTTATCGACTTGATGTGTTTTTCTACTTTTACCTTTAACACTTTCTAGCAACGTACAGTGCCTTGCGACCTTTGGGTGAAATGTGCTTAGACATGTTAATAATTATGATTATCAAGCCTGATGTTGCTGCTGATTGAAGGGTCTCCACTATGAAATGCTGTGTATATCCATTTGAATATCTCACAGCGCAGTATGACGATCCTTTATGGCAAAAATCTACCAGTGGACGTGTATAGAACAGAACTACTTCTGAGTCCCTTTCAAATGACATCTGGTCCACACAGTAAGAGGTAGCACCTTCCCACCCGTTCTCCATCCATCCATTTTCAAAATGCCACTTTTCCCGACGAGGGTCATGACGGCAGCATGCTGAGTTATCCGTTCAAGAGTATGTTTTTTACTGATATTTTTTTATTCTCAAGAGCTGGAATTTATCCATACTAAATCCAGAACCGAATGTAACGTCATGATTTCTGCATGCGGTCACTTATGACTAGACTGAAACCATTATCTCACGACACTTAATAACCAGTTTTAATGACAAGCAGCTGCCCGCAGAGGTCACAGCTTATTGCTATGACCTCTGCGGCATCTGGCTCCCACTTCTAGTTTAAACAACTCTAATAGGAACACTACAGTAATGGCGTTCACGTGTATTTTATTCAGAATACTTTGTGCACATTTTTGACATCCTGCAAGCAACTCGTGCTGAAGAAAAATAATTTTAAACCAGAGTGACCTTTAAAATATATTCAACTGAAGTGCTGTGGAAGACGGAAATATACCACCCACGTTTCTGCATCCAATTTAAATTGTTCTACTCTTCTGCTGGGACTTAAACGATGGATATAATTGCCGCGGAATTACACTACTAACCATTAGGGGATAGCTCTTCTGCTCAATCATCCTTGGCGGGCTAGGACATACCAATGGTAGCAGGTGCCAGGTACAGCGGGCAGCGTTCCGCTCCGACAAACCTTGTGCCAACAAAATCTTAAAATTACGAAATCTTGACAAAGTGTTGACTGATAGTTGCTCTACAGAGCTGTTCTCTCGGCATAGTCGTGTCGAGCGATCTCCATCTCTCCCTCGTGACATTACTCCCCCCGTTAGAAGCATCATCAGGCATTATGCTTCCAACGTGGGAGGCAAAACGTCGGGAGGGAGAGATGGAGATATCTCGACACGACATGACATGTACGACGTGTTTATATGGCATGTCAGACGTTTCGCTGCACATGCTCAGCCGTCTTTGTCTCCCCAGTGGCGCTGTTTTACATATTGCACCAGGTAATCATTTGAGGCTGAGACGACCTAGGGGAGGTCCATAACCGGTTCAGATAATTGTTGCTTGTCTTGGTCGTCAGTGGAAAACAATCCTGGGTCGCCGGTTTCTTAGCACAGTGCGCTAACCGCTACATTAGCGCGCTATGTCACAATCCACCTAATGCCTGCATGCTCTCTGATTCCATCATCTCTCCAAATGGTTTGTGGACATCCTCTCAGATGCATCGCTGGTCCTGACCATCCGTCATTATCCCTCCGATCACACGTCCCGCCCCAAGCCGACTGGACAAAAGGCTAACATGAATCACGTCATGTTATAATGTAATAACACTTTACATTAACATAAATATAAAAAAAATAAGTATACGATACGTGGCATAAAAATTCAAGCTACAAATCGGTGTGACTTTATGTATCCTCTTTTAGAAAATATATACTGTTTTGTTATACTTTGTATAAGTACCGATGATGCATAACACATTTTATATATCTTTCATTCATTCCGGCAGACATAAGGCGCAAGACAAGGCGACACCAGGATAGAACGCCAGTCCATCACAGGGCACCGGGGGAAATTTAGTCAGCAGACAAATTAACCTATGCAGCAGCATGTCTTTGGACTGTGGGAGGAAACCGAAGTGCCCGGCTAAAACCCACGCAGACACGAGAACCTGCAAAGTCCACACAGAAAGGCACCCGAGCCGGGATTCGAACCCGGGTCCTTCTTGCTGTGAGCCGGCAGAGCTACTGACCACGCCACCGTGCCACCCATTATATATATTTTTTGACATTTTTATTCCGATTGCTTTTTCATAACAGCCTGAGGCAGCATTGCCAGACAGTGTGTCACAGTGAAACTGATTAATTAAACCTTCGTCATCCAAACCAATGCGAGCAAAATAAGAAACCAATTGAGGTCACTCGCAGCAAAGTAAGTTGCATTAATTCTCAGCACAGCCAAATACATCACAAACATTGTCGGATACAAAACTGTTTTGGATTTAAATAGTCCCTAAATTCAACCGTACGTCATAAACACACCGTGCATAGACAGTGGGAATAAATGATGGTTGCTCTTCAAAGCAGTTTTTTCCGGATAGCCGTATCGAGCGCTATCCCTCTCTCCCTCGCGATGTTTCGCCTTTCACGTTGGAAGCATCCTCACGGGCTATCCCGAAAAAACAGCTTTGAAGAGCAACCAACATGAATCGAGGCGTGAAAACCTACATCAGTACAGTGAGAATAATAATTTTAGCGAGAGGGAGGCAGTGGGTCCATGAACAGAGATCTTCTCTGCGATTCTTCGAAGCACGATGGTCAGCTTCTGGACATCGTTGTCTAACAGAGATGAAAAAGAGGTACTTCTTAAACCTCGACTTGAATGGAGCCAGTAATCTGACAGCACGGGCGACTGTTGAAAACAAACTTCAGACTTAGGAGGTAGCAGTAAATAACAAGATACCTTCCAACCGAGTGACGGTGGACTGACTGGGGATTCGATAGAATGCCTTCGTCGCTGCAGTCGACAATATGTAGAGGGCCGTGGAGTAGGATGAGAAGGGAAGAGGTAGGCAGGCACGGATGACTATATGGAGGACCTTGAAAGCAGTGAGTGCTATTTTGAAATTGCTACGGGATAATATCATGACCCGGAGATTGTGGTATTGGCCTGATGTGGTATTCTTTAAGGAGGGGGGGAGAAGTCTGGAAGCCGTGTTTTGGTTTATTTGGAGTTGGGAAATAGGGGAATTGGAGAGGTCAAATCGATGGATGAGGCTCTTGGTGGCAGCTGGGGAAAGGAAATCATAGGTGCCGGATATGTTTCTCAAACGGAGGTGTGAACTTCTGCAGAGGTGAGATCTGTTGGAAGAGATCGAGAGCTCGTGATCAATGAGAGCCCCATTATGCAGTCACGGAGCACAACAATGAGTAAGAAATAATGGCTCACAGATCAACATCACAATGCAAAATGAGCCTCTTTACCGCTGATGAAAAGCCAATGTCAATTGTTTCATCGTATTACATATATATACAGTATATCTATGATTACGCACATAAAGGTTATCATTGGCGGTCGGCATGGTGGGTGGTGCAGTGAGTTGCGCCCAATAATATTGCTATATTACTATAAAAGAAAAAATGCCTGCCGGGATAGGCTCCGGCTCACCGCAACCCTGTACAGGATTACGCGGTATCCTACAATGAATGAATGAATAATTTTCGGGGGTTGTGTGTGTCCATCTCCACGCGTCACTGCTAAACGCATGTAATCAGGGCCGAATCTGCTCCTATGCACTCCCCATCACGTCTTGTTACATCTCGTTTCTTTAGATGATACGACTGTGATAGGCACACTACAGTTGTTTACTTTAAGGCTCTGCTTAATTCTTTCACATATCTCTAATAGTGTAGAAAAAAAAGTTGCCATTACGTTTATGAAGTCTATTTTCTTCGCGCAGATTTTGACACTAAATAAGCGTGAATAGAAACATAAAATACTTTGCGAAAGAGTTATGTTAGAAAGCAGACATTAATCTATAGAAAATCCATCGATATAATGGAACAAGTGTCTGTATGTATATGCTGAGAGTACCGGGTTGGAATCCTTAACAAGTGTCATTTAATCTGCGCAACACCAAGGCTTTTGGTATTCTCAGCTTTACTTTTCACTTATTGATTGCTCTTTTAAAACTTTAACACTGTTTCACCTTTAAACTAAAACTTTGCACTAATACCATCAACCCTCTTCAACACTCTAACGCCTTTTCCATGATGTCAGGTTAATGGGTTACACGTTCGGAACAAGATTGCCCATAGGAGAGTTACTATGCTAGTTGACGTAACACCCTTTACACTACGGTTGCCACCTTTGAAGCACAAAAAAATAAACATTTCATGGCAATAATAATATCTGGCAATACCATAAGGGGTGGGCGGCACGGTGGAGCGGTGAGTAGCGCTGCCGCTTCACAGCAAGAAGCCCCGGGTTCGAATCCCGGCTCGGGTGCGTTTCTGTGTGGAGTTTGCATGTTCTCCCTGTGTCCGAGTGGATTTTCGCCGGGCCCTCTGGTTTCCTCCCACAGTACAAAGACATGCTGCTGCATATGTTAATTGGACTGTCCGTGTGGGTATAGCCCTGTCCTGCGCCCTGTGTCTGCCGGGATAGGCTCCGGCTCACCGCGACCCTGTACAGGATTAGGTGGTTTCTGACAATGGCTGAATTAATGAACCAGAAGGGGTGCAAGCTACATGTAAACGCGTGGCGGTGCTTTGGCGTGCAACAGAATGACTTACAGATTGTTCAGGTGAGCAGCTACCTCAAAACGACGATTAGACAGGTAACATCAACTAGTTACCAGAATCCATTTGCAACACAGCAAAGGGATGAGCATTAGCCACAGCTAAAAAAAATCGTTGCTCATGTGTCGTGGTTTGAAGGGGATCTCACACTGGGGGCATGGCACAGATTTGTTTTCAATGTCGAGGCTACGTCCGCGTCACAATTCATCTCCCGAGATGTGTGTTACGTAAACTTTCGTCAACTCAGATCAGACAACTCTTGAAGGAAAGACATCATTGCATCATTGTTTATCACGGGCAGAGGGGCAGCCAAACTTTGGATAGACTCTGAACATTGTGCCCCCCACTTCGCCACGGATAAGATGCGTTCTAACGTAATGTAATCGTACGATAGCCACACAACTCCTGACTACTCTCTCCACATTCAGCCTACGGTTTGATCATTGCGGTGTATTTAAAGACTCTGTCATCAGCTTCATCAGCATTTATAATAATAATAGCATTTATATAGCGCCTTTCACCCGAGGGTCACAAAGCGCTGCACAAAGCCGCAGAGAGAACGACATGTCAACAACGACAACATGTTGTGGGTGTAGTGGGAGCGGCATGTTGGCGCAATGAGTAGCGCTGCCGCCTCGCAGCAAAAAGGCCCCGGGTTCAAATCCCGACTCGGGTGCCTTTCTGTGTGGAGTTTGCATGTTCTCCCCGTGTCCGCGTGGGGTTTCTCCTGGCACTCCGGTTTGCTCCCACAGTGCAAAAACATGTGTCTTCCGGGATCGGATCCGGGACACCGCAACCCTGTACAGGATTATGCAGTTTCTAACACTGAATTAATGAATGTTGTGGGTGTCTGGATCATCGTATCTCAACACGCCGGGGTTTGTCTGGGCATGTGGTGACATCCACAGCCATCGCGCCCCTGGACCCCGGCCACCGTCACACACACGACCAATTCATCTTAAATCCAACGAGCCTGACAGTGCGGGATGCGTATGGCTTTGCTTGTGCATATGCACACCATTCCCATTCACGTGTGAAAGCTGAACAACCATTCATCCATCCATTGTCAGAAACCGCTTCATCCTGTACAGGGTCACGGTGAGCCGGAGCCCATCCCGGCAGACACAGGGTGCATGGCAGCGCTATACCCAGGATAGGACGCCAGTCCATCACAGGGCAGCTGAAATATCAACCACACCAAAATCTCATCAGGTGATGTATACTGAGCGAGATAATGAACGCATCTCTTCGAAATCCACTGGGACACACGCTTTGCTCTTGCTTATAATATTGTCAGTTTAATTTGACATCAAATTTAATTCCGCTTCACTGAACAATGATTACATTTAAATAACATTATTGGCAACAGCCGCCAGGTAGTGCCGATAATGTCTGCGTATGCTTTGTGCGTGCATGTGTTCCACTTGCCCAAGGCTAGATAGAAGTGTATGTTCAAAGACGTGTTAAGACTCCCTCCTGTTAATTTGGTTATTCCCAATTACACACAGTCGATGCACCTCACTGAGCCAAGCGCACTGAATTTAAACTGGGTGATTCCATCAGGATATGGGTATGAAACACCAGTAATATTTAACACGAAGACTTGCGTGACCAATGGTATCCATAGTGTAGCTCTTTTTATGGGTTAGGTGACGTAAAAATAATAAGTGTCGTAAACCCGTCCTCACCGGACACAGCCAATTACAGTAGTAATGTTTGTCCATGCACACCGGTATGTTGGAGAGTGAACCCACAACATTTGCTGTGAACGCAGGACTTGTGGCATGCGTTCGTGAATGCGTGCTCGTGTAATGCCGACGTAATGCCCTGACGGCTGCCGGGCATCCTGACACGGTGTCGAGTGTGGCACCACACTTGCTTATGTGTGATTTGTGTGACCTGATTTAATAATTCCGGTCTCGAAGGAGCTCCTTTAGGTTCCTCTATTCAATTCAATTCAACTTTATTTGTCAACTCTACCATATG
>JAZEWU010000002.1:27919448-27965228 GCA_036362915.1 Geotria australis
TCATAATAACTCTTCTTTCGGGATAGCCGTGTCGAGCGATCTCCCTCGCAACGTTTCGCCTCCCACGTTGGAAGATGATGCTTCCAAAGTGCACCTTCCAAATGCCTGTCTGCTCTTGTGTATCCACCAGCTTCCACTCGAGAATCGTGACTTCCAAATACCCCCCCATTCTTATCATTAACACCGTTACCAAGAGTTTGAAAACAACCATCAGCCACGGAACGGAAATTTGCCCTCAGACGGGGAAGCATATTACGCCGCATTGATTCAGCATAAATCCTTGAAATAACCCATCCATCCATCCATTGTCGGAAACCGCTGAATCGTATACAAGGTCGCGGTAGACCGGAGCCTATCCCGGCAGACACAGGGCGCGAGGCAGGGCTATACCTAGGATGGGACGCCAGTCCATCACATGGCACCGGGGGCAATTTAGTCCGCAGGCCATTTAACCTATACAGCAGCATGTCTTCGGACTGTGGGAGGAAACCGAAGAGCCTGGCGAAAACCCATGCGGACATGGAGAGAATGTGCAAACCCCACACAGAAAGGCCCCCGAGCCGGGATTCGTACCCGGGACCCTTCTTGCTGTGAGGCGGCAGCGCTACTCACCCCGCCACCGTGCTGCCCTCCACTTTTATATTTTCATTAAAAAATACATGCCTTTAAGATTGCAGTTATGTATGCGGTACTAAAGTATTCATGGGTGTCATTCGGATGGCACTAGCACATATTTTATTATTTATTTATTGGATTGCGATCACTTTAAGACATGCCCACAGTTTAAAAATAAACCAATGTTGATAGTCAGCATCATCAATCCTCAGCCACTCTGCGATGTTTCTTTCACAATCTGCGACGTCACGAAACTTTCCAGTATCAAAGATGACATAGGCTCAGCACAACACTAAAAATACTCTTTTTTTCAAGCATTGTATTTCTTTAAAAACTCAAGCTTTGTCGATTCGTCTGGGAAACTTTGGACGGCAGCAGTTTATTAGATTTTTTTTTTAAACACACAGTGAAAGCAAACAAAGTAGGTATTAACTTGCCTTGCCGCACAGAGAAGTGTCAACAAATGCGGCAACACAACCTGCCAATGCGTGCGTATGACCGTCACACGATCTCCAACTTTCCATGCCTTTACATGACACACAAGCCAACCAGTCTCCCACTGGAGATTCCGGCCATACCAGAGTGGCGATAAATAGTATATCCAGCGCCTGCCCTGCTTTTAAGCGGGCTCAACGAAACGCGAATGAGACTTCTCACCAAAGCCCCACCGAGCGTTACTGCGACAAGATGAGCTCTCCACAGGTAGGCCTGAGAGAAGATTGGGTTCGAGGCAAGTGTTATCTCGATTACCGAAGGGATCTGGGAGCTGGACTAAGCAGTTCAAAAAAAGAGTCATAGCTATTTGAGCACCAGGTTTGGGCGGCAGGGTGGAACAGTGGTAACATCCGCGCCTCAGAAATAACAGCCTGCCCGAGAAAGTTTGATTCCTGCCCTGCGCTCCTGTCTGTGTGGAGTTTGTGTGTTCTCTCCCCCTGTTCAGTGTGGGCTTCCTCCGTTTTGTCTGGTTTCTTCGTCAACTATAACAACACTCAATAATTGATTGGCCGATACCATCATAATATATCGGACGTGGTGTCTGAAAATGTTGGCGCTGGCTAGCCACGTGGCTGTCCTTCTCCCCTTCCCCGCTCTCTACGATTTTGTTGTACCTCTCTCTCTTCAACATTGAACAAATACGCGCGTGATATGAATTGTAATGACTGTTATTGTGAGATGGATGATGGGCATATCGTGGCAGGACAGGATAAGCAATGCTGACGCCTCGAAGAGAAAATGGGGGGTGAGTGTTGCAGACGTGATTATTAGGCCTAAGACTGTAATGCTGAGGAAGACCGGTTGCCAAGACACATATGGGAATGGTCTCCACGAGTTCGGAAATCGTAGCGAAGGACTTAATAGCAAATGGTGGGGATACTGTCAGGGCAGATATTGGATACTGTTTAACTGTTTAAACGACCTTGTATTTTTTTAAAGCTATGTTTTATTTATTTGGTCACTTATGTGCATTGCTGTGTGTAAATGGTTATTTTTTGTTTTTGTTTGGTTAATTTGTTATTTTTATATTTTTATTTATTTTGTCAATCTTTTTTGCGATTCTTCGAAGCACGATGGTTAGCTTCTGGACATCGTTGTCTTTCAGCTCGGCTTCGAAGTGTTTGGTAGAATTCGCAGGTAATACCAAGTATTACTTGACAGGGATCGCGACGTGAACGCTTCAATTCACGTGTTTGTTGTGTTGCAGGAAACCCGTAAAGAGCTTGCAAGCTCACTTGGCATTTTTGGCTGTAATAATAACCATCTATCTACTGTGTAGGAGCTGTGGGATCTGGCAGAGGTCAAATGTAAGGTCAAATCTATTGGCGAGGGGCGGTGGCATCAATGGATTGGCCATGATACCATCTCGCTATTGATCTTTCTCTTTGCAGGTAACGTTGAAAAGAACCACCAAGGATATAGTGCGGAAGATCAGGTGCGTGAGCCTGGTGAATAGCCTGACGAAGGGCTGGCAGCAGTGGGCTCAGGAGAACGAAAGTAAGCAATATAATGAACCTACAGGTTGGATGCCTGGATGTGAATATGGCGATGATGGTGACCGGTGTTCCTTTACCAGAAAGTTATCCGTGGACAGAGAAAACACCGCACAGACAGAGTTCACGATGCCAAAATTGAAAAACCTCAAGCCCGATTTTGTGCCCGACGGAAACACAGCCATCAGGACTGGAGCTCACGAAAGGGGCAATGCGCCGGGCGCGAGAGAGCAGCGCAAGGAAGTGACCAGCATGCTGAAGAGCCGCTTCGAGCCGACCGCTCAGGAAAACCAGGCGAATCCTCCGAGCGCGATCGACGACAAACTCTATCTCCTGAACGACCGCACGTCGCCCACGCTCAGGCGGCGGTGCCACGGCCTCGTGTCGGAACTGTCGACGGGCTGGCGTCACGCGGAGAAGCAGGACGGCGACAGCGGCCTGAGCTCTCTGGAGGCCAGCCGACACAACAGCATGGACACCACCGGGGACGTCCCCGTCGCGGACGGCATCGCGCGGCCGGAGCCGACGCGGGAGCCCGACGGCGAGAGCGGGCGCCGAGACAGCGCCGGCGCGGAAGCTGCGGCGGCGAGCATCAAGAGATCGTCCGCGACGCGCCGCGCGGACAGAGCGAGCGACGCCGGGGCGAGGGCCGGCAAGCAAAAGCCGCGCTTCAGCCGCGTCAAGGACCTGCAGAGCGGCTGGGCCAAATGGTCCGAGCAGCACCTGGAGACGCAGAAGCTGAACCCGTTCAGCGACGGCTTCGACGCGGAGCACGCCATGGCGACGCGGCCGCAGAAGGGCGAGGAGGGCTACGGCCGCCCCAAGGAGGGCACGCTGACAGCCGAGCGGGCCAAGCGGGCCGAACGACACATTCGCCGTGAGATGGAGGACATGTGCTTCATCATCAACGGCATGGGCGAGCAGGGTCGCGACGGCAGGGTGCGCATGTCGTTCGGGGAGCTGTTCGATCGCTACGTGCGCATCTCCGACAAGGTGGTCGGCATCCTGCTGCGGGCAAGGAAGCACGGCATGCTGGACTTTGAGGGCGAGATGCTCTGGAAGGGCAGAGATGATCACGTCGTCATCACGCTGTTGTGCTAGAGGGGGCCGGGAGGCTTTCCAACGACGCGGAATGTTTTTTTTAAACGCGAGTGACTCTTCTCGTGTAAAGTGATTAATTTAAAAAGTTCTCAGCCGTTACGATATGTGTTTTGGATGCGAAGTATAAGCTGTTAATAAAACGGACACACGTCCTTTTTATCTCGAACTTGTACACTTCGGTTGGATGTGAAATGTCATGAATTTAGGTTGTGTTTATATCTCAAATGTATTCAATTTCACTGAATCATGTGAACTTTGTGAAATACATTTCTCTAATTTAACATTAAACGTTGGAATATCATTTCATGCTTACTTTCAAATTCGAAAGGTACATCGCATTCCGGCAAAATTTTAGATTATTTATTTAAATATGCAAACAAATTATTGCTATTTATCACGCATGTTCCGCAGTGTCAATGCGATGAGAAATGTTATTGTATTTATGCAGTTTCAGGAAGAACAAAACTTTCACGTTGAACATCTATTTCATTTACATAAATCAGACATTACACAGAAACACTAAAATGCAGCACATTATATATTTATTTGCTTCATTATTTAAATGCTCTTACTATTGCAGCCACTATAATTAATAACATTTACAATTTATAACTCCCCCAGTATTCGTTCAATGTGGAAGGTATTCGTTCGAAGCGAGGACGACTCAGAGGCGCGAGGAAAAACACAGAGAGGCAGGTGGAAGGAAGCCACGCGGTCAGCTGGCGCCCACATTTGCCAGACACTACGTCCTATATATTATGATGTTTTCGGCCAATTAATGAGTGTTTTTCAAAAGCTATACAGTGTAAACAATTACTTCATCCAGTCAGTTTTTATTTAAACTGTAAAGAACCGTTGATCGATTTAGCCCTTTTTAACAGTTGTCCAGCGGCGAGGGGTAAAAGCAAGTAACAACATCCCAGCGCACCGGGGGGAAATTAGTCAGAACAATTAACCTAGGCAGCAGAATGTCTTTGTACTTGCTCTGTCGCTGATCTTTCTTTTAAGAACGTTGAGAAGCAGCAGGAAACGCCGAGTTCTATTCATAACTTATTCACGATTTAAATGACTCCGTGGCTGTACTACCAGAGTGCTCAGTGGTGCCGTGTTTCTGGATGTCTCGAGGAGGTTGAAGGGGTGTGGGGCGGGTAATGGCCTCTGTATCTCACATGATAAGCCCCGTATTGGCAGGCTAAGCATATCTGTGCAGCACAGAGATGCTCAATGCCCTATGCTTCCTGACAAACCTGGGGCAGATAAGCTGTGTATTGACTCCAATAACTAGCTGTGAAAGAAGTCTTGCTCCATTTGCATGGCACACCTATAGCAGATCTGAACGTGCGTTTCAGTGTGTGCTCGGAGATAAAAAAAATCCTTGGAAAGGTCAAGAATACAAGTCAAGGAAACGTCGCGTAAACTATAACTTTCAATCAGCATGTTGCAGGCGGGCGCAGTGGTAACATCTGCGGCTCAGAGAAAAAAAGTCCTGCCCGAGGCGGTTCAAATGCCGCCTCGGGCGCCGTTCTGTCCGGAGTTTGATTTCTCCCCCTATTCTGCGAGAGTTTCCTCCGGGTTCTTCGCTTTCCTTCCATAACTAAAAGTACTCATTAATGAATTGGTCGATAACATCATAATGTACAGGGACGCAGGTTGGCGCCAGCTAACCGTGTGGCTGCCTCTACCTCTGCAGTTTCCTCTAGCACCTTGGGACCTCTAGGTGAAAGCCACTATATGCAAGTAATACATCATTATTATTACTGACCGGTATCCATTAAAAGGCGATGACAGCATTTGTTTCATCGTTTTTATTTGCCACATTACACTGTATTTCCTACATATACAGTGATAAGAGTATGCATAAGGTGGTACAGTGCCTTAATACAACCACACAACTTATTACAAAGGTGGTCACAATATTTAAGAGCCTAATTAAGGACGGAGTGCATCAACTACTAAGGAAACACCATTCAATATCCCCACAACTGTATCGGTGCACCGACAGCAATGCATAAAATACAGCAACTCCTTTACAAACCTGTTAATTAGAAACCACAACGTAAGTATTAATGTGCCTTATTGCAACTCTCATTTTCCTGCTATGTACACAACTAACCGGTGTTTTAAGGCCAATGCAACCAAACTATAAAGGCTATTGTTCAACCAAATACACATGTACCATAACACCAAGTTTATCACATTTATAATTCAACACGCACACTTTAAAGCAGTAAAATAAAAATGTACAATCCACGCTTGTTTTATTACTATTAAATTCACCTGCAGAACATTGTCCGACTACAGTGTAAGTTTCAAACAGTCATTTTCTTAAAATATATATAATTATATATTATATAGGAACTGGCATAGAAGCACTGCACAGACAGAATCACTGGCTATTTAAGTATACAACAGCTGCCTTGAGTAGTGGAGCACTGTCAATGGTATAAAGCATCAGGAGTGACCACCGGCAAACACAGCACATTGAACAGCACAGTATATACTATTCCGACACCTTCTGGTCATTTGAAATTTAAAGCAGCATTATTTATAGCAAAATAATTTATATTACTCGGCTGTGGAATATGCAGAACTTGGCCGCTTTAATTAATGGATGTTAAAACATAAAAAAGGAGTGGTTAACTACAATCGACAGATTTTGGGACTTAATTCGTCAGACATTTTCTGGAATTTTTAAAGATGATATTAGCTCAGTCAATGCGGAGGTGTTCGCGTTTGTGCTGCATAGCTCTCCGGCGGGGTTTTTGGTTGCACCGCGTGTTGTGGTGGAGAGATGTTCGCCGTTTCACTCCGTGTGCTCTGAGCTTCTTCAGGAACAAAATAAGCTCCCAGCTCGTCCAGCGAAACATCGGAAACCATGCTGAGCAATGTACGGTACAACGCCAAAAATCGCATCAGAGCTAAATTAATTGTATTTTATGCAACTCTTCTGGAGATTATCTTCATACATTCAAAGAAGATAACTTCACAAATCAACATTGCAGAAGCCCACGTGGGGAGCCTGAAGACAACTTTAGGGGTGCCAAAACAAATAAGCCTGTGGTCTTAAAATAAACTTGACCATAGCATGCATTAAGTATTCAGTTGTTAGATGTGGCTGCGTGGCCACACTAACACCACTCACATCCAGGCAGTTACACGTGGTTAACATCGGGTTCTCAATTCGAGTGAGGTTATGATCTCAGCCGGTCACCGATGACGGCGCAAAACAACTCCTGCCACTACATTTGATTGCGGATTGAATTATACTTAACCATAGCTCTGAGAATGAAATATCGGTTGGACTCTCCAACAAACATTGCTCTCATACATAGAGCGTGCTGGAAAGTGCTTCTTTCTAGTTTGTGGGTAAGCATGCAATTGTTTGGATTTCAGAGGTAGCTCTGTGATATCCACTTCCGTGGGCCATTCTGTAACACAGAGGTGGTCTATGTTGCTATGCCAGAGAATCGTTTGGATTCGTCTCATAAGATAATGCCGATTGCATAATGGGGACACATTTTGGGATGTTTTTCAAAATATAATAAGTATTACATTTTTACTGGACTTGTGGTGACAACAGCTGGAAGTGGGTACGGTAGCTGTACATCACTGGCACCTTGCATGTCCAGTTCTCATTTTGCAGCTCGGTTCCAAAACGATAAAGAGGGAACCCTGGAAATTCCTCCTCACACAACTACATTACTGGCAGAAGGGCTTCCACTAGAGGGAGCTCTAGAGAACGCTTCTAGAGGGCATTTAGCCTACTTTTCAATTCTGGCTTGGAAGAGATTGCAGGTTACCCACTTTACCCCATCACATATGATCTGCCAATCGACTCTAGGATATCCATTTATATATACTCCAAAACACCCGTCGTATTTCATTTTGGAAATATTTAGCCCATTGAAAAATTAAACATGTTAATTTAAAAGTCTACACAAATTTAAAGTTGAAGTGTTCTGCAAGTGTTGCCACGGATGACAACACCGAGGACGAACGATAGGAAATTTCCATCAACGTCGACAATCACGTTTAACACCGCTCTCCTGCTCCGAGGTCTGAGTGCCGTACCACCCTACAGGCCATGTCATGCCGAGAGATAGCAGCAACAACGATGCACGTTCAGAGCTTCACTGTGTCGTGGTGTGTAGAGATGCAATGTATTATCTTGTGAAAAAAAACTCACACAAGTCCCAAAATATTACGAAAAATGCCATCAGGGATGTCACTTGTGGCTCAGCAATATCCTTAAAACACACTTTAATTGCATATATGGAATACAAAACCAAACAATACCCTGTCCAGCCGCTCTGGCTTTGAGAATACTCCATCAAAACAAACGTCTGTGGATGGTGAACATTGATGTTTCACTTAAATATTACATCCAACTGAGACTTTTAATTTTACAATGAGGTCCTATGTTTTTAGATGATATATCTATGAGTAGGCCTACCTAATCCAGAACTTTGTCATAGTATGGTAACTGGTAACTCAAACGAAAGTGCCAAAAAGTTCCAGAGAAAACAACACACATTTTAAGCTGTGCATTTTCTATTGAAAACGATTTTACATTGAGATTGTACAACGCTTGGTACCAAAACTGGCCAATCACACAGATGATAGCGATGGTGATACCTGTAAAGATGATGACTGCTATATTAATGGGGAATGCGTGTGACAACTATGCCAATTATGATGACGGCGAAGATGTGATGTGATACAAACACAAGAATTCCAAAGAAACAACTTTGTACATTAATGTTTTTTCATCACAGAAAATATGGCAACGTTATTATCTATACCAAATGCTTTAAAGATGAAATATCTCCATTACCCGTGACTCTACATTTACATCTACATAGGTCACAACAACGCACACACAAATGGCTCCACGCGTTCACAAGCGGTACATGAATGGACACCGACAGTGAAATGAACGACTGTTGTCGGTAATTACATCACAAAAACCAGCAATGGGTAGAATTCCAAGGATTGTTTTATTTGCTATCAATACTCTAAAGCCACCTGCCACTTTTGACAGTGAGGTTTGCATGTCCGGTACAATCTAGGCTGTTTTAAGCCAGCATTTTGTAAACCATAACAGATTAAACTTTATGTATATATATAATTTTTCATTTACTTTACATTCATAAATGTACAACAAAATATACACATAATATTAGAGCAGGAATGAAAATATTAAACATTCAAGTTTACTTTTTATTTTTGGGGATTTTGTGTTTTATATATATATTTGTTTTAAGTTTTTTAACTTATTCTTTTTTGTTAGGCGATCGTAATGACTCCATATTAAACAGCAATAACATATATATTGTATATATAGTCAAAAACTATTGGGGCAAAATATAGGGTCAAACAAAATATGAGCCAGTGCATTCATAGCTTTAAATACCTGCTTATTCATGACCTAAAATGCAGTTCTGGCCTTGCAGCAAATCAATAGACACAGAACAAATTGTCTGCATTGCTAAATCAGCATGCTCAACCAAAACAATTCAGAAAAAATAAGAAAATAATTATTTACTGTACCCAAATGCGTGGTACAATATCTAAACGAGTAGAGTCGCTGCTCCTTCGGATTGAGAGGAAGCCAGTTGAGGTGGTTCGGGCATCTGGTAAAGATGCCCCCTGGAAGGCTCCCCCAAGAAGTCTACCAGGCACGGCCCACTGGGCGGAGACCTAGAGGCCGACCCAGGACACGCTGGAGGGATTATATCCTTCGGCTGGCCTGGGAACGCCTGGGAATCCCCCAGGAAGAGCTGGAATCTGTTGCTGAGGAAAGGGGTGTCTGGTCCACTCTCCTTGGACTGATGCCACCGCGACCCTCACCAGGACAAGCGGTTTAGAAAATGGATGGATGGATAATTTATTTACGATGCATTTGGTACGAAAAAAGTCTACCTATGTCCACAAATAATTAGCAGGGGTGAAATTTCAGGAAAACAGCTATTTGTGCGACAGATACATATGGCTCTAGGACATACAGTAGTGGGTTACACAGCTACAATATAGTGTAGATAACCTCAGCTAGTCAAAACCACGATGGGGAGTTAAGGTACTGTGTGAGACCATCGTTGCTTATTACAATAATTTTTCCACTGAAATTACTAACAAGCACAAGATACTCTTGCAGGACTACTTGCAGCACGACCGAAAACGCCACCTCTTATCCTCAGGTATTGCAACCAACAGGCCAGTCATTACGATGTTATCGCAGCATTAACTTACTTAACGTTATGTACTAAAAACCATTACGCACATACCTATCCGTAACCCTATAGCAACACGCCTGCTTGGCAAGCATTTAAAATAGAATCGATGAATACTACTCATATTTTTACTTCCTTGCAGCTTCTCAGATACCATCTGTTCACCACTGTTTTTGAGACACGATATTGAGATTTTTGGTGGGGGAGGGTCTGCTATATTGTACAATGCACTCAATTGTGTTTACTGCATGCGAGAATGAAAGGAATGCCATTGCATATAGCATAGTCACCAGCACATATATTGGATTCACACCATCTTATAGATTCAGGAAATCACTGTGTTTATATGTAAGCGCCGTTTCATAGCTTGAGAGAATACTTGGGAGTACTAACTGTATAACTATTGGTTTACCACGAACATTATAGACACGTACTCAATTAACTGGCACACTACGTGACACAATATACAATATAATGCACACCATAACGTGTACAATATAAACTGCTTGTAGGAGTACCTTACCACTGCTAAGTATTGGTCGAGGTACATATAAATGTGTGCAAATAGCAGCAACATTTATTACTGTACTGATGTAGATTTTCAGATGATGCTTTCAACGTGGGAGGCGAAACGTCGTGAGGGAGATCGTTCTACACGACTATCCTGAAAAGAACAGCTCTGACGAGCAACCAACATGTATTACTTTCAATTATTTATTAACGCATAATAATATATTTGCTCAACTTTCTTTAACGCACAATGTTACAATACAATCGTGTTTCTGTATCGGTTGGCTCAAGCAATAACCGACGTCGTTGCATTTCACATCTCTCCCAAGCTCAGCTCAGTGGTATAACCTTGTCTGTTAAAAAATTGTGTGCGGCAACATTCAATCGCATGTTTCAAACCTGCGGGGCATACGCAATAATGAGCTAGTGACTACCGAAGCAATGTAATGTTAATTATTCAGTTACACAACTCGTTATTTCAACCCTCATTATACAGTCTGAGCAGCTAGACGGTTGTAAAGTGACAGACGGTTGTGCCTTATTATAAACGCAAAACACACAAATATCTGGTGCATTGTATAATGTATTTATGTTTTACTGTTGGCTCATGCTGATGTTAAAAGGCCAATGTTTATTCTCCACTACTAATCCAATTACATCTTATCGTTTCCCATCACGAATAACTTCCAAGGAGACCACTGAAGCTGTTTTCGTATATGATGAGAGTTAAAATAAAGTTGTATCCAAAGTTCCACTGTGATTACGAATATTAATGGCATTGCAAGTTACCTATACAACTTCAACAGGTATTGCTAAAGAAGCCACAAGGAGATCTGATTAAGCAGCCTGGACAGTGGGCCCAGGAACACTCCACTACTCAAACAGCCAGACTTCAACCTCCTGTATGAAGAAGTCTTCTTTCTTCGATAGGGTTTCATTATTAAAGGTTTTACAGAAGTGGCTTCGTCCATGGTAGAGGTCTTCATCCAACCACAAGCCAAATTGTCCACTGCAATAAACAAAGACAACGATCCCCCATATAGTCTTAACAGACTGCAGGGTCAGTACTGTTAGCGAGCACCTATGAAGGCCAGCACGGTACACGAAGGGATGGGTGGCCAGCACCACGTCCGGCTGCCTTTGTCTCTCCATGTCTCCCTAGTGGCAATGCTTACACACCGCACTAGGTACACATTTGAGGCTGACTTGACCTAGGGAACACTCAGGAGCGATGTAGATAATCGTCACTATTGTTGGCTGTGAACGGGAATCGAACTGGGATGGCCTGGTTCGTGGGCGCATCACGCTAACCGCTACACTTCGTCAAAGTGGATGTTTGTTGTGTCGCAGGAATCCCGTAAAGAGCATGCAAGATCACTGGGTATGTTTCTGCTGTAATAATAAACATCTATCTATCTACACTGCCGCTCTCCACAGAATCATTCTCATTGACATAAACACACAACAACCGCCATTCGCCATAATGTGGCGGTGATGTCACCGTGGCGCTTGTGCCAGGCCATATAAACTTTCAGGCCAAACACACACAAACATGCTTACGGGCTCACAAGCTAGGGCATTAAAATAGAACGGGTGTCTACCCCTGTGTGCTCAGCAATAAATCGCTGTGCTGCTCCTACTGTAAGAAGGACTAACCTTCCACCACCGATAGCCAGAGAGTCCATATCTCCTTTAATGAAGAACAGGTTGTCTCCAGTCCATTTGTAGCACTGCAATCAGAATGTGTGTCATAAGGTAAAGGCAATGAGGCGAACATTTATTTGCAATTTCCTTTTACCGATTTACGAGGATAAACATCTCAAGGAATAACCTTCTGAGGTGAATGTGTGTGTAGTTTTTTTTCAATCGCTAACAACAGCAAGGCGCAGATCATATCTGGCAAAGGATAAGCTCTCGTGCTGCCTGTTACTCAGTCCTCTTTTTACTGAGAGGTCACCCCTATCGGTTTTCATTGATTATTGGAGATTCCAGTTGTTGTGTAATAATTTTTTCCGGGCTTAGTCCAATGCTTGACAATACTTCAGTACAATTTGCTAGCCCACGCTGCAAAGTGTATATGCACATAATTATGGATGTACGATTGTAAAGTAATTTCAGAATATTAATTTAAAAAAAAACACATCCTCGTCCCTGTTTCCAACACTGCTACTGTGGTCGTCAATACAGTCAACCACAGGTGACGTGAATCATGATGACAGGGACTTTACATTTCAAAATGAAATGAATCAGCATGCCTTAAGAGGCTTGTATATAGCACATTATTTGAGTACAAAAGGAATCTCAAATTATGCATTCAGTTTGTAATTGCTTTCACCATCTGAAAAGAAAACAATGTGTGTTTCTTTACCAACCTGATACTCTGGGTTGAAGGTAAACAGGAAGGTCTCCCCTGTGCCGTAGAAATGATCACTCACTTTGAAGGGATCGGATGAAAGTGCTCCAAAAATCTGTCCAGAATGATTGTTGAAAAACAATAAGTCCCCGTCCTGGAGATTCCATACATCCTTTACACGCAAGACCTAGATAACCGTAGTTATGCAACGCACCCATTTTTTTCAATCTATAAATAATCTTCACATTTGTATGTGGGCTGTGACGCAAGTACGTAATGGCCTATTCGTGAGAATGATGCTTGACAAGGTCCTTGACGAAAGCCTTGCAGAAACCTGCATCCCGTGATAATTCTCCAGAGAAATCATCTCATATTTGGGTAATTGGACAACGAATTTGCGTGAACGGGCTTGCCAATGTCATTCGTAATAACACAAATGTCGGCTCATTTATTCCTGATTTAATTCCATTTGTTCCAACCATGAGCTTGTAAAACTATACCAAAGGCTGGCTCCATTACGTCCTACGCAGCTTGTTTTTCAAGAAGTCACGAAAGCAACAATTACATTTATCAAATGAGTGAGAAAAAATACATTATTCACAGAATTTTCAAAAAACATTATGGATGTAATTTCCATGAGACAGTGCGCCTGAAATCATTTTGACAGTGAATCTTTAAATGGTGCCAATGCACTTGAGCAACATATACCATACCATCAACATATACCATACCATCAACTGTACATAGTGATCAATGTTGAATAGCAGTATTCATTAAATGTCATAAATTGGTTAGGTGTCGACTAATCCGTTATCGGCTGCAAGCAACAACACTGTGTCACTTCACTTCATGTGGCCACTGAGTAAACACTGGTTCTGATCAATAGAGCCAACATTCAAATGTAGTGCTGTGTCTGTGTGACCCTTTTTGTAATAGTAATAGGAATTATTTTTCGTTATATCGCATCGTTCATGCTAAATTGCATCTCAGCAATGTACAATCAAGCGCAGCCAAACAAAGGTTAATTAAACCAAAGGACGAAGTAAACATGAAGTTTTTTAAAATTAGTCTCAAATAGTGGACAGGACCTTTTTCCAGGTTGTCTCTGCTGTAGGCCAATACGTATAAAGGACAGTGCATACATTATTAATGCATATTAGTTTGTACTTATTTACCAAAAATTGGGTCATTAATGCAGATTGTAAACAATGTCTGTTTGGTACCATTGGATCTTTTTGCCATTGTACAAATAATGTAGAAAATACGAGGTTTTACCCTTTCCGGCAATGGGAAAACAAATCTTGACACTGTTTTCTCATTGCCGGAAAGCGTAAAACCTCGTATTTTCTGTTTGGTGTTTGAACATCTTAACAACTGGACTGATGTAGGTTTTCATTGCTCGATGTATCAGAATTGCTCTCCAGAGCTGTTCTTTCGGGATAGCATTGTCGAGCGCTCTCCCTCGCGATGTTTAGCTCCAACGTGGGAGGCAAAACGTCGCGAGGGAGAGCGCTCGACATGGCTATGCTGAAAGAACAGCTCTGAAGAGCAACCATCAAAGTCTTCTTTATCATTCAAAATGTAAAGCTGTTGTTTAAGTTGCTAAATTTCGTAACTGGTTCTTTCTATAGTTATAGCAACTTAGATACCCTCACATTTGTATTACGTTCATACCCTGAAATCACATCATTGCCAGAGATGTTAACTGGACATGTTTTACGAGACATAGTTAATTACAAATGTAGTGAGTCTTTTTCATGTGTGCTAAGGCTGTTAGGCTGCATAATAATTTCTCGCAAGTAACACATGCCTGAATTTTGCAAGTGACCACACTTAAGACATTTTGTACGCTTCACTATTAAATATTCATTCATTTGGCACATTGTAATGTGGGAGCTGAAGGCTGCAAAGGTTGCTCAATTAGGAATTCGACAGCTTTATTACAAAGGAGATTCTGTTTTGCTTTGGGGGAATTGTTACTTATTTATCGGACACGGTTCACTTCACTGTGAAACCTTTCTCGTCTGGTTTAACTCTTATTTAGTGCCTCAGGTATTTTAACATTCCACAACAGTACGGGATAGCAAGCTTAGCATCTTCCCCATTCTATAAAGCTCATTCGCATTTTATTTGTATTTAACAAAATTGCGTGTAAAAAACGTCGACTGGTAATTTTAACTGCAGTATTTTTTTGTTATTTCAATGAGAGTACCCGCTCTTTCGTCTTTAGCAGCAGAACTCAACATCCGCTGAAAGAACCACATCAATGAGGAATAAAACTGTTGAAGGCAGGCAAAGACTGATTCGGCAACTTATGATTGAAAGACTCAAGTTCCAGACAATGGCAAAGACAAGGTGATAGGAAAAAAATAAGCAATCTGCTAATAATAATAATAGCATTTTATATAGCGCCTTTCACCCGAGGGTGAACGGCATGAGAACGGCATGTGGCGAACACAAAAGAAAAACCAAAGCAATAGCCCCAAGCCAACATTGACATCCTCTGCAGGGACAACGAATTGGAACTGGAGGAGATGGCAAACTCGAGGTACACCTCATTGGACTTTTATAGTTTTGCCTGGCAGCAATCTTAAGGATCGACTAAGTATGCATGGAGAGACGTTTGAACTCATAGCTGATGACTCATTATCCTTACCTGTCGGTCAGTGTCTTTAATCACAAGTAGCATAGGGGAATCCAGACCAAGCATGGTACGGTAGAGAGTCTTGAGGCTCATGCCATGCTTGGACGTGCTATAGACGAGCGTCCACGGGTATCCCACGGTGCGTGGGGGAAGGTTTGCCGCCAGCTGCAACACAAAGCCAAACCATTCACCGTTATCGAAATAGTACAAAGTGTGATCACGGACCTCAACCCATTAAGGACGTTTAAACGGGTCACAGACTATCTACGTGATTTTCGCGGAATTCCTTTAGTATAATTTTCACGTAAAGTCAGAAGTATGGAAAACGTGTGTCAATGTAAACGCAACCTACAAGATTAAAATCGGTTTGGAGCTTGCCTGACAAAACCATTCCAGCGAAAATTAAAAAGAATCTATACTTCGAGTTTCCATGCTGGCTGCTCGCTGGGCTCCTCCCCACCTGAACAAAAACTATATTATTAGTGGCTGATAATAATAATTAATAGCTGTGTAACAAATAAGAGTTGAATGGAGCATAAACGCAGAAGGTGACTGAATTGGTGGGAAAAATTAACACAGGAGACTGACACAGTTACATTTAAATTACTTGAATATTTCAGTTTGTGCTCTTTTAATGTAAATTTTTCGCTAGAATATTCTTTCAATCCTACAGAATATATATGAATCTTACATTATATATTATTTTTGACATTTTATTATGACGTTAAAAGCAGATTACTTTTTGTACTCCGAGTAGAGGGTCGTGAGGAGACTGAAAATGTGAGCTCTCTTGTTTTCTATTCATGATTTTACTAAAACGATGCTCCAGGAGAACCCAATAATTCACGTTCTATTTAATTTTCATTCGTGAGAGACCCATGTCTGTTTACTTCATCAAAGGGTTACTCAATCAATGATTACCAAATTCAAAAATTATCCACAAAATCCTCAATTGGAATTATACATAGCGTGATGAAGGTTTTACTGCTCGATGCATGATGGTTGCTTTCCAAAGCTGTTCTTTCGAGATAGCTGAATCGAGCACTCCCTTTCTCTCCTTCACAGTGCCCTCTCTCTCTCCTTCACAGGAAAGATGGCGCTCGACATGATGGTTGCTTTTCAAAGCAACCAACATTATACACAGGAATCATGGAGGCTGGGTGCTGATTCACCTTGTGCCCACTGGGACCGTTGCCACTGGGGTGGCAGCTGTGAGATGTGATCGAAAGTGCTTTGAGAAACCCCAGAATATAGGGCCCAATATAAAACCAATAAAACATTATCATTTTGAAAATTCTGCTATTATCAATATTGATTCCCTATATGCTCTCCAGTGCAATTCATAATTAACGTGGTCCATAGTGTTCTATGTTTATATGACTATAATTATATTCTGGTAAAGACATGTTACAAAGACAAAGTGTCACTGGGAGCTGACATTATTTGCTCTGAATTTATAAGGACTGTTTGGTTTTATTGTTGTGGAGATATACAAGAACGTATTTATAAACAAAAGCTGCATCCCACACGTTATACAACAGTGGCAGTCATAATAAAGAACGCCCTCGACAGCCTGTCATTCTGTCCACCTACGGGTGTTAATGCTCCCACGTGACTTAATGTTGTGTTACACTTAAGACTTTGATAAAGGTCATGTAAACATAACTTAAATCGATTTATGTTTGTGTAAATAAAGTGTATTTGGAGTTAAAGTTGTTAGTAGTAAGAACATTAGCATTAATCACTTGAGTAAGTTAAACTACTTTACACAGTTTCGTTATTATGATTCCGAAAACATGAGGGTGATTGAGTTTATTATTCACCCAATTCAGACTCTGCGGCATATGCAGTGCAAGACGTATAATTAGCCAAGGATGAGCAGGGAGGCCTGCGTTGCTGACCCATCTATGCTGGACCCTTATGTAAGCACAGCTCAAAGGAACTGAGGCCATATTAAAATATTCATGATTAGTGCTTCTACTACTGCTCTTTCTGTTAAATAACAGAGAAAGGAAACTGGAGGGAGTTAAACTTTACCATACATTATTAATACATGCAACAAAGGAATTATATGAACAATTATGTTTAGATCACGTGGTCTTCATTAACATTTCATCTTTCGAATTTAGACTTTGGTCAACAACGAGATTATTTTATGACAAAGGAGCAGTATATAAAATCACGTATTGGCCAAAAGATTCCTGAGCTGGTTACATTTTGATCACACACCACAACGGGTGGGCGGACGATACGACAAAGAATGAAAATGGTTTTCCACCACGTGCCTTATTTATGTGGTCCTGTTCCAGGATGGAGCTGGAGCTGTTGAGGACTGGTTTCCACACCTCTGGCCCTAAATCAGTGGTTGACATTACTGGGCCATGCTGCCTCTTGGCTTCATCTGCAGTCACAATCTGTGTGTGTGAAGATAGATATTAGAACACAAATACACACACTCAAGTATCTCTCTCTCTCACACACACACTCGCGTGCACGGAAATGACCCCTCTTGAAACGCACTCAGGAATTCAACCGCTAAGAGTTATTTACAAAATATTGTAAGGGTTGCAGACACTTGTGTGTCTTGATACGTGACGCACACCGAGGTATGATCGTGAAAAAAGGGAACATCAATTGAATGCATTGTATTCAATTGATAACTGTTGCCATCACCATAGAGTGAAAATGAATATCAGCCATTGTGTATCAGCCAGTGTCGTCATCTTGCACAAGCCATGTTTCCTACAAGTGCACAGCAGCTGCTAGGCTTACGTTGAACGAGCCATCGCAATGCGACAGATTTTGTGGGTATCTGTTTGCACTTGCTGATGACTGTGTTATGATGACATGATATTAGATAGAAAATTCCCTCAGCTATTTTCCATTGCACAATTCATTAAGCAGCACGAAAAAGTAGCTGCAGACTATACGTCAATTTATTAGATGGCACAAACAGTTATACTATTAATATCTGCTGGAATGTACATTTCATAAGGGAATTTTCTAGCGGGTAAAACAAGAAACCCAAATGACCACAAAGACATGCGTAATATGATCAGTAAAACACAGCGGGACACAGCAAGCAGTCTCAAGAGTTTTAACAGTGAAAGCAACATTCACGAACAAAAAAAAAATCACTCCTAGGTCCTGCCACCTTCAGACGTTTGCAGAGGTTACGGAGCTCTCCAGAATTAAGTTCATCAACTCTGCGATGGTACTCACTGACAGAAACAACCTAAACAAACAAGACGCAGGAGGGCACAAGGAAACAAAAGACAAATACAAGGATGGCTCCACAAAACTTTGGCATGGGCAAAAAATAAAAAAACAAACAACACGCACGTATATAGCAACATTTAACGCTGTTACGCTGATCACTAGCTGTTAAAGTGTTTTTTTTCCTTTACCAAATATGCCCAGCACTATGTTAGGAGAACGTTGAAAGTGCAAGCCGTACAGTATACAACTCTATATATTACTCGAGATTTATAAATCTCTCGAGATTTATTACTGCCATCACACACATCATATGTGTACCGTAGTCGATATATATACACGTGTATGTATATGGCGGGAACAAGGCATATAATGACATAGTTGTTATGATTAAAACGATGATTAAAACCTGTGCAGACAGCCCCATGTGTTGCATATTATTTGCAGGATCAATCGAATGTGATGTGGACTTATGCACACTCTGCATTAACTAAAGAGAGGTTATGCAATGTGTGCAGACATCAGACCCCGCCAGCCCCAAGGGCTCAGTCAGTCACATAGCTCATCGCAAAACACATTGTAGTACCAAATGATACTGTATTAATTGCAAAATATTGCAAGCCGTAGCATGAAAACAAAATACATGCATGTAGCACTTAGGTTACGTTCTGTTCACGCAAAGGCGCAGAAACGTAAAAAATACATTTTAAAAATCGTAAGTGTAAAATACAAATGCACAGCTTTTTGTGACTGGCAGGAAATAAGCTAAATACATATTCTGAGCCAGACAAGGTAACCACGAAGAAACATTAGTAGAAGAACCAGAAAACACGTGTCTTCATGCAGCGATTTGTCATCGTTAAACTATTTATGACGCAGATCCATCAAGAAGCAGGTTATCACTTGTTCCATTACATTATTGATATGCACTTTTCATTGATTTTATTACAATACAGTAATGCAGTCATGATCTGAAACGATGAACAAGAGACGACAGGGGCACGACCATCAGAGGGACAAAGCGAGATACATTTAAAACAATCCCAGCTCTCGCTCGTAAAGGCACTATGCATCTCAAAAGGTTCTCTTCTGCTGTTAGGTCGAGATGTGAATATTTGTGGTGAGCGATATCAGCTGTTACCCAAGGATATGTTTTCTTTGCCCTAACTCTGCTATATGCATACCGTCCCAAGGTTCCGAAACTCCAGTAGGGGGAGAAAATGATCGACAGACTTACTAAACGAGAACTATACGCAGAGTTGGACAGTTCAAGCTCTAATAATTATGTAATCTGCACAATGCCCAGAAAGCAAAACCATTTTAAAATGTGACAAATTGAACAAAACACGGACATACTATTTCATGTTCCAGCGCTTCGACACGTCCATTACAAATTCTAAAATTCACTGCACGACGGTTAACAATTCTCTTGAAAACAAAAGCGATGGTTAATATTAGCGGGTAGGCTGCTGGGATATACGACTTACCTCCCATTCCTTCCCAGAGCTCTCGTCGTAGATGTCGTCGATCATGTCCGACTCCTCGCTCTTCTCCACCACGACGAAGCCGGGCTCCTTGGCGGCCTCACCGCTCTCGCCGCCGTACAGCTCGGGGCTCCACTGCACGAAGAAGGCGAAGAGGTGGTCGGCCCTGCACCCACACGGACAGTGGAGCGGCAGCCGCGAACATGAATGAAGACCCGAGCCAGTTGACGCCACCAGACCTCATCGACGCTTTCCACTATCCGGCAGATCCAAGAGAATCGTGACCTCCAAGGACTGTCCCTGACGCTATCCCACCAGTTGGTCTAATGTGTTTCCCCTTGGTAGCTGGACTCGTGGAGACCATGCCGATGCCCATCTTGGTAAGCAGCCCTCTTCCATCAGCTCTACACCTTCGCCCCAGCACAAGCTCTTTTGCTTAATGTCACATGAGGGAGGGGGGGGTTGAATTGGTACCAGTGGCCAGTAGTATTTTCTCAATTACTGTTTTTTGGGTTTGATTCTCTCTGCACTGTTTATCAGCCTGCGTGCTGTTTTTCTTATTTGATTTCAGTTTTTTACAGCCGACGCGCTTTGCAACCTTTGGGTGAATGGTCTTTGAAAATTTTGAATTCTTGTTAACGGTCACACTTATCATCCATGACGTGAACACACATTTTAGCCAGAATGGATCTTTAAAATTGGTGTCGATACGTATCACTGGCAGACAGAAAGAGATGTAAAAACGTCCAATTCAGATTCCAGACACAATTTACCAAAGCTGCTAAATGAACTGGGACATGAGGATCGCTTTTGTAAAAAATATTGTGGAACATTTTACGGTTACATGCATTAGATATCTTGAACAAAGTGCATCAATTTGGCTCCATAATTTGTTTACAGCAAAGCTCTGCTGTGCATGAAATTAAATATTGCACGCAATCCATTTCACCCATGTGAAATCCAATCACACATTTGGCAACGTTGGTATAAGATACATTCGTGGCAAAACATCTTAAAAACTCGTGTTTGGTGACAATAGAAATCATAGTAGTCAGGTTATATTAAGGCTCAAACCATGTCAATTCACGTTTGTTGTGTCGCAGGAATCCTGTAATGAGCTTGCAAGCGCACTACATATTTTCTGGTGCAATAATAAACATCTATCTATGGCCATGTTAAACTGAGATGAAGGCGAATGCTGCTCTGTTTCGTACAAATAAAAACACTGAGGAATAGAAGACAAAACAAGTGTGTTTTGCCCTTAGATGCACTGCATCTGTTGGTCAATGCCAGATACACTGTGCTACTGTTGTTTATGTAGCCTATAAATCATTACATTTAATGGCCAAGGACATCTGAGAACAATACGCTTTGTGTAAAAACAGCTGGCCCAGGATAAAATATTATTATTACTTTATTTGGCGATGCAAAGCTTGGCATCCATTGAGATGACACCATTGTGAGACGCCATCAGCCATATCTGTGTAAGCTATTGCGCGTTATGTATTGTTTGCGTTGGTTAGTTCGAACGATTGTTGTATCGTAGGAATCCCACATCCAGAGCTTGCAAGCTCACTGGGTGTTTTCTGCTGTAACAATACAGATCTTTCTTTTCAAATGCGAGTTATGTTGGCCAGAAGGTTTCAATATACAAGTTATACAAACCTGGGGTGAGTTTTATTTTTAAATCTTTTACTTATGTACTAGTCTTAAAAAAAACATTCATGGCAAACGATGCTGGTTGTTAGTGGTAGCACAGTCAATAGAACTCAATAGGACACTGAGTTGGATTCCCAGGCATGGTTACCGCCAATGACACGAGATACATGACTAGGTCCTAGCAATGTAAAACAACCACCGTGAGTGAATGTGTATAGGCCTTGATCCAGTAGTCGAATGACACTATTAATTACTAATTAAAATACTATTTAAAAAAATACACATGTAAGTGAGTATGTTTTTTTATAATTTCAGAACTAACAATTGTGTGATCCGGTTATACACGAACCCACTGGAAATCATTAACAATAAAAGATAAATGTAATTATAGCACACGAGACTCCAGCAGAGATGGAAAACAAGAATATAAATGATAATGAAATATTTAAAAAGCGTTACTGTGCTTGATTTAGGTCTTATATCTTCGTGGATGTGCCAGAGGATCAATAAACGCAGCACATCCATAAACTGCACCAGACTCCTGTGTAAACAATTTCTACAGCTAGAAGGTTACAGTTTGTTATGACTCCTGCTCCACTTTCTCCAAAGTCAAGACCGTACCAATGATCACACTCACAGGCTCAAACACATTTTGGGTTACCTTCGAAGCAGGTGTTTTCTCCACAATGTTCCTTAAAGGCCCGGGTGTGTTGCTGCGCATGCGGCGCGGTCTAACGTGCATGTGTAATATTAAACGCCGAGGCTTCCAGCACTGCAGACCATGGCCAAGCAATCACGTGGGTGACCGAAAAGTCAACAAGTAGAGGGGCGGGACGCAGCTGGCTTATATTTGCCGTGTAGCGAGTATACCCCCAAATTGTCAGGCACAGTACATAACCAATGGTGTTTTTAACACTGCCAGCAAAATGACTGAAGTGCGTGTTATAAATACAACCTTTAAAGAGTTTAATAGAGTACAATTGACCCTTCCACATCGTGGGGGGGCTGAAAAACCGCGTAACATTTTCGGCCCCCCTAGGCAAGCAAAGCGAGCACCTCCAGCTGGAGGGTTCGGGCCCACCTCGAGAAAATGTTTGAGATTTGACTAGTTTTAGGACGTTTCTATGGATATTTGGGATGGGTATTTGGTCACATATTAAGGTCAGTGTTAAGTAAAAATTAGAAAAAAAATAAAAAAATACGAGAAAGATTTTCACAACAAACATTAAAAAGACAATTTATGTCAGAATACCTGTAATTAACAATACATAATACTGTACTGTAGCTATGCTAGTCTACATCGAATCGAGATATACCTAATATCATACCTAATATCACTGCCTAGCCTACCTTAATAATAATAATAATAAAAAATGTTGCATGGGTACTCACCATTAACGTACAAGGTTGAAATAACTCTGCTATTGAAGACAAATTTAACTTTTAAAAAAATGTGTGCATATTTATGGTATTAAACGATAAAATACATTAATAGTATACATATATTCTATGCATTTATGACTTACTAAACATGTTTACGTTTTCTCTACTTTTCGTCTGCTACGCGCGTCATCTGCAGTGCTATGCGGTTTCCTGCACAAGGCCGAAAAGCTCCCAAAAAATTCCCATTTAATTGTTTGTGGCAACCCGCGAAAAATCAAAGCCGCGATGTGGAAACCCGCGATGTGGGAGGGTCAACTGTATATAAATAACAGGCATCCAGGTGGGCTGTGACCTTTTCCCTGCCTTTTAAAACATATACCGCATAGCCATTACAAATACAGAAGTCCATGTCGTGTGTGTGTATGTATGTGCAGGAGTGGTAGCTCAGTGGTTAGTGGGCTGGGCTACAAACCTGGCGACCCGAGTTCGATTTGGGCTCACGGCCGACACCAGTGACGATTTTCTGAACCAGTCCTGGCCCTCCCCTAGGTCGACTCGGCCTCAAATGACTACCAAGTGCAGTGTGTAAACATTGCCAACATTGCCACTAGAGGACAAAGGCGGCTGGGCATAGTGCTGGTCACCCACCTCGTGTAACCATGTCGACCTTCATAGGCACTTGACCCCTACAGTCCTGTAAGGCTATATGGGGGATCTTTGTCTTTGTTATATGTGTGGGAACATTTTGTAAAATTCAGTACAAAATACAAACAATTATCCCATATATTAGACATTCACACATTGGAATTTTTTTTATTTCCTTTCTTCATATCCTCCTGTAATGAACGATTGATGCAGTTAGGATTTCCACTTACCGTTGTCACAATGAAAATGAGTGTTTCATTGTTATTAATTACATCTATTGTCATCGAATCAGCAGCAGCAGTCGCGTGCGTCATAGCCGTTGCGCTGTAATCGCATTAATATGTCCACATCAAGATTTAAACATTTCTCCAAAGCTACAATCACAGTGTAACGCACGATTTCGCCTGTGAAGTCATTAGAGTGAAAATGGCTGATGTCATCGCAACGGAGATGTTAAGCAAATTACTTATGAATTAACCGCCTCCCAGTTACTGTTCAAACAGCGTATGACCAACAAATGGAATCTTGCATGAAATGGGAAGAACGTGTACAGTATACAGCTGCACAGTGAGTAGCACAGCCACGTCACAGCAAAGACCACCCAGGGTCGATTTCTGGCGAGGGTGCCTTTCTCTGTGTGGCGTTTGCATGTTCTCCCTGTGTCCGCGTGGGTTTTTTCCGGTTATCTAGGGTTGCTCCAACAGTCCAAATACATGCTGGTGCCTAGCTTAATTGGCGTGCTGACTAAATTTCCCCTGGTGCCCTACGATGCACTAGCATCCCATCCTGATATAGCCTTGCCTTGGGTCCTGTGTCTGCAGGAGAGGCTCCGGCTCCTTGGCGACCCTCTGCAGGATTAAACAGGTACTGATACTGGATAGATGTACAGTACACGTAATAAATACAAACGCTGCACCTCTACCGTTAAATGAAAAAAATACTTTCAGATACGATACGATCACCACATCACATTTGCCTACTATGCAGAGCGACAATCCCGTCAAAGTCAACTGATGACTCGTCTCTCTTTAGCGGTTTGTCCGATGTAATTTCGCGTGCGATTGGATTTTGGTAGCAAAGCCTCAAAGGGCAACGAAAATTGTACAAGGACAATGAATAATGGCAATGAATACTATCGCAACAGAGGGCGGGCTCCTCCAAATGCCAAGACTTATCCGGTAATGTAATTTTACTTTGGATATACACCAGCTCCATCAGCACTGCAGCCATATATACACTGCAGCTAACGGAACAAGGAGGCCTTGGGTGTGGTGCTCACGTTAGCAACGTTTTTTTAATTAACAGAGCAAGCCTCTTATGCGAACCACAAAGGGAAATGTTTTGTTTCTAAAAATAAGTAGCGGTTCCCATCTGCGCAATTCCACCAGTTCTAGTTCGTGGGTCACACCAATGCTTATTTTAAGATAAGTACAAATAAGCCAGGCTTCGAAGACCGGATGCAGTAACATGCTTCCATCGTCAACAAATCTGTAATATGAGCTTGTAAGCTGTGAAGCATGGGATTTACACATGTCTGTTGTTTTGTTGGCATGCTGACTGCTTCTGGTACAATGTGGGCTGGAATGGAGTTAGTTGTCTGTCCATGCTGTATCATCATAATAAAAAAAAATACTCTCAAATGTGTTTTTTTCCTTGTACTGCGTGTTATTCAACACGTCCATTGTTTTGCTCCACCTCCTGGGAGCTTAAGCTCAGTTCCTAAAGAATGAACTATAATACTGCTAAAATAATCATAATCATAAGGAGTTGCTGAGGAAGCCCAAGCATATGGTATCAAATGTTTGGCCTTATGGCAAACAACACACAGAAAAACCCAAAATACTTTAGAGACGTATACAGCACATACGTGAAAACCTACGTAATACCAAAACATCCCAATTGGCCACATCTGCACCAGAGGTCCACGTGCCAGACGCTCATTCTGCTTTCTTGTAACAACTTTTAAAATGTGCTTTAAAGGGCGGCTGTGGAAAAAATAATGAGAGAAGATAGATGTTTTGTTACCTTTCCTGTGGCACGGCAAACCAATATTCCGGTTCAGTATCCTTCTGGGCGTACTGCTGCATGCTGGCCTGTGCGTGTGATACGAATGTCTTCATCATCGGCTTGCCCACTCTCAGGCACAGGAACATCACCGCCTTCTTCACTCGCTTTTCACTCGCGAAGACGTCTGCAGGAATCACATGAAAATACAATCAACGTTTCATGACAATGGGTATAGCTGCAATAAATACAAAAACGTCACGTTACTAGTAATTTTAATACACAAATGTACTGTAATTTATAGCAGCAATGTAATTAAGGGTAGATATTCTGGTCCAAGCACCATATTCCACACCTTTCTCTGACAGTTAAGTGCTCCAAATTTGTGAGACGATGGTAATTACATGCTAATAACACATGCAGAGTTGTGTTAAAAAAATATTGATCTTGGGTTATTGTGAAACGTGAACATGTAGCGACACTCGCCTGCATGCTGTATGTTATCTCTCTGCTCTCGCGTGTGCTGCAACGTGTGCGACTTCCACATCTTTCTTAGCTCCTCGAGTTCTTCCGTCTGCCCTGTAACTCCTTTGGCGCCTTCGATAACTTTCTCAGGCTCTTTGTCAAGCGAGGCGTTTGGCTCAGATTCTGCCGGAGCGTCGGCGCCCTTCTCTGGTTCGGCGATCGCCTGCTCGTCTTTAGCCTTCTCGCCGCCCTCCGTTTGATGACGGGACTTCGAGTCACCTCCGTCCGCTTCGATAGAGACCTCGTGGCAGGTGTTCTGTGTGGTCGTGTCGCTGGAGGAGCCCTGGCTTTCTGTGCTGTTTAGATCACGGCCCCCAATAGATGAATCGCCGGCGTCCTGCGAATGACTGGTGACGATGCCACCTTCGCCCGCGGCTTGTGCTTCGTCCTGAGCGGCGTCCGCAGACAGCTCCGGCGGTTCCGAAGCCGTTAGCGTCTTGTCCGAACCGCTGTTGGCAAGGCCCTCGGCTGCCCTCGCCGACTGCTCCAGTTCGTCAGAAGAGGCGACCTCCTCCCGAATGGGAGACAACTCCGATTCGGTGAACACCTCCTCCGACAGAGACTCCTCGGTGCTCTTTGGTGCAGTGCTCGCGCTATCGTTGCCCGCCTCCACGAGCCGCGCCTCCCGCTCCTCGCCGTGCGGTCGGATGCCGCTTGTCTTCTTCCCCGATGCCAAGTTCACCCACTCTTCGGGCCTGTTTATAATGGATACAGACACACCCAGGACTAAAGAATAGAAATATTTTATCTAGACTGTTCCCGGTTTAAACGGCCATTAACCAGGTTGGACAGTTTCCCCCACGAATTGTTGGAGTATTGAAGCAGAATTAGACGGCCAGACGCCCTTCCTGACGCCAACCACCTTTAGTTGGAGGGTCTTTGGATTGATGGTTGCTCTTCAGAGTTGTTCTTTCGGAATAGCCGTGTCAAGTGTTATCCTGAAAGAGAGCGTTCGGGAGAACACTCGACACGGCTATCCCACAAGAACAGCTCGAAAGAGCAACCATCATCAAATAAGCCGTGAAAACCTACATCGGTCTTTGGATTATAATTTTCCTGTAACCTGTTACCTCCCCCCAGACCTGTTTCACCAGGGCAGACACTAACAAGAGTGCTAGACTCCAGGCTTTGGGGTCCACTGGAACACACAAACCCCTCTACCCCGGCGAGGTAACGATCCACGAGGGGGGGCCATATTATATGATATACGTGTAAGTAGGAGAGCATCAGTACGTACAAGTGTTTTTGTAAACATTTGTTTTCGCCAGAAAGGTAACACGCACCGGAGATAATGCAAATAGTAACTTACATGGGCGTGACGTCCTTTATCTTGCTGTTGATGATATCATGGTACATGGCTGCAGAGATCACTTCATCCATTGGACAAATGATCCCATACTCCTCGCAGCCATTCTCCACCACCAGCGGATCAAGTTTGTGGGGATCAAACATGATGTTGTTTGGTGTGACCAAGAGCACCCCTCCCACCACTCCCTGCAAGGAACAGAAATGTCCTCTGTCAGATGTTATGAACCAGTTTCAGTCATTTACACTGTATTGCCACATATTCTTATTTTTTGTTCTAATGTGTCATTATAATCAGGGATGCAATTGGAATAAAGTCGCTGTGGGAGCGCAGCCGGGGCTGCATCCCCTTTAGAATGGGGGTCTAGAGGTCCTCCCCCAGAACATGTTGAGTTTATGAGAACGCATTTCCTGCATTTGTGACTTCTGAGATATACAATAATCATTCAAATTTAAGACCATGAAAGCCCAATAAGTTCCCTCTGGGATTTTCACTCTGGGAACAGCGTTACCATGTGTTCCTGTACAATTTCACCCCTGACCATAATAATTTAACTACCCTTTACATCTCGAGGTGCCAGTACTATTATTATTAGTACAAGGCCTGTTTGAGACAGTTACTCAGGAAGGACGTGATTGCATAACAAATATAATGTCAAAATAATAAAATATACACAATATACACAACAAATGAGAATACATGAAACAAAAAATAAACTGTGCTTGAGGCTCCCCTCTTTGCATGGGTGTCTTCTAAAAACTCCTACTGATTCCACGTTAGCAAACACGCACGCACAAGAAACCCGCGCTGTACGCATATAATAACCCTCTCCCAGCGAGTGATGTGATTAAATTATTACGATTTAAATCCGCGATTAAATTCAACAATACATTTGCTTTGGTCTTGATCGTAAATGTCTCATTTGTATTCATACTGCTAACGAGTTTACGCGGATCTGCTGTATAGCTCTTTGACGTGTTTTCTGGTATGACTGCGCAGTGCAGCCAGAAAGCACATCCCATTTGCATCGCGTCTTTTTATTGTAGTTCATAGCGTGTTCGCTCCTATAGCCTGAATGCATCACTAGCATACTATCTACATATTTGTGCATGAATCGCAACTATGTACATCTTTTCTAACGCGCACAATTTGATAACGCACCACGAGCGTCACAAGGGATGTCAGCGCGCAATTATTTAGAACAACAACAGCCGCCGCCATTCGTCACTAAGTGGCGGCAACGTCACCAGAGTGCTCGCCCCGGACCAATATTTACACTCGTACGCCCGCACATGCTTGGTTCACGCACGCGTCACCTTTCCGTTCGTGATGTACTTGCAGTTGATCTTGAGGAAGCGTTCGTTCAGCGCCTCCTCCTCCTCGGACGTGGAGGAGACGACACGAGCCGGGCGAGCGGGGTTGGGCGATGATGTCGCGGGCGTGGGCCTGTCCGCCGGCCGCTGCATCGGCTCCGCGTCCTGGCAGGAGGTTTCACGCACGGCGGGAGCGCAAGCCAGCTAGGAGAGCGGCATGCGAGCGTGCGTGCGTAGCGCAGACCGACGACAAGGTAGGTTTGGCTCACAGTCGCCATAAGACCGAAAGTTGAAGCCGGACATAATGAGTGTTTTTACACGAAATCAATGAGCTCAACTTTGGGGTTGTTTGCAACACCGCTCTCCGGGAAGGCAGAATGTCAACGTAATGTGAGTGAATGAATTGGTTAACTGGAAGCGTAAATTGCAGTATAAATATATGTCATGATGCAAACACTGGCCTATTAAAGCCGATGTCAATACCTGCAGTTTCTCAAACTCAGCCTCTGAAGACGTCGGAGACAGCGGACTGACAGGACTTACAGATGGCGAGCTCCCTTCGCTAGACATATAGTCTGGGTCTGGGCAGTAGAGCATCTGATAAACAGAGAAACAATCGTACAAATATTCAAACACACATTTATACACCGTGGGTGTATGTGTGCGTGTAAACAGCAAGGTACAAAAGCATGTACTGTAAAATCTCGTCTATAATACACACTTTTTTCATCGTAAAATTAGGGTGCGATTACACGTAAGTGTAACTTTTTGAATATCCAATTTTTTTATATCAAACTAATTGCCAGTGGTTATAATTGTCTCTAAAACTACCGGTAAAAGTGTTCATAGTCCTTAATTCTTAAACGCAAACTTCACCGTAATTTAATTATCGAATCCGTTGAACTCCCTGTCATAAATTACTTTAAAACATGTCCAGCACACAATAGTAAATTCCAAGTCATCTGATCTGCATATAATTTCAGTGAAACCTTTATGCTATTGGGTAAATATAGGTCAGTGAGAATAAAGAATTACGTTTACAAATGCTTGGCCGTGTCCCCCTATGAAACGGCAGGTGGGCAGCTCACACACGCCTGCCCAAACTCACATTCAGCTGGCTGCATGGACATGTCTTTTCAAGCAGAATTTCAACACAATCTGAATTTAAATGAGACCATTTATATAAAATTGTCTAATGATATGCAAGAGCATTCATTGGCATACAACACGATTATTCAGCTGGGAACATACATTTTAAGCGAAAGACGATGAAACATTACAAATGTGTACGATATACTTCACATATCTTTAGAATTATTAGCCTATTTACTTACGTATTTACTTATTTATTTTTTAATAGGCATAGTGCACAGTGACACGTGACGTATCAAGAGATTTGTAATAAAGATAGGATACCATTACCTGTCCTGGAACTATCATGCGTGAAAAGAGCTTGTTGAGCTGTACCAGTTCGTTGGGAGTAGTGTCGAATTTGAGAGCAATGCTGTTAAGAGTATCCTGGGCACCTGCCTGCATCGGAGAGAAAATGAAATCAGCGCAAAACACAAAGCACATAGTGAGACCTATTTAATGGAGACCTCTTTAAGACCGAGCCTGTGCTAGGCTGACATTTAAGCATTGTAATGAATGCAATATATAAGGCTTCCAATTAGCAGGCATCTGATATTCATAACATGTAATTAAGAAATAATTGCTATGTAACATTTTTACCAAGAGCTTCGTCATTTGGTGAAAAGTTTGTTGAAGGATGTCCAATATAGTGCACACAACATACTATTAGATTACCAGAAATGGCAATTAAAAAATCTAACACGACGCTGCATTGCTTACTGCATCACACAGTGAATAAAAGCTACAGCAGCTCATTAGTCGCTGTTGTGAAGTGTTATGAGTAGTAATGTAATTAGGCTTTCTGGTCAAACATTTGCTTTGCAGCGCTCATAGGCTGTCGGACTAAGAATTTTTTTATTTATATGTGACGCTTTATTTTATTACACATGAACCTCCACAAGAGTACAAAATGAAATGTTTATAAAACATTGTTGTTTCTGCTGAACAGGACGTCATTGCGACAATGAAGGCCTTTTGCCAATAGCATCTGGCAACCCAAAAGCATTATCTTATAACCCTGACGCTGCTGAGACCCAAAGGTCGAAACTGGTTCTGTGTTTTCTTACGTGAATAGTGCTGTATAACAATGTCAAGACAGTCAACTGTCTTATTCACTAAATATTATTTGGAGACACGTCGAAGTGTTCATACAACCCATTTTAATTTACAATGGGTTTGTATTGACGTATTAGAATTGCTCTCAAGAAGCGGCTCTTTTTTGGGATATATGTGTCGAGCGTTCCTGCTCTCTCCTTCGCAACGTCTTGCCTCCCAGATGAATGAGAAAGGAGGAACACTCGACACGGCTATCCCGATAGAGCAGCTCTTGAGAGCAATTCTCTTACAACGCGTAGTTTGCAACATCTTGTGTGTCAATGTTGAGCAAGCGGAACATGGGTTTATCCTCATTTTTTCCCCTTTTTGTCCAACAGAATTTGAGGAAGTTGCCGCTAATTTAGCGTTAGCATTACCGTGTACTCCATCGTGCCTTTGGGCTTTTGAAAAGACATTCTTCTTTCTTTCCGCTCGCTTGTCTTCTTCTGACCTGTGTCTGCAAATCAGAAAATAGACAAAAGAACACAAGCGACAAGGAAAATAATTATATTATTCTGCTAAATTAGACGCATTAGTGTACACAAACATAATCTATTCCATTGGGGAATATCTCCCACTGTGTTACAATAAAAATTCGTATATACACACACACACAAATAAATAAAAACATCAACAGTGGCATTCCGGATCATTGATCATATTGCCAGGGGGAAGTGTGGGAAACACGATATGACCCAATCAATTGAAGACGTTGAGATATCTGCATATGAGCCATTAGTGGCAAAATGGCTATCAAGGCTGCAATAATCGCCACTTCTAAGCATATATATGAAAGTGGGATGGATGCGTCCTATGTGCATCTGCTATTTGTTCCATGATAATAATAGTGGGCTCAGTGGTTTATTTCCAATTCCATAATTTTCAATGCTTTTGTCTTTTCAGAACACTGTGTCCCAGGATAATTATAAGTATCTCAAAAACACGTCCAAGACAGGGGGTGTCGCAGAAACACAGTGGTGCACTGCACTGAACCTGGAGCCTTGAGTTCGATTTTCTCAGCCACAAATAACGTCAATTGCGAGTGACATCTGAACCGGTCATGGATCCCGCCACCACCCCATCATCAACCGGCTCAAACCAGCATGGTGAAGTATGGTCAAACAACCCCCACGACAGATAGGGTATGTGGAAGCCTTCATCCAAAAGTCAACTGATAATTTGTGGTGAATGATTACAATCCATTTGCATGTGAAATACGGTATAAGGATACATGAACAAGCTCATAATCATTCACGAAACAACACAAGCGGAACCTGGAATAGGAGAAATTGAAGTCTTCGGCCTTTGAGAAATAGATTTTGTAGAAAGTATTTGCAGGTGTTTTTAGTCAGTACCATTATAATATTTCATCTAACCTTTCATGTCTTAAATATTAATTATATCCTCAACATACCACAGAGGGTTGATTTATCAGCAATGCACGGTGGTTATTATATAGGTGTAACAGGACACTTGCAATTAAAGCTCCAGTGCCTTTAGTAAAGGTTGCTTTGGGTCAAACAGTTTTTGTGGACTGTCCGCTGGGCAAATTTTAATCATATAATCACACTGTTAGAATGTAAATATTATTCAGTAGTGCCATGGTCTTTCTGGGAGTTAAGGCCATTAAAAGATGTCATCATTGCTGGGCAACTAGAGCGGAAAAGGGCCAAAAACGGTCACATGAATATAATGAGCTAATGTTGGCTCCAGTTTGCGGAACATATTTGAAGGCATATATATTCACAAGCATGATAGTGGAGTGAAACTTCTGTAAAAAGCTTAAACAAGAGAGCTATTATGTAGAAAAATGCTACTTCGTATCAATTGAATGATGCTTGTTAACCCAGGAAAGCCCCACTGAGTCTCAAAACTCTATTTCAGGAGGGACCTGATACATTTCCATAGTAGGGGTCAATGTTGCTATGCGTAATACCAAATGGGTAATTTGAAGATACATTTTCAGCATTCGGATGTTTGACCAATAGCAATTACATTGTATGTGTTTTAGCTAGGGTGGCACAGTGGCGCGGTGAGTATCGCTGTGGCCTCACTGCAAGAAGGCTCTGGCTTCGATTCCCGGCTCGGGTGCCTTTCTGTGTGGAGTATGCGTGTTCTTCCCCTGTCTGCGTGGGCTTCCTCCCACAGTCTAAAGACTGCGATCCGATAGACTAGAGTCCCAACATAGGTATAGCCCTGCATTGTGCCCTGTGCCTGCTGGGAGAGGCTCCGGCTCACCGCCACCTTGTATGATGGTAATTTGAGTGCCATTATATGGTGTCAGAGACATCAATCTACACATTGGAGGCCAGGGTATTAAGCACACACTTAAAAAAGAATGCCCATGAGATATTATATGCAAGGTGATTCCAAGCGATCAACACATCTGGACAGATGCTGGAAAAGTCCACTTAGTGAAAAACCAAAGAGGAGATAATTATGAGAGAGGGGAACATTGCACATAAAGGTTACCGGGTGGAATTATCAGCATGTGGAGACATGAAATGGGCGTCTTAAAAAGACTGACAGTGACACACCGAGCCCTGGAGGCAAGCTGTCGCTGTCTCGATTAGACTGAGTGACACATGACTCGCAATTATCTCAAGAAAAGAATAGATTTGTCCACAAAGAAGAGCAATGCGGCCTTATTCAATCACCCGTTTGCTTCGACTTTGTACTGTTTCAAACTAACAGACATTGTACTGAAATGTTATTAGAAGAACATAAAACTATAAAGCCGTTTCAATACTGAGCACTTTTCTGAAATATATCACAATCTATAAATCCAATAATTTCTGTCATTTAAATATATGTTTTTTTTAAACCACAATACAATATACACACCATGTTAGACTTTGGCCAAAAGTTGGGATAATTGTTGAAAGCAAAGTGCGTCCCACTCATTTATTGACAATCCTGCTGTATGCAGACTCAAACATCGGATATCACATAACTAATGGGAGCAAAGTCATTCTCCATCATAACCTGCAGCACAAGCCATGAGTTAATTGTCAAGATAAAGCTGCAAGGCAACTGGATTTACGATGTGGTTCGAATGCTGTTCACGTGCTGTAACCTTCACAAAATCATAAACGCGGCCTGTGCAAACTGAACCATGTTGAAGTCTGCATGTGTCTTAAATAAATGTGCACAGGAGTCGAAGTGGACTGCACAATGAAGCCACCAGCCTAAGTTTAATTCCTGGCCACTGGCTGAAACATTGGTGGCAAGTGACATGAACCACCAATCTGCAATCGATTTAGTATTATTAACAAACCCCCTGCCTGACACAATATAGCAAGGGTTTCATCCAGAAATGGACTGATAAACGGTAATACATTATTTATCAATGTTACAATAAATGATAATTGATGTTAAGAGCTGTTCTTTCGGGATAGCAGTGTGGAACGTTCCTCCTTTCTCCTTCGCTAAGCCGGCTACAGGCCTCAGGATGCCTCCAGCGTGGAAGGCAAAACGTGATAAAGGAGAGAGGAGGAACATTCGACACGCCTATTCCGAGAGAGCAGCTCTTTCGGCAATTCTCATACATTGAGCCATGAAAACCTACGGCAACACAATAAAAAAAAACGAGACATGATGCATGCACTTGGCCAGACACACTCACGCGTGAAGTTATGGTAATTGCATCATGGAACATTTGTGTGCCTCAGGTTATTAACGTTGATGAATATTGAAGGTGGGTGGCACGGTGGCGCAAGTGAGTAGCACTGCCGCCTCACAGCAAGACGCACCCGGGTTCGATTCCTGGCTCGGGTGCCTGTCTGTGTGGAGATCGCATGTCCTCCCCATGTCCGCTTGGGTTTTCACCAGGCACTCCGGTTTCCTCCCACAGTCGAAAGACATGCTGCTGCATAGGTTAATTGGCCTGCTGACTAAATTGCTCCTGGTGCCCTGTGTTGGACCGGCGTCCCATCTTGGGTATACCCCTGCCTCAAGCCCTGTGTCTGCCATGATAGGCTGAAAATTGAAAGATATAAACAATTCTCAAGCACATTTATACGCTTGTCTATCTTAATGGCACACGGGTCTATTTTGTGTTATTTTTTAATCAGTTTGAATACTAAGAGAAGTTAATATGACAGTGCATGCCCGACTATTCATTTGGCGTTTAAATAATGCAAACGAGGCTGTTTGTTCATGCATTGCTAGTGCGCAATATAAAAGCCATAAAACATTTAGTTCAAGCCGCAGCGACTTTTAATGCACAGCACTGTGCACGCACTATATTAGGCTGCAATTTCAGATGATCTGTAAGTTTGGTACATTATCAAAAGCATAAACTGCAATCTGTATAACCCTGATTGTTACAATTACATTTATATTTTTACAAAGCAGCCTCAAAAACTGTACAAATGTTGTTGACTAATATAATTTCATAACGTATTTTAAATTGTGATCCTGTGCAAGGTCCTTTGGCTTAACGCAATATGCTCCATAACCAGGTAAAACAAGGAACAAATAGAAGTAGAATTATATATATAGTACTGTATATCGGTGTATTAGGTTAACGTTTCAGGAAATGGCTGGCTCTAAAACGTTTAGATTTCGTTTATTTAGATTTCGTTTATTTGCTGTTGGCAAGACGGTTAATGACACATGGCACTTTTTTTTTTTTACAAATGCGGTAGGTCGAAACAAGGTAATTGACCATATGGTTAATTAGAGGGGGGCACGGTGGCACAGTGAGTAGTGCTGCCCCCTCACAGCAAGAACTCCCGGGTTCAATTCCCAGCTCGGGTGCCACTTTTCTGTGTGGAGTTTGCATGTTCTCACCGTGTCCGCGTGGGTTTTCGCCAGGCACTGCGGTTTCCTCCCACAATCCAAAGACATGATACCTCGGTTAGTTGTCCAACTAAATTGCCCCCAGTGAACTAAGATTTTGTAACTTGCTTACCCCTCCCTGCTGGACAACTGTTAAATAGAGCTAGATAGCTCATTGGTTCTTCACTTCAAACTGTTACATGTTATTTAAATTTATAGGGATCAATTCTAATGTTTGCCAATGTTATGTTTTGCTACTTTTTTGACCAAACATGTAAACTCACAATGATGGCCACATCGCCAAGAAATGCTCTGGCTATGTGTCTATACTTGAATCTGGTGTATATATGGCTGGTTTACACCAGAACGCATTCAGAAATGCTGATTTGTATGCACGCGCATCATTTGTAAGAACATACTGAAAGATAATAATACAACAAAAGCCCGATGATGCCTCCAACGTGGAAGGCGAAATGTCGACAAGGAGAGAGGAGGAACGCTCGACACGGCTATCCCAAAAGAGCAGCTCTTAAGCAAATAGTCACGTGCGTGAATACATTTTTGACGTTACAATATAACACCCCTTGCATTCAAATATTCTAATAGCAGTGTGACCATTGCACAGTAAATGGTGGTATCTGGAAAAATCTATACAACATTTAAATGTGTCAGGAAGAAAGGCATTTTAATAGAAAACGTAATCATAATTGCATCTGACTCTAAAAGATTACACACTACTCTGACCCGTGCATATTTTACAAATTAAGTGTCCACGCGACATCAACGTGGGCAGCGGATAGGTGCAGGCACCCTATTCAGCAATTATTAAAATTCACAAACGAGGTCCACGCGTCAGCACTGCATACTCCAAAATTATTATAATAATAGCATTTATAGAGCGCCTTTCACCCGAGGGTTACAAAGCGCTGCACAAGGCCGCGGAGAGAACGACATGTCAATAACAACAGAGAACGGAAAATCAGCAACCATTTTTTTGGGTTTTTTTTCTTTTCCGAGCTGTGGAGAGAACGGCAAATCAACAACGGAGAGACAGAAAACTGAGAGTCAATGGATAGCGATGGGTTATAAGACTTAGGACACAAAAACAACAGAACGTCATGTCAGCGACGGCAGAAAAAACTATTAAAAACCAAAACAATTATGCGCAAAGCAATCCTACGTCTGAAACTCTAGCTTGTGTTAACTTCGCAGCCCCATCTCTGGGTGTCCTTTGTTTACCTTCAGGTGAGTCATAATCATATTTGAGAGGTCCGTAATGATACTGCCGGATTCCGGGCTGCAGATCAATCACGACCGCACGGGGGGCTATCTGCAGCAGCGGCGGCTCCAGGGCGCAGACGCCGTCCTGCTGCCCCTTTGCTCCAGCAGCGCCGCTTCCCTCCTCCACGATGGTCGCCAATTCGTCTTTCTTACTGCTGCTGAAAAATGCTGCGAGCGGGATCCACGTGGCGAGCGTGGGGCGAGGCGAGTCCGGAGGCTTCGGCGAGTCCGCGTGGCCGGAGCTCGTCTCTGCATCGTACCCGTCTGGGTCGACGTCGATTAATTCTACTTCGGTGTTCTGAAAAAACTCGGTGGTGCTTCTGATGACGGTGTTCACAAAGTGTTCCATGACTGCCGAGTTAGCGTGGCCGTCGCCCGGCCGTCTCCCTCTGCCAAACTGATCTCGCAGGTGCAACGCGACGAGTATATGAAGTATCAGAGGCAGGAGCTGCAAGTGTGGGCATGGCTCACAGTGGCTATTGCCTTGTGGGAGTGGAATACCAAACTTTGCTCAGCCCTATCGCTAATGTGAAGTTGTAAACATCACGTGCGCACCACTTCCTTAAACACAAACTGTACTGTATCCAGCCATTGTACTCTTTTTGCAGAGGGGGGCATGTTAGTGGGTGAGATACTGCCAATACATCATGTTACGTAAAAAAGAAGTTTTACAAGTGCTTCCACTTACACAGGACAGTGTAGACTGTTCTGTACCTTGTCATAAAAAAATGCAAAAATTGCCAAGATGCTGCATTCCTGAGACCAAACTGCATACCGAAGGGCAGCGACAGCAGTGAAGCTATTTCCATCAAGCACAAATCAAGCTATCATCAAATCAGTAAATGTACCATCATATTTCGGCCACCATTAAATCAAACACAAAACAAATAAACAACCAAAACAATTATTCAACCAATATGCCTCCTTTCCATCTGTCTCTCTGCATAATTAGGTTAAATTGTTTGCTTTACAAAGTTCATCAGCCACACAGACACAAGGCGCAAGGCAGGGCTATATCCAGAACGGGACAAAAGTCCAGCAAAGAGCACCGGGGGCAATATTTGTCAGCAGGCCAATTAACCTATTATTAACCCTGTCAGGTAGTACTTGGTATTGCCTACGAATTCTACCAAACACTTCGAGGCCGAGCTGAAAGACAACGATGTCCAGAGGCTGACCATCGTGCTTCGAAGAATCGCAAAGAAGAAGAAGAGTCGGCGCGACACACAAACCCGGCTCAATGCTGTTGGATGCAGATAATGTCATCACGCAGATGTGTGGCGACATCACCATTAAGCACGCGCACTTGCGAACCAGCTAAAAATACTGCAGGAATCCAGCCAGCAAAACCTTTTTTCTAATACAGTAACATGAGATGATTAGTTAATAAAATAATACAATTATAATGGTATATGATGTTTGCTCTTCAGAGCTGTTCTTTCGGGAGAGCCGTGTCGAAAGAGGGGGAGTGCTCGACACGGCTATGCCGAAACAACAGCTCTGAAGAGCAACCATCATGAATCGAGCAGTGAAAACCTACATCAATACAATGGAATAAGTAAACACAGTATATACCTTGTCATGTCTATTAACTGAATTATAACATACACACACCACATATATAATTATGCATCTAAACAGAAACAACAACCTAGACAGACATTTCAAAACAAACTATTAACTTGTGAACGATTCTGTGTTGAGAGCAGAATCGGAATTGTATTTCAATGCTGGCCGTTTGGTCAATTGCCTTTTGAATGTTGTATGATGCACGCTTATCAACTGTCAGTCCGTGTTGTTGAAGAACAAACTTCGCAAACTAAGTGTTGCACACCTCCAATGCATGTTTTTGTACAGTGTGTGAGTAGGTGTCAGTGACTTTTTTAGGTTTTCACACTCACTCTTCCATGCTCTTCTTTTTGCTACAGTGCTAATTAATGCTACAACAAAACAGAGTGTGACTTTAATTTGCAGTGAGGTACAACCCTTTGAACTTAAAGAAAGCATTGCCCATCTAGTCATAAAGATGTACGGAAATAGGCATGACACGAGGACTGCGTTTAAAGCCACAAATGTACCACGTGAAAATACATTCATTCATTACCAGTTCCCCCCCCCATACTCCTGTAGATGGTTGAGGTGAAGTCGAAGCCTATCCCGGCAAACACAAAGCGCAAGGCAGGGCTGTACCCAAGATCGTGTGTCAGCCCATTGCAGGGCACCAGGGGCAATTTAATCAGGCTAATTAACCATGGCAGAATATCTTCAGACTGTGGGAGGAAACCAGAGTTCTCGGAAAAAAAACAGGCAGAAATTGGGAGAACATGCAAACTCTGCAGAGAAAGTCACCTGAGCTAGGAATGGAACCTAACCCCTTCTTGCTGTTAGGCAGCAGCACTACATACTTTGTCCCTATGCCCCGTGAAAATACAATTTTATTGGACAGTATTATATGATGCAAAGACAAGACGCACAAGAAATACCTCGATCAACTTAACACCCATCACATACACGAAGACATTAAAATATCCTTTTAAAAACACAGCAATCTCAAAACTACACATGTAACACCTTGGTGTTAAAACGATGAGAAAATAAAGCTGATCCATACTAAACATAAACATTAAACACTATATTACTATTACTAAGAGAATGAATGAATGAATGAACGATTTACTAACAGCCTCAGTTATTATACATGAAAAAAAATAATCTAAACGTTAGTAAATGTAGAAATTGACTTTAAGCAAATGATTGAACCGACCTTGTCCTTGCGATTCTGCTGCCTTAATGTTTAAAACAGAAACAAAATCAGTCGGACGGTTCCTGCTCTGTCCAGCTGAAAGTGGTCGAACCTGTGAGAAGCAGCCTTTCTGCTGATATACGCTCTCATCCTTTACAAGTTGCAATGTCACGTCCAGTGATCCTGCAAGGGATGCACTACATTATGAAGTCTTCAAACGACTCTAAATTATAACGCGGCCAGCCTACAATCTGCCCTACAAATATTCAGCAAGATGGAGAAACGGCCTTTTTAAATGCCTAAGCATCCATTGACCCCAAACACGCAGGCAACTCTAAGCTTCCAATATACAGCTATCACAATTACATAATTTGGTGTGGCCAGATAGCTCAGGACAACAAGTCAGCCCTGCTGAGCACGTGGGTTTGAATATCCAGATTTTAGCAACCAATGATTAAGGCAGGTTCTCAATTAAAATGGGTTAAGGGTGTCAGCCCTGTCACCAACGACTACACAAAGACCCAAGATACTAAACTATGGTTTTCACCTAATAGGATTAAATTCCAGCTCTGAAAATGAAATATAAATTGGTTTAGCTGCCACGCGACAAGCATTTCCCCGGGAAAGTGGGCTCCACTGGCATGGATAAACAAGGTCATGTGAAGGGTAGTATTTGGTAGTATAACTGTGGGTCCTTCATTAACAGTTGGTTGCATTTCTCTCAGAGTTTCAATAGTATACTTTGTCTCATGCCATGATAACAACGATCGTACACTTTATTGACGTACATCTGGAAGAGGATTTTTTGACAGTGTTTATTTTCTTTTACAAAGCACTATTCGTGGATTACCCTGTTTTCAGTAAATGCTGGTGTGTGTTTAATGTAAATAGGATTTGTTTTTCTCTTGTTTGCACATTCCTCCCTTGCAATATACTGTAAGTGCCACCACTGTTGATGGTCTTGGGCTGGTCATGCTTGTAAAAGAGCTGAGCACATATGGAATAAAAATTGGCAGAAGAAGAAAAGTATTAGAGACATTTCCATTCAGCATCTGCTGCTTTCCTAACGAGGCACGGCAAAGTAAGCACATGATATGTAGTTGTGGTATATCAGGTCACTGTGATAAATCAGGTGACTAAAATTGAAAAGCTATTACTGCTTATTATGCATTTGCATAACTTTGCTTTTAGGAAGAGAAAAGACTTTGGATGCTGAGTTGAGTCTGGTTGAGCGCCATGCATAATACAGGTATAGAAGGTTTTGTGGGCAGTGGGAGGAAAATGCAGAAAAAAATATTGTTTGGTGCTCTGCACTCCTCCCACCTTCACCAATCCTCACTGACCAGCATGGTGAAATATGATCAAATATCCCCCACTACCCTTATGGCAGGAGATCTTCATCCAGCTGTTGATAAATGGGAAATTCACGTACAAGAACATGGTCAGTAACTTATATTTGTCTACATTATGTTCCATTTGATCGAATATTCAGTTCATATAACCATTGCGTGATTATTTTAATCACTATTCTTGTTTTCTCAGGGAAGCATCACTGTCTCGAGACGCAGGAGGATTCTAACAAGCTTTGGCACTAGAATGCCACGATTGCCACAAATGATCTCAACCGGGTAATTTGCCAGATAACTTTTAAAACATTGGACCATGGCAACAGCACACAATGTCCTACTCTGGCAAACAATTGTAAATAAATATTTGGTCAATTAATTAAATCTAAACTCTGTGCAGATCATGACAAACTTCCAAGGGACAAATAGTTACATGCCTACTTATAAACCTCACTTCAAATAATAATATTTGTCTCAGAATGCCTGCGGATGCCTCTCACGTGGGAGGCAAAACGTCGCAAATGAGAGATGGGGAGCGCTTGACACGACTATCCCGAAAGAACAGCTTTGGAAAGCAATTACCATGCATCGAGCTATGACAACCTACATCAGTACAGTACATAAAGATAAAAAACAATTTATTACATGTATATGTAAGATTTAGATACACTCTCACATTAAATAAGCGCATCTATTTGTAAAAAAAAAAAGACATTTTTTTAAAGACAAATATAAACTAATTGATTTTACCTTAGCTGTTGTTGAGGTATATGTTTATACTTGCTAGGGTAGGGTAGAGCGGCGGTACAGTGGTCAGCGCAGCGCACTCTGTTGCCTGCTTAAACAGCCAGTATCCAGGTTGACCTGAGTTGGCCAGTTGGAGCAGAATTTTACGGCTGGATGCCTTTCCTGTCGCCACCTCCTTTGGATCATTATTTGTTTGGAACCTCCTGCCGGATTTGTTCACCAAGGGAGACCCTACCAGGAGACCTAAACTCCAGGCGACATAGCTCTGGGGTTCTTAGGAACAAGCAAATCCTTCAACCACAAACTGAATTCGATTCCTAGCCAATATCTCAAAGTGTTTCAATCATTATTGAGGGCATATTGGTTAATAATAATAATATCAATTTATATAGCGCCTTTCACCCGAGGGTCACAAAGCGCTGCACAAGAGCCGAGAAGAGGACGGCACGCCAACAACGAAAGAAAAAACAATAGAAAACCCAAGAGGGAAGGATATATTGTTTCTGCTCAGGGTACATAGCTCAACGGTTCCTTCCAGGTTATATAAAAACTGACTGATATCTCAACCAAGAAATACATATGGGTTGGTGCTTGGCATCTGTCAACAAATGTCATGTTGCAAATAGGGGCCTTCAACAGGATTCAAAGAAATTCGATGTTTAACACAGTTCTGGCCCACACTGGATACAGTCCAGCTTTCCTGTATAAACAGCGTGGGTATTAACGTACACATAGATAGGTTCACCTGGAGGAAATGAAGTGTGGATAAAATTACCCTTGCCTGGCTAATTCTCAAACAAAAGCTTTCCCCTCTGTCTATCAGTCAGTCAGTTTTCAATTACGCTGGAAAGAACCGTTTTAACAGTTGTCCTGCAGGGAGAGGTAAGCAAGTTAAAACATCTCAGGCCAGCGGAGGCTATTTAGTCAGGACAATAAACCGACAAAGCATGTGTTTGGCCTGTGGGAGGAAACCGGAGTATCCGGAAAAAACCCACAAGCACACGGGGAGAACATGCAAACTCTACACAGAAAGGTACCCGAGTCGGGATTCGAACCCAGAATCTTCTTGCTGTGAGGTAGCAGCGTTACTCACCACACCAACAAACCATGCCACCCACACTGGAATTCCTTATTCAAAGTATTATGCATGCCAGTGGACGTTCAGAACATTACAATCTTTAACGATAAAAATGATGTGAATAGGACATGATCGGAACATTCGAATGACTGGTTTTCAATGAGTTAAAAAATGCAAAAGAGAAGTGTTGCTAATAGTGTTGTGTTAATAAATGACATTCCATAATCCAAATGAAAACAAGAATGCATTAATAGGGGTAGGATTCAAAGATTGGCAAACAGGCTCATGCCTCCGAGTCAAATATTTCACATTTTATAAACCAGTCACGCTTTCTGCTAAGCGCAATACGCACGGGTGTTGAGGTCACAGTCCACCAGCTTTGACTGCACTTTGGCGAGCCACTCTCCTGCAGGCAACGAGCCAAGCAGATGCAGGTGGTGTGGCCAATTGCACCACCTGTTATAACAATTAATGCATATATCTAGTGCTCCTCATTGGGTTATTTTTAAATATTATTCCAAAAATGGCACTGTTGGGACCATACACTGAGTAAAACATACATTTAAACATTAAAGCCGAACTTATATTATGAGGTGAGCAGAGGTCATTGATAATAAATATTAATTTGCAGTTTCTTCAGTTGAACATGGGCTAAGATCCAACTTCACCGTAAAAAAGCAAGGTCGTAACCTCTCAATATCAAATGCACGTGATTTAAAACTCTAGGGAAATGAGTCCTGAATTTTAAACACAACCCCCAGTGCCATTTTCACAATCGAAATCAATCAACATCTTTCTAACCTTAACACTGTACACTAACATTATCCGTTTTTATTTGTCTGTGTATACTCAGGTACAGTATTAAAATAATCAGTGCTAATTTTAACATTGGCCGAGAAAGGAGCTGTGACATGGCTACAATGCCACAACACTCGGACACAATGGCCTCCAATTGCCACGGTTATCCTGCGTTATTCAACAGCTGAAGACATCCCGTAATAAACGAGAGGCTAAAAGGCCCCTTCCTCTTAACAATGATACGTGTTTATACTTGCATATAGAGTTTGCTATCGCAGTGTAATGACACACAGGACCGATTGATCTTCCGGCACACAGTAGTTGAAGCAATGGGGCAAATTATTTCAATCCACCCACCTATGTCTACATAGTAATATAAACGAGTGGATGACACTTAGTTGATAGGCAGGTCTTGTCTCGTAGACTAATGTGAGTATACTCCTGCCTCTGTACTGATATAGGTTTTTACAGCTTGATTTATGGAAATTGCTCTTAAGAACTGCTTTATTGGCATAACTCGTTTGAGCAATTCTCGCTCATACCACTTCCAAGGCATCTGGCCAGTGTGGAAGAGTTGGCTAAAATACCCTCTAGACTAGAGCTCCTTCTACTGAAAGTCTGTCTGGCAGCAATCGTGTGAGAAAGCGATTGAAGGGCTGCACCTTCGGCGCATACCTTTTTACGTGTGGTGTATTCTTTCGTTTTATTTAATTCCTTGCGAATTGAGTTCCCGCTCGTTGAAATCGGCAGCTAATGGGAATCCACTAACATGTGTGTGCTGCACAGCTCGATTCCCTCGTTATTTAGTAAACAAACAATCCCCACTTGAGTTGACAGGGGGAGCAGAAGGATCTTCTAACGTCAGGGCGGGTTTTAGTGCTGCTGTCGACACTATCCTATGCCAACTTTGCACATGGTGTTTACCAGACCCTACGCCGACAGCCTGAGACAGACATGTCGGGTACATCTGTTAGGGTGTGCATGTTAGCCAGCCCTATACGTCCCCAACATAAGCCGTCAACGTCACCACTCACGTGAACTTTACTCAGTTTCATGCAGGTTGAATGTATGCCACATGCCAACTAAATCTACAACGATTACACATGTGTATAGAAACACATACTGCTCTGAGGCTTACCACTTACGTGTCATTTGTCACATTTTAATATTCCAGATGAACTGTTTTACCAATGAAAGGAAATTAGGAGAAATAATGTAATTCCCTTGATATTGCACTGCACAGGTTAGGCAGCTGGCAGGGCGTCTATGCCAGCGTGCGTCTCACCCTGGTCAGTACCCACAATAGGCTAAGATATGTTTTAACAAATACAAATTTCTCATTCCAGGTTATGTACAGGTATAGTGATACAATATCTTTCACTGTAAAATGTGTAACAGTATGTTTTTCCATTGTTCCTTCGTCCTTTGAGGGGTTTATTATTACTGAATTTAATGGTCGTAATGTCTTACTGTGCATAATTTATCAATTAAACCTTGCCATATGTATGTACACGTAAATCACGTTATATAGATGGAGTTCGCTATCATTCGCGGTTTCAGACATCCGCGGCAGGTTTTGGAACCTATCCCCTGCAGATACGGGGGGTACTACTGTATGTATTAATTCTTATAACACAAATCCATTCATTAGGTCTAGGCTGGTAGGAATAAACCTCCTGGCAGTTCAACAGATCACATCAATAAGCGTGCCGATTAGATTCGCAAATTATAGATTTTTCAGACACATAACTTTTTCCAATTGTTTATCATGTATTAATATTTAATTTCTCAGATCATTGTTAA
>JAZEWU010000002.1:27982916-27994159 GCA_036362915.1 Geotria australis
GACCCCCCACCTCGTGCCCCCCTCCTTGTGTCTGTCTCTGTCTTCCTGTCTCTGTGTCCCTATGTCTCCCCCTGTCGCTCACCCTCCCTCCCTGTCTCCATCCGTGTTTGTCTTTAAGGAAGTGACGGCCATCTTAGGGGACGCTGGTAGATTTTTGCCGCTCTTAAGATTGCCAGTTACACGACCTTTTAGTATATTCGAAGCAGCCTTAATCATTTAATTTTTGTTCCTTTGGTTTTTATTGGGTGTTTTTTCTTTCATTGTTGACATGCCGTTCTCTTCACGGCCCTTGTGCAGCGCTTTGTGACCCTCGGGTGAAAGGCGCTATATAAAATGCTATTATTATTATTATAATCAGGAATGGAGAGCTTATGTGGGCCAGACAGCCGAGTAGAGGCAGATTCGGGCATGTGTGGCCGCGATGCATAAGCTCCTCTTCATTGCTCCCTGTATAGCTTAGTTTCTCTGTTCATCCTGGCCACACGTTGATGATACCGGCCGGCTGGTATCAATAGTGATACCAACTGGCCAGAATCAACTACAATTGCCGTTGAAACATATTACATAAGCATCGGCCAAACATTTCAATGCACACAAACACAGTCTAATGTGTGCAGTGTAATACAACCATGTTAAATAATTAACAGGCATCTCTTATGGTGCATTCACTCTCACATTGCAATTATCAGCTATCATCATTGCATTGCTGGATGAAGGTCTCCCCAAACCATCACCAGCTGTCACAGATATGCAAAATAACAAATCATCTGGCGCCTTCATCGCATGAGCGGTTTGCTTTTTAATTTTCGTTGATTACCAAGCCTGAAGATTTAAGTACATGTTCTTTCTCAAGTTACTCAATAGTGGAATAACGATATATGCACACAGGATTCCATGAATCAAATATGGATATTTGCTTTGCGGTGCGCGTTCAAACTAAGCAGGGCACGGTAGCCTAAAATCATGACTGCATGCCCTGTTAGCTGTCAGAGTGCATTACGTAGCACCTGGCCTACTTTAGACAGCTGTGTTCAAGGCAAGTCAAAGAGTCACAGTGGCAACTGCTGAAGTGCGGATACGTTAGTCAATGCGCAGCTAAATACATACTCGATGTAAAAAGGTAAATAATCGTATTTTGTGAACACGTTTACTGAGACTGAGTTACTACCTGCCAATACATTATGACCCCCACCCTGAGAAAAATGAAGATACCTATAAGCGAATAATAAACTGCGTGCAAGTACACGTAAAGTGAGCGGTATAACAAGAGGCAAACATAACAAATTCCTATGTGGACATGTGGGTGCAAGCGAAGCACAAAGCATACATTAGCAACAGCAACAGACACTGTTTGTGGCTCATTACCAGAAAACGGCGGCAATCCGAACACCACATAGTTGACGAAACCACAACGAATGCGTCACTTTCTGGGAATACATAGTGTCCCCAAGACACCAGCACAGTGACACTCAAATGCTACAACATTTTGTTTCACTATCCTAACAGGTTTCATCAAGATGGAAAGGAGTAGCGAGGGTTACAGTTTGAGATGCTCACATGTTCACACCGGGGTGAGGCATTCAATAACAGCCGAACAAGCGCCGCACTGCATCGCTTTTGCTACACATGGCTACATGGAGAAAGTGCTGTTGGGAGTAAATAGTCCAATGATCTTGTTAGACTGTAAAAGAGCAGGCGGAAAAGCTGGTGATCTATTGCTTTCCAACTGTCAACCTTTTTACGAGTGAGACAGGGTCTATACAGAGTGAATAGGTCAGTATTTTTACACTATCAAATACAGCCACCGTACATTGACAAATCAGCCATCGCTAATGGCGCACGTATTTTTTTCATGCCAGATATTTTTTTCCCTTCCCATCTTGGTCTTCCAATGACACAGTGGCGCAGTGAGTAGCGCTGCTGCTACACAGCAAGAAGGCCCTGGGTTCGATTCCTGGCTCGGATACATTTCTGTGTGGAGTTCTCCCCGTGTCTGCATGGGTTTTTGCAGCCTACTCCGGTTTCCTCCAACAGACCAAAGATATCCTGCTGCCTAGGTCCTAACTAAATTGCCCCCGGTGCCCTGAGATGTTGTAACCTGCTGACGTCCTCCCCACTGGACAACTGTTAAAAAGAACTAAATAGCTCACCGGTTCCTTACAGCTTAAATCAAAGCTGACTGACTGCTCTCATTTCAAAAATTGAAACACCTTTTAATATTAGACAAAAGCGGCATATGCAAGATTAAAATTCTTTCCTGACAAGCCTACCCTAATTACAGCACCTTATTGTTTGTGAAGGCATGAGACATTTCAAGTTTAAATGGGAAATGTCACACCAAAAATTGAATTATGCATCAGATGAGAAACATATTTCTTCAAGCTCTAGTATCAAATCTCATTAAGAATGCAAACAAGGCAAGGTCTGATTGCCTATGGGGGCTCACTGTAGAAAACACTAAACTCAGGCCATTCTTTCCTTGCATCTCATTGCCCTATTAGATTGTTATGAAGTACAATGCTACTTGCCACTCAGTCTCTATAGCCTCTCTATGTGCGATGAAGAAGTGCTATTGCTGGAAACATTGCTCATTATATATATTTTCCTTTTAAGGTCGTCTTATTGATGAATGTATTGTGTTTTGTATTTGTGATTGTCCAGCACTGCCAACGATCAACATCGTAAATATGAGCAGCATGATAAGACCTATTTAGCACCACAAATCACTTTTAAGCTCAGGAGCCACTGTACGCCCAGGCATGTTGGCAACTAACCCCTTGTCAATTTCCAATTAGGCCTCTTTGAGACATGAACGACATACGTTCACAGTGCATAACCACAAAGTGCTAGTGGCCTAACATTTAAAATCATGCCTTTTAATGACCCATTATATATCTACTGCTGGATGCCTTTACACCATTCCTCACAGTCCACTGCCGCTACCATGCATTTCACTCATTATCTCGTCATTCTATCTCTGCAGTGCACATTATCTCATCATCCTATCTCTGCAGGGCAACTCTTAGCCATGAAAGTCCTGCCTGAGGCGGTTCGATTCGCGCCTCAGGTGACTCTCTGTGTGGTATTTGTGTGTTCGCCCCGCTGTTCTGCGTGGGTTTTCTCTCGGTTCTCCGGTCTCCTCTCACAATTAAAACTACAGCTTAAATTAATTAATTGGCCGATAACGTCATAATATGTGGAAAGCAGTGTCTGGAAAATGTTTGCATCGGCTAGCTGTGTGGCCGCCTTCCCCCCCCTGCCTCTCTGCAGGTTCCTCACGCCTCCGTATCCATGTCTCGCCCATGACCAAACGTGGAATTTGCACGCGTTATCAACTGCATCATTATTTATTATTCCGGTTTGGATGTCACTCCATCACTACTCTTGTCCATTGGCCATCATCCTGTCTAGCGATGTGTAATGTGGAAGCCGGTTTACCTTCGTTCATCATCACTTGGTGCCCTTGATCCACTTACAAATAAAATGCTTCCATCTCATGGGATTATCCAAGGAAATGTAATTGCTAAATAAAAACAGGTCTCGGAATTGTGAATTCTCGGACTCACGTGTTTCTGTGTCTGTCTCTCAGTGTAATTTCAAGCACGCATCTTCGCTCCCCGCTGCTTTGCACACTTTTCAGTTTTTCCTCCAAATTACTTTGATAGTGTCGATGTTTTCATCCAAATGTCACTGCTATCAATATAGTGATTGAAAACACTCCTCTTGAGGCACATTGGTATGCTCGTTTTTATTATTATGTTCAATTTTCCAAAGGTATTCGCCATTCTGATCATGTTCTCCTGTCTAGTTCACCTTTTAATTCTGATTTGCCTTCAACCACCACTGTGTCTAAAAAGTTACGTCCCTTGAACGTATATTTATTTTTAATCTTTATTATTTCATATTGGCTGTCTAGCTAGTAGAACTGAAATAAAGAGAATGAGCACGGAAAACTCCACCTCCGCTAGCTTGCTGATGGGATACACACCACTGTTCACAAGAATACAAACTTAACCCATATCCTCTTTATAGAAAGCATTAGATGATTACAATTAGTGTGGCTGTGGGAAGATTACGTAAAGCCATTTCTTAACTTGCGCTTGGGAACATTAACACTTTGTAGGCAAGGCACTTGCCCTCACTTCTCTCAAATGTGAAGTCCTGTAGCAACACGGAACATTGTCACACATTTTGAATATGAATTGTAACTGCATTACTATAACAGCAAATAATTGAAAGGCAACATTTAAACGTTAGGGCTATTCAAAAACCAATCATATAGTGTACGTTAACATTTAATTGCCACAAAACCTTTAATTTTAGATTTGATTTCATGTGTAGCTTTTGACATCTGGTACCCCTACTCTTGAGAATTGGGGGTAGCTAGGTGCAGTATCACAGACCATGTAAAGGATCAGCTGCTTATTACCACCAAATCCTATTTATCAAAAGCTAGTTGTTTTTGAGTAATAGTCCTGTGCTAACAATCCAATGTGTGGTCTATAATCAGCATCCAACCCTCAATACGGTTGCGGTGATGGCTGCAATGATTGCTTGTTCATTGCAATCAATGAACAAGTCTCGTGGTTCATATTCACAAAAGCTGACAGCAATAGGAGTACTGCATTATATTGACGCACAATTCTATTTAAGCTCGTTCTTTCTCGTGGCATCCAATGTGAGTTAAATGCAAGCGTGCTCTGTGGATCAGCCTGCCAAATGAGATGCGAGTTACCTTGGAGAATGTCTCAAACATAAATAGGGACCACAATGTTAACTTCACTGTCAGCGATAAATGCATTCAAATAGTGTTTTCTAATTTGTTTAAGTCAACTCACTGTTTATATTGCAGTGCAAAACTAAAATCCAGAAATAAATAATGTTGTTTCCAACAAAGTTATTTAAAGGCTATGACTGCATGCAGAAATGCAATGTGATTTTCAAGAGTTCTTATTAAAATACCACAAGGTTAACTAAACATTGAAGAATATGTCCATGGACCTTTCTCTATGTGAATTATAATACATATATGGAATTGTAAGCAGCTTCCTATTTATTTTTCCATACACATTTTATATTTTAAGTAACCTCATGATTGGTTACTTACTGCCTATTAATCAACACTTGTACAGTGAATGTAATAACTGTGCAGTATTTCTGTTATATAGTTTTAGCTAACAACAAGAAGGACCCAAGTTCGATTCCCAGCTGAGGTGCCATTCTGTGTGGCGTTTGCATATTCTCCCCGTCTGTGCACTAACCACTAAACTACCACTCCCCGCATTCATGCACACTACATACACACCCTCGCAGAGATATAACAAAACAAGGAGACAGACAAAGAGACATGCAAAAATATGGAGACAGGCACGGCCACGGAACCGGACACAAAGACACGGAAACAGAAATGTTATTCGTATTCCATCATCTTTACAGACAAACAGAAAAATAACTACAGGACTAATGAACTAATGTGTTAAACCTTAGTTGTAAAGCATTAAAAATTAATGTTTAGAGGCTGACTCAAAGGCCAGGGCACTGAGCTGTTATCGTTAAAATCTTGGCTTTGAATCACATTAAATGTTCCTGCACTTAAGTTAGCTAAAGGTCATCTCTGAGAATTGCTCTTAATGGTTGTTGTTTTAGGATAGCCGTGGTGAGCATTTCTCCTCTCTCCGTCGGGACAGTGTGCCTCCTTCAAAATGTTGCAAAGGAGCGAGGAGAAACGCTTGCCACGGCTATGCCGAAAGAGCTGTTGTTATTAGAAACTTTCACACGTCGAGTCGTGAAAACCTACTTCCTATACAAATTCCAACTCTGTATTGATGTAGGTTTTCACAGTTCAATTCCCGACACGGCTATCCCGAAAGAACAGCTGTGAAGAGCAATCATCAATTTCCAACTCTGACAATGTAAAAACAACACGTTGGCTGTCATGTGACAAATATCACTCTCGGTGGCAGAGCAGGTGTGAAAGCGCTGCCCCTACTGTGTGGACCAGAGGTCACTTGATGGGATCTCAGATAACTCGGTGGTATTTCCTTCCTTGAGCCACTCTTTAACATCAAGGGTAACACTGTTTTACCAGAGTTCTGAATGGATTGTTTGCCTTTCAACGTGACAACGACAGCAAAGTAAAACAGGAATAGCCAAAAAGTATGCCGTATAATTTAACAAGACATAGCTATATATTGCAAATTAGTTGTTCAACTTTTAGTTTGGTCTGCAATTCACATGACACCTACAATATTTTAAAGCAGACTTATGTGCCTTAAAACTCGTTATCTCGCTCTGTGAACTTTTCAATGTGCACATTTAAATTATGCCCTTACACTTACGCCCCATAAAATAATTCATCCCATTCAATGATTATGAAAGTGAAAGTTTGGCCTGCATTTCACGTAATTCCGACATATTACCAAAGCTGACTTGTGTGCATTCACATTCCTGATCTAGCTCTTTTGATGTCTGAATGTCCACTTTCAAACTTTGTCCTTACACTTTTTCCCTATTAAATAATTAATCCCATTAATGATTGAGCATTAGCAATGTAAAAACGTCCAATTAAGCGAAGATGCTAAAGATGACACACATAAGGCTGTTTAAAGTGTTATGAGAAAGCCAACGACAACGCTACACCTCGTCTTTCTAGGAAAACATTATAACGTGCCCTCCTGGGTATTTGCGTCCTCAGCTGGGCTAGGTTGATCATAATAATTCAATAATAACCGTCCTTGAATGCAAATTGGTAGTCCCGAGTGTCATGTAGATTACATTTTTAATGCATGTTATTAACTTTGTCACCAAGGAGGTTTCATCTTTTCTGAAACTATAATGCTCGTGTAAAACGGTTAAAAACAAATATTTTTAAAATCAACGGCAAAAAGGTAGTTTGGGGTATACCATTAACAGCTTAATTCACAGTACATATGCACAGGTTATAACCGCTGATACAATAGTAAGACAAGCAAACAGCTACGCAAATACTGTACCCAAGCCATTTCCAGCAGAAGGCAATGGTAGATTAAGTAAATTGTACAGAAATAATCCGATATTGGTCTTGGAAGAATGAATAAAAATAGTCTATCATAGTTCAACGTAAGGTTACCTTTCAATGCACTAAGCGCCTCGTGCTCTTGGACTCAAACCTACAGGTGTACTTCACACTGGGTGGCACCAGCCTACACTGCACCCGCACATCCGGTGCAGAGACAAAAGTGAGGAGGGGTTGTGGGCAGAGGACAGGTTAGGTCAGGTGACCAGGGCAGGCACAAAGTGCCTTATCTGCACACATTCTGTGACCCAGTGGGGTTTTGCTAATGTATTTAATAAGAAGACCAGTGGACGGCAACATTGAAATGGAAAGATAGCTCTGCAGGCCCATGTTGCCTTTGCATCTTACATAGCTGGCTGATCCTTTGATGTGGAATAAGCCAGGTGCAGATATGACCAGGTGCAAATAATTATTTTAACTGGTTCAGGATAGCACTCTTCCACATATTCTAAAAATCACCACAAAAACAGATAATAGCAGATAATCAAGGCAATTACTCTATATCGATGTATTCTGCATAAACGGACTAAACACACGTGACATGTCTTATTTATTCATCTGTGAAAGGTCGCATGTTGGAGACGTGTACCTCTTTACAATTGCACCTCTTTACAAGTGTACCTCTTTACAATTGCAGCCCAGGGGCAATGCTGACCACAGAAATTAAGATTCTGATAAAAGCGTTACATACAGCAGCAGCCACCAAATATATTTACCAACCGTGTTGGGTTTTTTTTTTAAACCTAAGAGAATGGATGTGTCTCTGCCCACTGCTAAGAGACGGCAATGCTAAAGGTTCGGCGGTGCACTGTGTGCAGTCGCTGGGCGTCTAGGTTGGAAACTGCCACCGCGCCAAATAGAGAAACAAGACGAAGATCACGCGAAACAAATAAATCAACAGACGCGGCGCCGTCCATCCTGCTGTCAGGCGGGCTGCTGGTAACAGAATGATAATCAAATGCCTGCAATACCACCCCCCCATTGAATGGGATGGGCTGAAGGGACAACTGCCCTAATCCAATCTCAGCGTACCTGCAAGGCAGCCAAGAATGGCTCAATAGAAACTCACCCCATTTTTTAGTAGGGATTGTTCACGAGCTTACTGTGCGCACTATCACACTGCATGCAAACTAGTGGAAATTACCATCTATATTGGACGGAGGCTTACGATTCTTTGACAACAAATAGGCATCTTGTTTATTTGTATGCACATACATTTTATGTTTTAATACAAATCTGATGGTAGCCACCTACTGAAAAAACTCGTGTTCAATGAGTGTGTATTGAGATTCAAATGATTCACCTTAAATTTATAGCAAAGAAGGTGTAAAATTTGTCAACCAACTCATAATTACAGACTCTACAATCACCTCTTAACCCACGTAGGTATGAGAAGGCAAAAATCAATACGAAGGAAATGAAACACTGCCACATTTAGAACACGCAAATGCTGTATAGTAAATAACACACATTTATGAGGTTGACGATTTGTTGAAGAATGGGGAAAAAATAAGCATAATATAATTTATTATTCACACAAATTCCACGCCTGATCATAGACGAGACATGGATACCGAGGCCCGAAGAAACCACAGAAAGGCGGGGAGTCAGCCAGGCCGTCAGCCAGGCCGTCAGCCAACGCCAACCCGCCAGACACCGCTTTCCTATATATTATGATGTTATCAGCCAATTAATGAAACAGTGTTTTTTTAGTTGTGGGAGGAAACTGGAGAACCCGGAGAAACGCAGGACAGAGGGAGAACACACAAATTCTATATAGAAAGGTGCCAGAGGCGGGAATCAAACTGCCTCGGGCAGGACTTTCTTTCTGAGGCACAGATGCTACCACTGCCCCACCCTGCCGCCTAAGATAAACTGATACTTGGGTTTTATATATATAATGCATATATATAAATAAAAACGGGCAGTAATGGGCACTGAGTTACCCACTTTATGTTAGACCATAGATTAATTTATTGTCTTCTAAAGGCATGATGCATATTGGCGATGCAATGTCACCTTTTAGTGTTGAACATTTCTTGTGGGTCGACTTGCAAATCCCCACTTCACACTCTCACACGAAAGCCAGCACTTCTGCGTCCACTGCAAAACAAAACGCATTGCACATTGTATTCGTTAGGACACTGATAAATATGTTCTTAAGATAAATCAATACGGCAAAAAACATACATGCTGAAATGAAGACATCCTTTTATATTAAACTGACTGCCAGGGATTACAGACCACAATTATTCCGTGCCAAGGGTTCAGTTACCAAGATGAATTGGTGCATCCATGATGGGGGGGGGTAGTGGTGCAGCACACAAGCCCAACACGGTGAACACATTATTTCAGCGACAAAGCTTCAACCCAATGAACGAATTAGTATGGATTCCGAGCAATGCTAACATTGAGAGAACAATGTAAACGAAAAAAATATCTCACAAGGGCCAATTACCGCTCAAATATGCAGAATATTAATAACCCTACAAGTTCAGTGGGGCGACGTACAGATGGCAGACCGCATTTTTGTTGAAACTCGTGAGCAGTAGTTAAATGAAGAAGCCTATTACTCTTGCCAGGTGCAGGCTATGGAATTGCATGAAATAGCAACCAATTACAAAAGTCTATCATTAGCATGCGCGCACTTCCGCTCAGGCTAGTGCTCGTAATTGCCAACACTGCGCCAGAGGTGGAAGGCGTGAACATTGAAATGCACGCGCTGGCATGTGCCCCGGACTCTGCACAGCATATGCTCCAGTTGTCTGTGCAGAGGAGGGGAGGGAAAAAAGTCGACAACCTGTCGTTGCCATGTCAAGCGATGGTGCTTGATAAGGCCACTATGAAAGTATTTCAGCTGCTTTCCCCATATCCTAGTTCAGCCTGAAGACACACGGAAGACCGCCGCTACAGGCCGTTTATTGGGACAATTTGAGATAAATGAATAGATTCATCCATTCATTCATTGTCACAAACCGCTTAATCCTGCACAGGGTTGCGGTGAACCGGAGCCTATCCCGGCAGACACAGGGTGCAAGGCAAGGCTACACCCCGTCCATCATAGGGCACCAGGGGCAATTTAGTCAGCAGGCCAATTAACCTATGCAAGAGCATGTCTTTGGGCTGTGGGAGGAAACCAGAGTGCCCGGCGAAAACCTACGCGGACACGGGGAAAACATGCAAACTCCACAACATGCAAACTCCACACAATGCCTACACATCCCGAGAAGTTTATTTTTTTAACATTTCCAACCAGTTAGTCAAGCTTGCCAATTTCAAAGAAAAGAGTCATATGGAAAGGATGCCCTTCATATTTCAATGCAAGGGGTTCTCACACCGAGCTTGCATGACAAAGTAAACAATACAATGTCCCTTTCAGCTTTATTTGCATTTAAAATTCAGTACATTCAAGTGCTGCAATATCCATGATATAGCATGGATGCAATGGGGTAGAATCTGTTCATGCATTAGCAGTGAAAAAATGCATAATATGAAACACTTGAATTGTAACTGTTCCAAAATGACTCACATGCCAAGGAAACGGTTTCATCCTGACTTCTCAATTTGCTTCATTGCTGTATTCTATGCTTTGTTTATTTCGTGTTTGTAAATGTTGTGACCTAGATAATTGATTTTCCACTTTATTAAACAAACAAAACATTGAAAATTTGATTCATGGATTGTGGCATCCAACACCAGGGGTTCTCAGCCTTTTCCGCTATATAAATTGAATTATTATTATTATTTAAGGCCCACTTGGCCCATTTGGGTCTTGTCTCCACGGACCACTAAGTGGCACTTTCAGCCCACTGATGGGTGCCGACCGATCAGTTGAAGCGTTCACGTCGCGAATTCTACCAAACACTTCGAGGCCGAGCTGAAAGACAACGATGTCCAGAAGCTGACCATCGTGCTTCGAAGAATTGCAAAGAAGAAGTTGAGAATGGCGGCCCTACAGTACCAACAATTAAATGATATTGTTGCATGCATTTTGCAAACTGGTACTTAACCCAATGCTACTCCATTGTGTGTAATACTACGGTTATGTTATCGACAAGAAACACTAACAACATAGAGCAGAAATGAAATATTCTGCATTCAAACGATTCATTCGCAACTCCTCCCGTAATGCACAGGACCACAACTTCATTGTCATTGAATTTAGCCGTTCATCATATGTTCACGCGTC
>JAZEWU010000002.1:28011248-28091425 GCA_036362915.1 Geotria australis
TCCCTGTCAGGTAGTACTTGGTATTGCCTGCGAATTCTACCAAACACTTCGAAGCCAAGCTTCTTCTTTGCGATTCTTCGAAGCACGATGGCTAGCTTAAAGACGACGATGTCCAGAAGCTAGCCATCGTGCTTCGAAGAATCGCAAAGAAGAAGAAGCTCGGCCTCGAAGTGTGTGGTAGAATACCAAGTATTACCTGACAGGGATCGCGACGTGAACGCTTCTACCTTGCTGTACAGACGGAAGGGGGGAATTGCCTACAGGCCCTACACGTTGCCCTACCACCTGCCGGATAGACGCGGCAATTTAAACAAATCTTGCACATTGTCTCAACGACTATGCCTGGATATCGAACTGGATAATCTGAACTCTAGTAATGTACAATCTCCCTCCACACAGTGTACCCTGTCTATTAGAACGCAGTCTTCATTTAAGCTGGAACAGATGAGCTGTGCAGCTCTTTTTAACAGTTGTCCAGCGGGGAGGGGGGTAAGCAAGTTAGTAGATGAACCGGGATTTGCCGTCAGGCCATCACAGTGCAATTTAGTCAGGCAATTAACCTTTGCATGTATTTGGACTCAACAGTATTACTACGCATGGACTGGGTCCCATCATGGGAATGTGGATTGTCCACCCTGTTTCTGGACCAGCTGTGGAGATGAACCCGTTTTATATGGTTCAGCTTTGTTAAGTGTCGATTCTCATATGGTTTTTACAATTGTTTTTAAATTTGTTAGAATTTTACGTGTAGATTTCTGACGTTAAACAAGGTTAAACTTCGATATTGCTGGTATAGACATAACAGGGGTGCTATAGCCTGCTGCAGGCCTACGGGGTGAGCAGTAGCTTGAAGGGAAGAAATCTCCATTGTACCATACTGTGATATGTCTGTGTTCCATGTCAAGACAAACCCGCGCTGACCAGCCTGTTAAGCATCGTGCACATACCCCCCACGACCTGTAGAATGGGAAAGATCCCATCCATCATTTTATTTAAAAGGGGCGTGTACGTCCATGTGTGCTGAAATGCCGCTTCTGGTATTTGAGTCGATTGAGCCTGGGGGATCAAAATTGAGAGCACAAGTTCAAATCCTAACCTTGGTCAACCTGGATCTATCGTCATCATTATTCATCTGGTGTAGGTTAAGTGATCACCACCCAGTGAGGCTGCGCCATCCAATGGGAATAAAACAAATGGATGTTTCATTAGCTCAGGGGTTACTTCAATACGCACTTGTGTATGGTCTCCACGGACCACCCGATGAGAATGGTGGCTTTAGATGGGATGATCCCGCTATTGAAGTGTGGGACTTTCCACCGATGCCCATACAGCCCACTGCTCATTAGAGTTAAACATATGCCTTGAATGAAAAGCACGATTATTGCATGGCAATTGGTATGAGATGGATATGACTTTTCATCTGAAGCAGGTATCCTAATTGCGATGGCAGGTCAACTGTCAGTTTAATTGGCAACAGGTGATATTTGGTTGGTCCCAATATGTCTCGTGATACACCGTCAAACTGACACTTGACATGCTAAGTGAATGCTTATACTGTCATGAATTTCAGCTTTTCAGTCTGGAAAATGTGTACAGTACATTTCACACTTTAGTCTACAGGCATCTCGCCGATATTAAGATGCAAGTCATAAATACATCTGCGAATACCCATTACACAAAACAGTGGCTTTTGGTCTGGTCACTGCAGCCTTGCATGTCCAGTAAACATTGTCCATAAATGCCACGATCAAACCTGGCCTTTCAGGTTTTGAAACATGCATTACTGTTTCTATGCTAGCCATGCATGTCTTATTCATACGCATGCATTTTTAATCCGTTCACAATATGTTTGGGGTGACAAGTCACCCGGCATGACGCACACCCAAGACCTTAACTTTCATTTTGTCGCAATTTCCATATCCTCCACATGATCTCCAGGCTAATAGATTTGGCGAGGCCTACGTCATCACGAGAATTCCTGTCCGTACTCATGAATTATCCTTTTTAAATGGGTCAGTAGGCATGTGGTGTCACTTCAGTCTACGGGAGCAACTTGACCGTGAATCCCTAGCTTGCCCTCGGTACTGTTCGTTCTGCCCACCCTCACTGACCGTCGGTTTAGATCTGCAGATGTTGAAAAAGCATTAATTCTGCCGTAGGCATGTTGTACGAGAGACACTGCAATTATTCTGATGATTTTTCAACTGTCGGAAAATTAGCCCTGACTCATATTTAAAGGTTATTGAGGATGACTTAAGGTTTTGAGACTTAAAAAAAAGATGTTTCCTCTTTCTTTACAATATCTGCAAATACTAGACCCACAAAAGGCATGTTAGAAAACCTACATTGCTTGCAGCTGTGCACAATTCATGTATGCAGTTATGCATAAATAATCGTACAATAAATTGAGTGTAAACGGGAAGTTTGCGCAAGTTGACATTAACATCTGTTGTTATTACCCAAGCCACAACAGTAATGCATGTCTCCTGTTTCATATTTCCTTTCCATTTCCAAAGCATTGATGGTGATGTTCTGAGCTATACAACCTCTCCAGTACAGTACTGCCAGTCACTCCGGCCATCCAGAATTAATTATCTTCCAGTCTTCAGGAGCCCTAGCTCTCCATCTTGCTGACAGTCTTCCCCTTGGCCTGGTCCGTCTTGGTTTATACCGTACTCCATGGTTCTCTTGGGCAGCCGTTCGTCTGCCATTCCCAAATATTGAGCCAGCCATCTCCGTCGTTTTGCCTCTAACCACCACCTGCCTCGAATTCATAGCCTACTTACTGTTTTGTCTCATTCCACTTTACTTACGTGATTCCCCTGATTGCCCTCATCTCCACTGTCTCCTCTAACAAGAGTTTGGTTCAATGGCACCCATCACCAATCCATAATGAAAACTTCCTTAACACTACCCTCATTTGGTAGCATCTCTGTTTCTCCATTGGTTTTGTAACTTCTGTGCTGCTGCTACTTTCGCACAATGCAACGCCATGCTGTCACCTTCATTCACACGGCTGTTACGATAGATACTTTTTGAATGTTTTATTTCAGGCATAACACTTAAATCACAATTGTTAAATGTAACATTTCAGATTAAAATACAGCTCGTAATAAAGTGTATTTGGGTTATATCGCTTAAGAGTTAAAGTGTTACGCATAAACCCACCTCCACCTTGATAGAGCCAATTACTAAGGCTGAGGTGGGTTTATGACACTTAGTTTTAAACGATATAACCCAAATACACTCTATTATGAATAATATCGGCCCCAAAAAACTACGTGGTAAAATGTTAATACAGCGTACTAGTATGTGCAAATTGTGCTGCAAAGCATCTGCCTTTCACGGTCTGAAAAGCATGGTGTTTATCGGAGGGTGATGGAGCGACTGTGCCCCAGGTTTTGTCCAGGTCACGTGAAGCCGGTCGGCAGGCTGAGCGGAGAGGAGGCGAGAAGAGTCCTCGGGGGCCACTCTCATGCCTCCTGTCTGCGGGAAAATACGTGCTGTTCCTACTCTTTCTCCCGCCATTCCTCAACTATGCCTCCCTGCAGAGAGAGGCCAAGATGCTGAAGCCGGCAGGTACAGGTGGCGTTTTCAGTGTCTTGATTAAAAGCCACACACATTTCTTCCGCGATACAATCGGGCCCATGCTAAGCCAGCACACCGTGGCTTAGGAGACACGGGTTTGTTTTTCCACCGAAATGAAACAGTCAAAACACATGTAGATGACATGGTGTCACAGCGTTTGTACAGTGTACTAACATCATCATCATCGTTGTTAGAAACTGTTTCATCCTGTACTGGGTTGCGGTGAGCCGGAGACTATCCCGGCAGACATAGGACACGTGGCAGGGCTATACCTATGATGGGACGCCAGTCCATCACAGGGCACCGGGGGCAATTTAATCTGCAGGCCAATTTACCTATGCAGCAGCATGTTTTTGGACTGTGGGAGGAAACTGGAGTGCCCGGCGAAAACCCACGCAGACACAGAGAGAACATGCAAACTCCACACACAAAGGCACCCGAGCCAGGATTCGAACCCTGGACCTTCTTGCTGTGAGGCGTCGGCGCTTCCCACCGCGCCACCGTGCTGCCCAGTGTACTAACATGTCATGCCAAATAAGCATGGCGTTCGCCCTACCCCTGGTTCTGCTTGGTCCTGAGCTATACGCACATGTCTTGTGAGGCCCGCATGTCAGGTTTTGTTTTGCCACAGCATGGCAAATAGCCAGTGGAAAACCCATTTGTACCATGAGGGCAATATACTGTCTTGGCTCAGACGGTCCCAGTGGAAAAGGGACATTAGATTGTCACATCCCATCTGCATAGGTATTTCTTTACGGCCTGCACCACTTGTGGGACTCGGGTCTATCATTCTGTAGATGGCAGTAGTGAGCCAGAGCCTATCCCAGCAGACACAGGGCACAACACAGGGCTATACCCAGGATGCAATGCCAGTCCGTCACAAGGCACCAGGGCCTTGCACACCAGCATGTCTTTTGACTTTGGAATGAAACCGGATTATCTGGCATAAAATCCACGCGGACACGGGAAGACCATGCAAACTTCACACAGAAAGGCGCCCAAGCTGGGAATCGAACTGAGCACTTTATGCTGTGAAGCGGCAGCACTGCTCACTGTACCAACGTGTCGCCCCATTGACATGTAGTATTATCCTTACTGTATTCAACCACCACATTGCAGGTCAGGACATGTCTTAATCTGTTTCTTTCCACACTGCTGGATTTTGGAATTCCCTCCCATCAGCTAATTTCTCAGGTCATTAAAACTTTGCGCAGTTGAAAAAACGTGACATCTTAACGATTATTTCTTCAAACGTACTGTTTCTTGACTTTGGGGAAACATACGTTGACTTGTTTCGCCGTTTTCTTTCTACATAAATTGTACAACAACTGTACAATACGTAAATATTGCAAGGGTGGTTTTTCCCGATTTGTCAGAGAAAAATGGCTGCCCCTTGCATTGAACACGCAAACATAACTTTAATGAATTGAGCAAGGCATTATGTTTCCCCTGCTTGTAGTAACGGTTGTTATTAATTGACAGATATTGCCTGTTTTTTTCCTATCCCCTGACATGAACTTGGCAATGGTGCAAGGCAGGCTCCCAATAAACACAAAGTAAAAAAAAACCACCGGATGCGATTTTAGAAAACCCCACAAGATTACCTTGCAGCAATAGTCCCTTTATTGACTCCAAATTCGAGGCAAAATATGTTTAGCATTTCGCCTAGGGCTACTGAAATACAAGCTCGCTCGGTGAACAGGTTTGTGATTCAGTAACATTGCCACTAGTTACCATTTAATTATTCATTTGAGTGGTGCTCTGGATTCCAGCTTCAATCGGAAACCAGGATATATTAGGCTACATTCGCCCCTGCTCAAAATGCCAATGGGTATCCAGATAAAGGTTGTCTTTATTAATACCAGATGAGAGACCTATGCCTCCATATTGAAGAAAGCAAAGGTCACGAAATACTGTTTCTATTTTTATTGTACTTCTGTTCATTTTTTGTTGTTATTGGATGCTCAGATGTTCAGATTCCAGTATAGAATGTCAATGTATACTCTACATAAATTTAGTTTTATTGGCATTCAGGGCGAGTTTAAGGGAGAGACGCTGTTTTTGTAGGATATTGAAGTCACCTTGTAATTCTCGAATTGCATCTTCCGGGGAATTTCCAGTCACTAACAATGCAGTGTTATCTGCAAAAATGTTCATATCAGAGTGTAGGAGAGAGGTGCCCAGGTCATTGATTAACAAAGACAACAGTAATGGACCAAGAGCGGAACATTGTGGTACTCCTTTAGTAAGTTCGATTTTGTTGGACATCAGATTATCAACGGAAACAGCTTGGTTGCGTGCAGAGAGGTAACTCTTGAACCAGTCAACCGCATGTCTTGAGAAACGGAGGCTTACGAGTCTATTTAAAATAATATTATGGACTACCGTATCAAAGGCAGTAACGGTTGATAAGAGTTGATGAGCGGCACTACAGGGTCAATTGCGAGATAAACCACATTGACATATTTTTTTACATACGTTAATTTTTTTTATTCATAACAATGAAGTAAATATATCCTTGCTTAAAGTTTGAACTGGCCGAAGACCTTTGCTTTGTCGCTTGTGGCGTCGTTAATAACCTTGCGCGCCAATCGGTTTGCAGGGGACATACTTGACATCGGACTGGGTCAGCAGCTGTACCTGAGCTGTCTAGGAAGCGGAGTTCCCGTCGGTAAGTGGCTCGCTTTAGCCACCTTCACGTTCGGATGCGCGCCTCTTACGTCACAACACAGCAGTGTCGCGTGACTTCTCTCTGTATCAATTACAAAACCAATGCGCTGTAAGTGTGTGTACAAAAGAAAGGCTGTTACGCGTAACACGATGTGCACTGGAAACCCACACTGGAAACGTATTCTCAGTGGTTGCTTATCAAATAAAACAGACAGAAAGTGTGTGCAAATACTGTTGGACTGTTGTATCCATTTCCTGAAGCATGCTATCTGTGTGTGTGATTCCCAGCTCCCATCTACTGCAAAATAAATGCCCTAATATATTAAGCAAATGTCACACTCATGACTGTGAATGTCTGCAATGCATGTGATGTATGGATGTAAATAATGGTGGGTGTGTGTTTACTCATTGCTCAGTGTCTACTGGGTGATTCCCTATGCTCCCATATAAATGTTCATTGGCAAACTGAAGACCTCTATTTTGCACTGGTGAGATCCCAGCAATATGCCTGTGGTTGATTTAACAACAATTACTGCCGTCACACTATATTTGATGGCATAGTCTTGTTTCTGCATAAAATGTGGTTGTCATTGCTTTTTGAGATTATTCGTAGTGATGAACACAGGGCTATTGGTGTTGAACTCTGCTCTCTGGGTATGAATCTAATCATTAAAGTACCGTCTAGATGTCATGTTCAGCGCTAATCAGAAATCTGGCAAAAATTGAAATATCACCCGCAAACGACTCAATTGGAATGTGTAGGAATCGTTAAACCCTACAACAAAACTTGGCAGGACCCTCATGATAAAGAGCTGTGAGACTTAGTGAGGCTCTCCTGTGAGGCTCTCCTGGTTTTAGAGTCCTTAAAATGCACGTGCATCTGTGTTTCATGTCAGCTCTTATATTGAGCCAAAAATATCAAATTTCTCAAGACAGAGTTGACGCCCGCTTGTCCGTGCTGAAAATGCATTTTAACATGGATTTGTCAAATGAAATTGATCAGGATGATGGTTTTCTTACAGCACATTGCACTGAAACTTGGCAGTTTTACTAAAAAAATAGAGCTATTCATTGGCAGTACACGTATAATTTCAAAACAATCCATATGCTATGATAATAACGCATTATTGATTATGGAACTGAAAACACGGATTTTTGCTTTGGCATTTTCAAATATACTTGTCGCAGAAAGCTTTTGTCACATTCCCAATATATTGATAGGTGACGAGGCTTAAGCCAAAACAATATTGGCATTACGGAACACTTTCCAAAAAATGATATTGCACTATAATATTAAATAGGAATGAATATGCAAAATAAGCACATGAAACCAGTGAGGCGTGTCGCAGTGCTTTGCCATGCAGAATCTGCTTCCACATTTTAGTTCGAAATTTTGACAACACCCTTCAGCGGTGATTGGTGTGTAGGCAAGTGTGGACAGATGGATGCTCTTCTAATAAATCCTGAGGACTTATTGTGCAGTGCACACCACTTGTTAACTTTTACAAAGCATCGCTGTAGCTGCTTTGCCTGCAAGCTCGTGCGCAGAGCCGTGCACACAACAATGCGCTGCCGGTTTCATGCAAACACACAGAATACAGTCGCTGTGGCAATTTCGGTGAAGCAAAGAAAGCGTTGTTTGTGCGCTCATTTGCACTTAAATACTGGAATTGGAAAGCGTACGGCTATTAGGATAATAAGCAGAGCGAATACTGAAAGTGGAAGCTACTTGACGGTGCGTGTTATGTTACAGTGCATGTGACAGTTGGGATGCTGTCGCGGTGTAGTGGTTATCCCGACTGAACCTCAGAGATCGTGGATTAATTTCAAGAGTGCGGCAGTTGAAAGACTGACCAAGTTTCTGCTATCCCACCCCATCTCTGTCCATAAAGCAAAATAAATGGACACACCACAGTTGATCGACAGGTTGCGCTTGGTGGGGTAAAGTGTAGTTATGGCCACCTCTTCAAATAAGAATGAGGTGAATTGTCCTCCAGAGGGGGCTTTAAAACCAGAGCTTCTTCTCATAGAGGCCTTTCTGCCAACATTGGCATGAGCAAGCAGTTGCAGGTCTGCACCTTTGACACTTTTATATTTTTACAATCTTTAATTTCGCTGGCAGATAGCATATTGTACGAAACAGCATTATATTGATGTAGGTATTCATGGCTTGATATATTGCTTTTAAAAGCTGCTCTTTCTAGATAGCCGGGTCGAGTGTTCCTCCTCTCTCTATTGACATTTTGCTTCCCACTTTGGAAGGATCGTCAGGCTTCTGAATGGTTTCGCAAAAAAATCTTATATATTTCGCGAATACTACATATAAATGGCACAAAGGAGAGAGGAGAGGAACAATTGATATGGCTATCCCGAAAGAGCAGCTATTAAGAGCAATTCTCCCAAAGACATCATGGAAGTAAAATAATCGTAGGATCACACTCGAGAAGTAGGCAACAAATGTATTGTTAGGTGCGTTATTTAAAACTACAGTATGGTAGTAGACAGATTAACACGTTTTTTTTGTATGGGGACTCTAAACATGCAGACACTACATTGCCATATATTCCTGGCATAGAGATTGGGATTGCCACGAGTCTTGGATTTGGCAGAATTGTCCTCTATTTGATGTAGCTGTCCTGGGAAATCCAAGTCCTCCCGGAGCACGAAATGTCTTGGATTCTGTCAGTTGCAAAATAATACACCACTGAAGGCAATACATTGGGGTGTTGTTCTTCCACCTTCTGGTATTGTAAGATATCCCACGATATGTCCAGAAGTGGCAACCTTAATAGGGAGTATAATACTCGTTAAATTGGAATGTAATGGCTTGCGTTCTGCATTATACAAGTCATATTTTTGTTAAGCACACTCCAAATGTCACCAACTCGATTCGATTCTTCGAAGCGTGATGGTTATATGACAGTTGTTTCCCCCATTGCAACAAGTTCTTCTGTAGTTGCAGACAGCCCTTCAACATTTTGAGATATAATAGTTCAGTGCTGGCCTTAAAGGCGGGCGGGCATTGGCCTCTCTTCCTGCTCCAGACTGAGGGGGCTTCTGGCATCTGTTGAGCTTCTGGACATCGTTGTCTTTCAGCTCCTCAGCTTCGAAGTGTTTGGTAGAATTTGCAGGTAATGCCGAGTATTACTTGACAGGGATCGCAACGTGAACGCTTCTACCTTGATCACCAACTAAAATTAAGCTATTTTCTTCCTACGTGTTTTAGTGCTACCGCGCGCGCAGAACGAGCATGTTCAGTGACACATTCGTGTAAAGCCACACCGCGTGTGGCATTAATGTGACGGTAATACCTGACAAACTGTGCGAATTGCATTCATTCAGGTGCAAGGCAAGTGTAAGATATTAATGAGGCATCAGTTGTGATGAGGCGCCGTCTATATGACTGTGTTTGTATGTTCTTGTGCCTCCGAGGCAGCTCCGTTCGCGCAGCGTCATGCCCAAGTGCTCGTTTTGGTTTCAGACGTTCCCTCGTTGCGTATTGCACGAGGAGCCTAAGAGCTCCTTTGTGGGAGGGCGCATTTGCGTGTGAACGCCTGTGTGATCGGTCACGCTCGTACATTCGCTGTCGTGTCGTATCACAAGCTTTTGGCACGCTTCCTGGAACATAACTCCGCTCGGCTGAAGGGTGCCAGTAAAATCTGACCTTGGAGAAATGAGCGATGCCCCTGGTGCAAAGATGTGCTAATGAGTTGGAAAGGCCAGTGCAAACAGATAATCTTCGTTGAGGCTGCAGCGAGAAATTGGGGAGGGGGGGTTTTGGGGGAAATATATCCAGTAATCTCCTAAAATGTCTAATGCTGCACCTTTTGTATGTCCGTTCCAGTTTTGTTTGACGCACCAGCAGGGATGTCCTCTGACATCTGGATTGCGATGCAGAAAGAGCTGTCCTCAATGACTAAGGTACCGAAATAAACACACATGGGTATTTAAGAGGCAGTGTGAGCAAGGAGGGCAAGAGTGTATTTAAAAGGTGTTTTTGTAATCCATAGCTTTTACAAACTGAGCTGCGTTGCCCAGCTTTATATATTTTTCCTAATCTGAGACTGGTTTTTGTTTCAACAGTGCCGTTTCATTATAAAAGTGACAATCGGTGAATGCAATACACAAGTGGTGTAGTCTGTCAAAACAAACTATGATTCACAAGCTGTTTGCAAACTAGAACCGTGGCCAATGAGTGGGAAGCATCAATATCTCAAAAGCCTGTCTGAGCATGCAGCTGAGATGCGGCCTATTAATTTTTAAAATAATTTGTCCCCAACTATGCATCTTAAGAATATAACCACTCAGCATATTATCGTGTGTTTCAGTTTTTATATTTTGTTGACCTTGCTGTTATTGTTGGCCAGGAGAGTTGCATTTGTTTCGTTTTTCCCTCCCCCTGTGCTTCACTTTTGCAGTGTTTAATTCGTACTCTCATCCCATGCATTGAATGCTATCTCAAGAGGGCCACTCGTCCCGGGGAAATCATTTTGTCTTGAGTCTGGGCCATTTAATACTGTGTGACGACCGTAACAACAGCACATATTGGTTTTTATGAAATGCCAGGCTTGCAATAATTGCCGTTATCTTGTTTAGCGTAATCGTTTTTCTATACATGACCGCTTTCATTATTTCATTCTCGGCTTTAATTAGTAATTATGCACACGAGTATTTTAAGCAAAAATCAGCACGTACTTTGGGCATGGAACACGTACAGACTCTTCATAGATGAGGTTGTAAGGATTGAAATGAATAATTAATGTACCGTGCTTGCCGGATTATGAAACCCAACATACACAATTACTTAATAATTTTTAACTTGATAATTGCAATTGCCGCAGCTCGTAAAGTGTTTTACACATGGCCTTCCTGTCCAGGGAGTGCTTTGTGAGTAATCGACGACCATCGAACGCTATACCGCTGAAGACGATAGGAAATCAACAAAACATTAATTTATCTCGTTAAATGAAAATATAAGACAGGAGAAGCTGGATTTAAGCACACATTACATAAGTAGCGTTCTCATGTATGCGGCACATTTTTACATTAAGGTTCTGGGGGAATGGCGAAAGAGAACCTCTGCTATAAGTGTTTTTATATCCAGCTTCCACTGTATTGGGAAACACAAGCTCCCTAGCTGTCATTTGAAATCTGATCTGATTGACATTCTTATACGGCAGTAGCCGTACACACTCAGGGAATTTGTTACTGCATTCACAATTCTTTTTGTTTGTTTCTGGGATATTTCGCAGTCCGGTTATATGTTGCGAATGAGGACATGAAGAACAGTACGGAGCAGAATCTATTTTAAAAACCTTGCAGTGAATGGTCATGCCTCCAGAAGAGCAATTGGTCAGTCGATTAATCATGCTCCGCGACGACTGCGATCGATTAGCCGCCCGTTGCGTCACGAGGCCGGGCTAGCGGCCAGCCCAGCCGGAAGCGTGCGAGAGCCCGGCTGCTCGACGGTGCCCCGGGGAGACCGGCTCCCCCCAGGTCCCTCTCCACGAGGTCATATCGTTAGCAGTCGACCCGAGGTCAAGCGAGAAAACCTAGTGCAACCTTACTCTCCAGATTGTTTGATTATCTGGAAAGTAAGATCCGCCCCTACTCTCCATCCATCCATTTTCAGAAACCGCTTAATCCTGTACAGGGTCGCCGTGAGCCGGAGCCTATCCCGGCAGGCACAGGGCGCAAGGCAGGGCCATACCCATGATGGGACGCCAGTCCCCGCCCCTACTCTGTCAAGGTGATATCCCGCTCAGATGAGCATTGAGGTAGGCATCATCTCTCGTTTACTGCCCTGAGCCAGTGGTAGAGATTCCGCATTGATATGGCGATTGGGGAGTCTGCTCGTAGCAGAACGACTGAAGTCAAGAAGAAGCTTCCTCAGCCATGTGCAGCCCCTAACAACATCTCGAGGGGAAACCAGACTCCAGCTCTGGACGGAAAAGCTTGAGAGTGACCCTCCTGCAACTGGCATGGGAATCCCACCTGCTGAAGACTTCCCTCCTGGCTCAGATGCACCATGGATTCAGTGGAAGACACTCAACCGCCTGAGAACTAGAACGGGACGATCAAAAGATGCTTTGGTCAGATGGGGCTACAAGACCGGCCCAACCACCTGTGAATGTGGAGAAGCAGACCATACTATGGAACACTGCCTTGTCTGTGCTCTACTACCCAACCTCTGCAGCTCAAAAGACCTTGCGGAGTTCAATGAAAATGCAAGGGGCTGTGTAAGAAAATGGAAAACTGTAATTTAACATCGCGCTTCGAAGAATCGCAAAGAAGAAGAAGAAGAACCACTATTTACTTCCCCACAAAGTGGGATGATAGTCTGAGTGAACCCTCAAAGAGGATTGGAGCTTGCAACCTTCTGATTGCGAGTCGCTCATTTGTCTGCTGTGAAAAATTATTGCCAGGTGTCAATAAAGTTCTACAAATTGGTCACACACTCACACCTACTCTATTTAAAAGATGAACGCTAATGTTTTGTTTGAAATACAGAAGAGCACAATCCTTTACGGTCACTACCATAAAGGATTGTGACGTGGTGCGTTGTGGGCTAGTCGTGTTCTCACAGGCTGTACATTACAGCAGTGCCCATAACTTAATACAATGAGACAGAGCTGCGTATTTAGAAAATACTCTGGAATTGTGTACGCCTTAATATGAGTTGTATCTTTCTGGGGTGGAATGATTTCCCCCCGTGATGATTCCAAGAATCACGGTTTAATTCAAGAATCTATTTTAAAAACCTTGCAGTGAATGGTCATGCCTCTAGTGGCTGCTGCAGAGTTGAGCTCAACCCATTTCCTGCAACATATACAAATTGAAGCACATCGATTGCTACACTCAGTTTGATGCATCATGTATCATGAGCTTAGGTATCCATATTGATCAAGCAATTGTACCATCCCTAAAACCTATACATTTGATCTTTCTTCCCTACCAATCGCTCTCGTAAATCATCAATACCATTGCTGCCTTGCAACTATAGATACCGCCTTGTGATCCTGCTACGGTGTAGTGGGGAGCATACCGGTTCGTTCACCGGTTCAATCTCCAGACGTAGCAGCGGTATATAGGAGTGTACACCTCTAGAGCTCCCACTTGCTGAGGCCCTTCGGACAGCAGTACAGTTGAGCAGGCAATTGCAGGACTGCACCTTTGCCTGTTACCTTCTTTAGAACGTCGGCTGAGTGGGAGCACTAATGATCGTATTTTGCTGTGTGCTTGGTGGCCTTGGGAAGACAACCGCCACCTACCTGGGTTCTTAATGGAGTTACCGGCTTCAAGGCACCGCGCCCCTGGGTTACGGGTCGGGGCCTCGTAATTAACGGTGGCTTCAGCTGAACCCCTTGGAATCAAAATAACAGAATCCCATTTCCTGCCTCCTCCCAACATTGCAGTGTCGCGCCATTGAAGACGGCAAATAGTGTACGACTGTACGTGAATGTAGACATCCTAGTGAAAAGAGAACTTAATGGGCAGCGGCGCGGTTGTGAAGAGATGAACGTGCTACCGCTGTATAGCTCGTCGGTGTGTTAGCGGCCTGTAGCGCGTGTTGGTTGGCACGATGTCCGCGTTGGACCTCGAGTTATGGTACTACCCGGTCGGCCATCGTGAGAGATACGTGAACATACTGATTGATGTGACGCGGTTGTGTAATTTTAACTGGAATTATTACTAAGTGGTGAAAACTATTGATTTGTGCGCGCATTTTTTCAGCCCATTTTAATCCGGTAGAATTGCACCATGTTACGGACAGTAAACAACAACTAAATCACCATTATTGTGATTACCGTATTTACTGTTAAGGTTATTAACTCTAATTAAAATACAGAAATATTGTTTTTTTTTCCTATTCATAAAATAGAACGCTATGCAGCATAGTTGACCTGACCATTGTATAATGTAAAGTAGAATAAGCATTTTGTACAGTAACCGTTTGGACTAATATGGGTATTGGAAATCGGTGAATTTCAGAGATGGCCAGGTGGTTTTGAGGTCAGAGATCAGAGTGCTGAGCTGGCACTGCTGAGACTTGATGCAATTCCACACACCCAAGGACCGTACACATGAAGTCGCATTCTACACTTAATGTGGCAAAATTGGAGCTGTGAGAGATAGAGACGTATATGTGTATATTGGTTTGACTCACGTGACAAACATCGCTGTCAGTGGCAGAGTATGCACGTGGGAAAGTGCTGCACGTTACTGTGTGGTACAAAGGTCCCTTTAAGGAATCCATTAGCCGTACTGTGACAGGAAAGGTTGCACTGCTCTGCGTGGGATCGAATGCGTATTTTGTGTCATCGCATGACCCAGATATCACAGTCGGGATTAATTTGCAGAAAAGGATATTTGTTTAAATTCATACTTTTTCATTAACAATCACAAGATATCATTGATTATTCACAATGCTACATATCGTCCATTCGTATTACACTGTGCAATGAGAATGCAAGGGGCTGTGTAAGAAAATGGGAAACTGTAATTTAACATCGCGCTTCGAAGAATCGCAAAGAAGAAGACACTGTGCAAAATAAGTCCAGAATCAAAGCTACACATTACCAGCAGTCTTCCATTGACTTGCAATGTGATGAGTAAGGCCCACAGTCTGCAAATCATCAATTTCACAGAAGGCAGCCGCAACGTGTTTGCTGTTTTTTTTTATGAGTCAATTACACGCAGGAACACCAAAGACAGTGACATCAAATTTCCAAGAAAGCGGTGTAATTGCGCACACATTTAGTAGTCCTCAGCTGTGATCTCCGGAATAACAGACGCAAGAAGAAGGGCAAGGAAAGAAAGAGAATTATTGATCAGGGGTAGAGAGCAAGAAAGAAGATGAAAAGAGTGGCAGGATAAACAGAAGGCTATTCGGTACCAAAGTGAGGTTGGGAACAAATCCACAAAAGGGGGCGAAATCTTCCTGTGACCCATTAGCGATGCGTGAGACAGAACCCGTGACGGTCCAACGTGTCCACTGCTGTTGACTGAAACGCTGGCCATCTCTTTGCTTTGGATTCCGTGTTCACGGACGTTGTGATGCATGTGTCAGGATTGATAAGTCGTGTTGCCTTGATGAATCGGTCTGTGCATGCGGCTAGCAGCCGTTTTGCGGCGGCGAGCCCGCAGATGAGCAAGATGCTGCTCCGCTGGAATCGGCGGCGGTTTTTCAAGCGATGCAAACGGCTCGGCCCCTAGATTTTCAGCAGCATCTATACAAAATTCCCAGGGCATTCGCACTCACCTTCAGCCCTTAAGTGAGATTGTGTGCCTCTATAGGACAGCCGTGTGGTTCTTTAGACAGCCAGACTGCGAAGCCGTGTATTGGGTCTTAAAACGTTTGCTGGCTGTGTCTGTACGCTAAGTCTCAAACTTTTATGCATTAAATCACAGCAAAGTAAATTACAGGTCTGCTGTTAGATTCGGACACCGGTTCAAAAGGTCTTAATTTTGTTTCAGGAGGAATTATTTTCTTGGCACTTGAGGGCAAAAATGAATGGTAGTGTCATTTCCTGCACAAATGAAGAGCGCTCATCTCCTGTTTGAACCCATCAATTTAGTGGTGCAAAAAAATCCACATTCATGTGGCAGGGGCGAGTTTATCCATTGAACAACCACTATCGATTACCACTCAGAGTGGTGCTGATTTAATTGATTCCAGAGGGAAGATGGGCTGAGTCGATGCCCAACCAGGGTTCGAACTAACAATGTTTGGATTGCGAGCCACTTTCTCTCCTGCTGTGCCACCTGAGCAGTTTCTAAATGTACAGTACTCTCTCGTTCAACAATAGATGACAATAGCGCGCACATATATAGTGAGTCCCACTGTGCGGTAGTGCATGGGGACTGGCAGACCTCACACACAAGACCATGGTCACCCCAAGGCAATGTTTGTTTTAATCGTAATAAAGGGACAATATTCCAAATTGATTTAAACAATGTCTCATAACTCATCAGCCAATTTTTGCTTTCATATCTCAACAGCCAATTTGTAATTCCCCTCGAGGGCAAATGATTGTTATTAATATTTCAACTGTTATTTTGTCGACTATATCCAGAAAGTCACTTGTGTGGTGAAAAGGTTGGCTACCGAGGACCTTAAAATCACTGGTGTCCTGCGGTATGACGACCTCGGGTTAATATCGAGTGCCGCTCAGTTAGTGCGAACCGCGGTGTGTTAAACGGCACGAGCCACAGATAAGCAGTGCTAATTGCTAATGGTTGCACATCGTACCAAAAATGTGCTGGGTCTGTTGCTGTACACATAAGGGAGTATAACTTGTGTTCTGTTGTATATATTAAAATCAGACGTTCTAAAATCATATACATTCTTCAGAATTTGTATTCCAAATTCTGCTCAATACGTTGCCAATGACTCCACACAGCTTTACTCATTATTGATATTTAACATAATAAAACTGCAGTCCAAGTATCATGGGTAGCAGTCTGCCTGGTGATGAAACGCAACGCAGTGGCATTAAAGGAACAGCTATTTTTGGATAATTTTCTCCTGCCAGCTGTTTCCTTTCCCCAATAAAAAAAAATTGAAGATCTAAAGTATGTTTTAATGGTCTGTCCCATACTTTCGGAGACCGCTCATTAAATATAAATAATACATTTTTGTAATGTCATCCGTAGATTGTTTTTTAACGTGTTGCTGCTGCTGCCTGTGGATTTTTATTTTAGGTGTGCATATACGATCGCGCTGGAATTGGTTTCAGTAGCCGTGCGATTCCCAACGAAACCACGGGGATGGAGAAAGTCTGGAAGATGTTCACCACTGGCAGGTGTGTGTGCGTGCGCTCATCTGTGCGGTGACATTTGTGTATTTATGGGCCTGAACACTTGGATTCCAAAGCAATCGAGTCTTGTCGCACTAATCCGCGCCAGTATAGGTCTGCATAGCTTCAAGGTGCTCCATATGTTTGTGTTGCACATTCGACAGCATAATGTGACGTTCCTTAGCTCGGTGTCAGGCAAAAAGGGCGACTACTGAATGCGCTTGACCTCTTTCTCTTCAGCGCCGAAATGTGCAAAAAATATTGAAATGAGGTTACCTTGCTAGACCCAGGTGAGGCGCGCTTGATATTTCCAATCTGTGCTTCGTTTCGCGGTGAAACAAGAGGGCAATGCGATTGTTTTTGGAGGGCACTTATTAAGAGATGGGAACATTTAAAAGAGACACCCGATCTGTTTCAGAAATCCAATATTGCCAGAGGAACGCGCGTGTTTTCTGAACGGCGGGATTATTGCGGTGGCCACAGAAATGGTAGCGTTTGGAGCGTGGTTTTTACGATTTACAACGAAACGCGTTGGACCCGTGTACGGGCCCGTGCGTGCGGTGGTCACAGACCGTTTTGGGGATTTGACCTCCGTCCTGGCAGGGATCGTTGCAGTCCCCCGTGTACTGCAGCTTGCGTAACCATTGCAGGGCAAGAAATGAGGTCAAGCCCCAACTTATAACTGTTTCATTTCAGTGGGGAAAAGGGGCTTCAGATAATCAATATCTATCGCGGAGCCCCCGGGGAGCTACACAGTTAGCTTAGTTAAGCTGTGTAGCTGCTCTTTCATTAGTTCACTACTTCTTGTTTGTACTTAGCCGTTTGGATTTGCATACGCACTTTTTTGTTTCGCATACGGTTGCACTTGAAATGCTTATTCAAATAACAGTTGAACTTTCTACGTAAAGACTGTACATTCTTTACTTCCATTATATGTTTGTAATCCAAATCGTGTTTACTAATATCATTCTTTAAATGATGTGCAGTAATTTAACCGAATTTAATTGTTCTTTCTGACATGTAAAATGTATGTGTAATGTGACACATTCCGACTGAAGTGTCCCACAAAGGTTCGGTGTGTTTCTGTTGTGAAGTCTTGCTTGGCTGATGTAAGCCAGGGTTCTAGGGACAGCTAGAGAACCGCAACCCCTTTTGTAGGTGAGAAACGGGTGATAAAGGATCTGGGAAGAAACTGCCAAACACTTAAACACCTCTCACTCTCCACGGGCCATCAATTCCCCAGTATTCCCATACCGTGAGCGTTCTGTCTCGGTCTGTCTGTCAGTAAGAACGATGCGCTTGGAAAGTATGCATTTACAATGCAAAGGGCTTAAATTGCTGTTCACACATTCGAGCCACTTTATAATTTTTGAAGCCTGATTGCCTACTTTATACTATAACGTTAATACCCGCAAAATAATTACGGTAGGAATAAATATGTTTATGCAGATGATGTTCTGAATTATATTGCATCCAGTAAAGTGGGGCATTATTACATTTTCCAGGATGTCAGGCCAGTGCAGAAGAGTAGGCCTAATTTCCCTTGGAGGGGGTTTCTTGAGCTCCCTGTCGGAGGCCCTTGAACGAGTTGTGGGTGAAACAACTAATTTTAGGGCTGCATCTTTACCTATTCCGATACATGCTAAGAATATTTTAATCAATCATATTTTTGAGTCTTAGATACACGAGTGTTTCAACAACGGTATTAAAGAATATACACAATTCACATTGCAAATACCCCGTCTTGTTTTGATGTTGTAATTTGTTCATTTATATTTGACACAGCTCTCTTTACTTTAGAGGCACGCCGAGTAGTGATAGAAACGTCTAACGGGCGTCTAGACATGCTTCAGTTGAATGCCGCCGTTCTTCTTCTTTGCGATTCCTCGAAGCACGATGGTCAGCCGTTCTTCTTCTTTGCGATTCCTCGAAGCACGATGGTCAGCCTCTGGACATCGTTGTCTTTCAGCTCGGCCTCGAAGTGTTTGGTAGAATTCGCAGGCAATACCAAGTACCACCTGACAGGGATCGCGACGTGAACGCTTCTACCTTGACCCCCATGCCGCCGTTAACATCGGAGCAGAGAGAAATTGCGATGCACTTGGGTTGTGTGGCTTTCGTAAATCAAATGGCACGCGCTGGATTAAAACGATATCTTACGGGGCAGTGAGAAAGGGCAGTGAGAAATCTAAAATGTGTTTGATAGCCAGCTTAATGAGAAGGTGTGAAAACGGATTTAATTAAGTAGGTTATTGCAAACGAAGACGAGGTTACCATGCTGTCGGTGGTTGTTGTTGTTTGCTACGATGATGCGCTCATTAGATCCACTGCAGTCTGTTTACAAAGCCCTGCGTTCTGCCCCTTGGTGAACCATCCAGCTTATCACTAACAATGGGCTAACACATTAGCAACATCTCCATTTTCATTATCTTCAGTCCCTGACCACGAGCTGATTTCATCGCTCCATCTCCTCTGTGGGCTTGCTCTCGGATGGGTTCCATGCCACTCCATCACTGATCTGGAGTATCGGCCAGTATCCTAGATAGTCGTGTGTTCTGCCCAAGCCGACTTCTCTTCACAGATTACATTACGTCCTTAACTTGTGTAGGTTCTCCAATCCAGGTCATATGCGGTGGGGTAAAGTGTGGGTATTTACACGGCAATGTGGAAGTGTAGGTCAAATTTGTCCTCTAGAACTGTATCTAGTGGATGCCGCTAGGCCAGCAGTGGAGTGAGCATGCCATGTGGGCCTTCACCTTTTAGCCTACGTTTAAGCATGTAACCTGGTGGTGGCAGATCATTCATCCTATCGCCCACGCTTGTATGCGGGTTTCACCCAATCACAACGGACGCTTCGGTTGCAAAGTGATTCTGTTATGCCCGTTTAATTCCCACAGATAAAAGGAATAAACCGTGTGCACCCTCACATTCAGCACGAATAATAGTACCGCTTAAAAGCACTGGCAAGCACATCTCAACGCATCTCAACAGCGCCGTAACTCTCCCCCAATGTTTGGGTCCACCTCTCGAACCCAGGGCACGAAAGCCGCTGCGTTAAGCCGTCGGATTGCCCGGGCCGCTCTCTTCTCTTACACAGCAAGGGGAAAGGTCGGTGGCGGCCCGTCGAATGTCCGGCGTGCCCCTCTCTGCCGCCCTGTGTGCGTGGCGCGTGCAGGATGGTGGACGACCTGCACCGGCTGGTACGTGAGGCCCAACTGGCGCACCCTCTGATCCTCGTCGGCTCGCAGCTCGGGGCCGTCAACGCCCGCTTCTACGGCCACATCTACGACTCGTGCGTGGGTACAGACACTCGCGGAGTGCCCACGTGCACCCTGCGACGCGCAGCACGCTCTCTGACACGGTCAATGTGGCACGCCCCTAGCACGGCATGCCAGAGACATGCTCTGTAACACGAGACAAAGATCCCCCATATAGCCTTAACAGACTGTAGGGTCAAGCGCCGTTAGCGAGCACCTGTAGAGGTCGACACGGCACACGAGGAGGTGGGGGACCAGCACCGCGCCCGGCCGCCTTTGTCTCCGTAGTGGCAATGTTTACACACTGCACCAGGTACTCATTGGAGGGTGAGTCGACCTAGGGGAAGCCCAGTACCGGTTCATAAAATCGTCAGTGGTGTTGGCCGTGAGTGGGATTCGAACTCGGGTCGCCAGGTTTATAGCCCAGCCGCGCTAACCACTGAGCTACCGTAACACAGTCAGTGTAGCACCCTCCGAGCAGGGCCTGCCAAAAGACACACTCCGTAACACGGTCGATGTCTCTGGCGTAAAAAAAAGGTGAACACCACCATGTGAAATACATATTCGTTCACTCACATTGCTGCTAACCATGAAAACAATTGTTATGCAGCCAATATTAAGGTAGACCTCGGCAGATTTTTCATTATACCACCCTTTTTAATTATGAGATAAAAGAAAACAATTTTATAAAATATTCAATGGATCGTCTAAAGGTCACTGCAGCGCATAGAAATTAGTCGTCTGAGGAGAGATTTTTCATCTCTGCATTAGAGCACAAAGGCCTGTTTCTCAATATGAACATTGATGTTTGCCTGACCCATAAACAGTTGCTCTAATGAGTTCCCGACAAAGCTGCTATCACGTAGATGTTTATTAAAGAGTAGATGTTTATTATTACAGCAGAAAATAACCCTGGAATACAACAAACGTGTGAAATAACCAACACAAACAATTTATGCAATCAGAAGGTAATCCAACGTGGAGCGAAATATCGGACACTGTGCCGAACAATACGCGGTACAACCAAATAACACATCAGCGAGCTGCGCAGCACAACCGCGAAAACCTACAGAGGAGGTGCTGTTCTCTAGAATGTTCGTATAGCGCAGTTCTCTCTGTATTATTAACAACATCATTATTATCAGTACCCGCTTAAACCTGTAAAGAGTCACAGAGGGCCGGAGTCTATCTTTGTGACCCTCGGGTGAAAGGCGCTCTATAAAATGCTATTATTATTATCTCGGCAGACATGGTGCAAGGCATGGCTGTACCCGGGATGGGGCGCCAGTCCATCGCAGGACACCAGAGGCAATTTAGGCCAATTAACCTAGGCAGCATGTCTTTTGACTCTGGGAGGAAACCGGAGTCCCCAGCAAACACCCACGCATACACGAGGAGAGCCTGCCAACTACACACAGAAAGGCACCCGAGCTGGAAATCGAACCTGGGGCCTTGTGGCTGTGATGTGGCAGCGCCACTCACTGCACCATTGTGCCGCCCCGATCGCCAACACGTGTTCAGTCAAATGTTTTTAACGTGATTCTAGGTTTTTAACGTTATTCTGTCAGCAGTGGGAGAGGGATTGAGCAGCTTTAAGTGGGCAATGGTGAGCAGGATAAGCTGGGTGCCAGGTGACAAGGCAGTGAGCTGCTGCCAGTCCAGTGTCCGTCACTTTCCAGGGCCTCCCGTGTACCCTACCCTCACATTGATTTCTTGTGCTCTCTTAGGGAAGTGTCGGACCTCGTCCTCATCGATCCTCTCACGGAAGAGCTTTTCCAAGAAGATTCTTGGCGTCAGTATTGGTGAGACCTGCTGTTTATGCATGGTTTTTATTCCTTGCTGCAGTTGCATTTCAACATCCACGCAAATGCATGCATTTTTCTTCAGTTGCATTTCAGAAATCATGCATAAATATGGCTTGCTTTTTCTCGTTGCGGTTGCATTGCCTACCGCAGCACTTTGCTTCATAAGGCTGAAGTATAACGGTGCATTTACGCCGCAATTTTGTGGCTCTAAACAGTGTTTAGGGTGGCACGGGGGTGCGATGAGTTGCGCTGCCGCCTCACAGCAAGGACACCCGGGTTCTAATCCCGGCTCGGGTGCCTTTCTGTGTAGAGTTTGCATGTTCTCCCCGTGTCTGTGGGTTTTTGCCAGGCAGTCCGGTTTCCTCCCACAGTCCAAAGACATGCTGCTGCATCGGTTAATTGGCCTGCGGATTAAATTGCCCCTGGTGCCTTTGGATGGACTGGCGTCCCATCCTGAGTATCGCCCTGCGTTACAGGGTTAAGCGGTTTCTAAAAATGGATGGATGGAAAAACAGTGTTTTAACACTGGATATAAAGTTGCATGTGTCTCCACAATACACAAGTTTGTTCGAAACTACTTTGAAACGTATTTTGTTATACATGCAACGCTTTTGGAGGGTCACATGGTAGTAGTGGTAAAGCAGAATCTGAAGTGACGTACATGACAACATGGATACTATAAATAGTTGGTAAAGATGGAGTCCTGCAATTGCTTGCTCCACTAGAGGGGACTGTAGAGAGCCTATATAGTTGAGACATTAATAATGAAACTAAATCTACAAGGGAAACATCACTCGCAATGTATTTCCTCATATTTCTCACAACTGTCTGGTTCTTTATATTTTAGTCATAGGCTGAGCAGGTGCCTCTGCTTAGAATCCCTCCTGGGCCATCTGCACTAGGGTTTCGAGGTGAGGGTAAAGTTCAGGCCGCGGCCTCTACAATATCATTTATTAAAGACACGGGCGCTCGTTGAGAGCAATGGCTCGGTTACGTGCAAGCGTGATGCAACGGGGGAAGCAATCAAATTGCATTATTTAATATGGGAGGCTGCACAGAATTTGAGGAATGGAACAAAGTTACATGCTAGAAAGTTGTACCATTCAACAACAACTTTAGCCAAGCAGTGTTGTTACTTTGAAGGCTGTTACACAGTACAGTACCACATCGCATTACCCACCGTCACTTATTCGCTTTGTCCACCTTTCTGCCATGACGGTGTAACTGTTATTTTCTGTAGATGTCACAAGTCTGAGATTTTCAGATATCTGCCCCTACGCAAATCGGCAACGCAACGAGTCGGATTTAACATGCAAACGTTTTACCTCATTGCAACGGAGGGCCTGTACATGCGTAATTGATCGTTGTACATATATGGTGGGGATTGGTTGATCTTCCCTCGCGAAGTTTCGCCTCCCACGTTGGAAGCATCATCAGGCAAGGGAAAGAGGGAGAGCGCTTGATACGCCTGTCCCGAAAGAAGAGCTCTGAAGAGCAACCATCATGAATCGAGCCGTGAAAGCCTACATCAGTACATGGTGGGACTCGTTGGTATTTTCTCACGACTGTAGACATTGCGCCTCTGAATTCTCGTTGCGTCTTTACGTCCCAACCCATAGGAACCAGCAGCTGGTGCCCTCTCTGCAGATGTTGCACTTGTCGGCTGCCATGGGCCTCAGCCGACTGGGTCTCATCACCGGCCTCATGCAGCAGCCGTTGACGGGGGCCGATGTCACTGATGACATGGTCAGCAGGCAGGCAAGTGTTGCCACTGACTGCGATAACACAAGTGTTACGATGTTTAAAACGCCAAATAGGCACCTTTCACGAAGTGTCCAGTTTTTCAAGAAGTCACACGTCGCTTGCAGCAACAACACGCAAACAAAATGCTTTGATAATGTACGCATTGTCCTTGAAACTGATTGGCCCACACCAGAGATGGCTTTCTTTATAGCTTATTCTCAACGGTGTTAGCCAAGTGTTGCCAAAAGGTGAGCAGTTTAGGACAGAGCAGTTTATGACAATGCAGATATCAATGCATTAGTACCTCGGGTCGAGCTGTTAAGACTATGGGTACCCTTTTGGCAGTACAGTCATGCGTCGCTTAACGTCCATAATACGTTCTGTGAAATAGTACGTTATGTGATTTGGACGTGCGAACAACATATTATATACTTATCAAAGCTATATATGGGATGCTGCAGCGCATTGTGACCCTCGGGTTAAAGGCGCTCTATATATCGCTATTATTACCTGTACTGGCGTCTTGGTCTAAAGTTACCAGATTTTACTATTACCCCGAAATTTACTTAAATGGGATTGTACAAAAGCTGCATCATTACCAACTGCAAAAGTGCTGCAAACTGTGATGCATAACACGCTGGTGATAGCGGAATACAGCGCGTCAGCTAATTATCTCATCTCCCCAGATATTGCTTGGAGTCCTGTGTGTAGCACCAGGTTTCTAGTTACCGGAGTGATGCATGCCACACAGCTGTGCCATTTTAGTTCTGCCTGCATGCCCATGTTTATTAACTCCCTCTAATGCTGTTCTCTCTGTGGACCGTAAAATAAATGACTGTAGGCTGGAGGAGTAGCAAAACTCAACCAACTCTTTGCTGAAGTCCAATCGTGGCTATGACACCTCGACGATGACTTTTAGCTCCTGAACATACCGCTGCCGTACACAATAATAGAGCAGAATTGTATTTGCATTCTTGTCCATGGGTTGACCTGCATAGTTGCCATTGTGCCTTTGACAGGGCTCTGTGATCCATCCATTGCCAGAAACCGCTTAAACCTATACAGGGTCGCGGTGAGCCGGAGCCTATCCCGGCACACACAGGGCAGAAGGCAGGGCTATACCCTGGATAAGACGCCAGTCCATCACAGGGCTGCGGTGTAAATTTAATCAGCAGCCCAATTAACGTATGCAACAGTATGTCTTTGGACTATGAGAGGAAACCGGAGTGTCCGGCGAAAACCCACACGGACACGGGGAGAACATGCAAACGCCACACAGAAAGGCACCCGAGCCAGGATTCGAACCCGGGAGCTTCTTGCTGTGAGGCGGCAGCTTTGTGCAGCGCTTTGTGACCCTCGGGTGAAAGGCGCTATATAAATGCTATTATTATTACTCACCGCGCCACCATGCCGCCCGGGCTCTGTGATGTCGTATCGTTTTTGGCAGCGCTGCGACCCAGAATGTGCTAACGCTTGTTCACATTCGCGGGGCACTCTGGGAACAGATGTGTCGCCTGAACGTTAAATATTAGTTAATCAAGGCCTGACCTCCTACGTCAGCCAAAACAGTGCCAGCTGCAATACCCATACGAGTCTGTGCCGTGAGCCAAGTTTTCCACATGACCTGTGGGAGATGTTTTGACATAGATTGCTTGTCCATGGTTACACTTATTCTAGCATATTTTTAAAATGTAAATGACCATTATTATTATACAGCTCAATGCTATTTTGAGGATTATGTACGATAACATTTGCAGTTATAAAGTTAGAAATGGCGAGCCGATGGCAGTTGATATGTACCCGGTTGCTTATTTACTGTATTTGTTTTAGTTAATTGTTTAAATATGTTCTTCTATTTCAGTATGTGTACATTAAAGTCCATGTGGAAGAGTAGGCCAAATACCTTTTGCAAGGGTTCTAGAACTCCCGCGGGTAAAGGCCCTCGTGCGAGCAGTGGTGTAAGTGATTGCAGGACTCCATCTTTACCTTTACAGTACAATTATAAATATAACGGAGTAAGTGTTTTATGTATGTATGTATGTCCGCACCAAGGACACCGGGTTCGAATCCTTCATAAGCGCAAATTTTAGTTGCACAACACTGAGGGTTTTATATCTTATTTCAGCTTAACTTTCCACCTATTCAATACTTTTATGAAACCTTAACACTATTTCAGCTTTAAATTCCCACCTTTGCGCTAGTATCATCAACTCTCTTAAGCACTTTTCCGCCTTTAGCACGACGTCAGCAGAACGTGTTACACGCCTGGAACAAGATCGCCAATAGGGTGGGTACTCCGCTAGTACGTATAACCATTAGACGTTTGCCACGTATCTGTACTCGTAAAGAACGAAGACGCGCGTCCTTCACAAGCGGTAGATCCTTTTCTCTCGGGAAGCGACCGTGACGAATGCGCCCGGACCTTCGTAGGTCGTGCTCCGGGGGGTGAGGGGGGGGTGAGGTTGCTCGGTGAGTCACGGTGCGCAGCGGTGAGGAGTGGACGGGCGTCGGTTAATCATGCCGATCTCCTGCCCCCTCGACAGAAGTACCTGCTGTGCAGTCCGCCGCACATGAGCGCCGCTGTGGAAGAGCACTTCCTCATTAACGAGAGCTTGGCTCAAGTCAGGTGAGTTGGCCAACTGCGAGTAATGTTTCTCATTCATTCGTTTTCAGAAACCGCTTAATCCCGTACAGGGTCGCGGTGAGCCAGAGCCTATCCAGGCAGATACAGGGCGCAAGGCAGGGCTATACCCAGGATGCAACGCCAGTCAATCGCAGGGCACCGGGGGCAATTTAGTCCGTAGGCCAATTAATCTATGTAGCAGCATGTCTTTGGACTGTGGGAGGAAACCCGAGTGCCTGGCGAAAACACACGCGTGCACGGCGAAAACACACGCGTGCACGGGGAGAACATGCAAATTCCACACAGAAAGGCACCCGAGCCGGCATTCGAACCCGGGTCTTGTGCTGTGAGACGGCAGCGCTACTGACTGCTCCACCGTGCCGCCCCCCCACAATTGAATGCATTGTGGTTAATGTAATTCCATCCTCCTCTGTCTGATAAGTGAGCGAAGACCCATGGCTGATCGACTTTTGCTTAGGCCGGGATCGACAGCCGAGTGGTTTACTTTGGAAAAACAAACCAAAGCTGCTTAATGCAGCCTCGTGATCTCAAAGGGTTTCAACGACAACTGGGTTCATTTTTGATCATGGGAAACATCCAGTGTCAGTGAAACGGATAATATTCTCACGTGGTGAAATGAAAGCTTTCATTGCAAGGAGCTGTGCCTACATAAATACAATTAGTATTTGATAGCGATTAGGATATTCATGGTCATGAACTTTGGGTAATGACCGAAAGAACGAGATCGCGGATACAAGCGGCAGAAATGAGGTTTCTCCGCAGGGTTGCTGGGCTCACTCTCCGTGATAAAGTGAGGAGCACAGAAATCCGGGACAACCTCGGAGTAGAGTCGCTGCTTCTTCGGATTGAAAGGAGCCAGTTGATGTGGTTCGGGCATCTGGTAAGGATGCCCCCCGGAAGGCTCCCTCGGGAGGTATTCCAGGCGCGGCCCACCGGGCGGAGACCTAGAGGCCGACCTAGGACACGTTGGAGGGATTATATCCTTCGGCTTGCCTGGGAACGGCTGGGAATCCCCCGGGAAGAGCTGGAGTCTGTTGCTGAGGAAAGGGATGTCTGGTCCACTCTCCTTGGACTGCTGTCACCGCGACCCTCACCAGGACAAGCGGTTTAGAAAATGGATGGATGGATGGATGGACCTGCAATCGAAAGGAATAATTCAGGCTAAAGTCAACATAATAATAACTATTATATTGATTTCCATTGATTTTCAATGGGACCAGTTAAATCAATGCATTTGGCTAGATTAGAATGCAAGCAATATATCATTCGAATTCAATTGGTGTTCCGCCCCAGTGTAATTGGATAGTCAAGGATTTTAAGCATACATGTATTCCTAATTGTGTGAATGCAAAGGCACGTACCTAATTACATAGTTGTGCTTTTCAACAGTGTGAGAACTGATGCAGATAATTAAACGTGTGAGGTTTGTTACCAAAAATACTTTAACCGCACGTAAAGATGTATCGTAATTTACAATCCATTGTCTCAGCCTCTCTGGACTGAAGGCATTAGATTCCACACAGCAGTCAATCAAATATTTACTGCCGGTCAAGGTGTCGGGGGCAGTGGGGATACGCGCGTTGTAATGTATTTCGTATCCGCGCACGTCCTTCACGAAAAAGGTCAAAGCCGGGCGATTACATTTTTATAACGTGAACTGGCGATTTCTATTATTTTATGACGTGTCAACCCGATGCCCAGTTACAGTGTGAAAATCCTTTAATATTGCATATCTCATCGCAAGGAGACAAAATCCGCATGATGTACATCGTGAATAAATTAAACCGAAAGAGCAATGAACTCTCTCGAACTGATTACACGTGGAGCTGTACAATGTCTGATGTCAGTGCTGCGTTTACAGACGAGCACGCTTGTTTGCTCAGCTGGATGTTTTCTATGAATTGACTGTCCTCCGACTGATAAATGGAATACGTTAAACGCCACTTTTTTGGCATCGTTAACCTTTTCTTGTTTCTTAAGAAAATATTCACCGTTAATTGATGCATATTTTAGAGAAACGTCGCGTTCGGGGACAGGTCCGCGGATTTGAATGGTCACCGTTGTTTTTATGGAATATCTTTCATATTTCCTTAATCAGCGTTTGCTTGAAGGCTAGTGGTAATGAGTATACCTTGCCTGACGATCTTTTATTCGTGGATTTGTGGGTCTCGTCAATGATTTCGTGAATAATGTATGGATGCCAAGCGTTTCCTTTCTTACCAAAACACTGCACACCAATAAGTGCTGCAATTATTTTGCTCCCTGTGTTCTATTGTGTCCTGTTGGCTATACCACAGCATGTTGTGTTTTTGCAATGTTTTTCCATCTTGTTGTCTTGCTGTTAACACGCTTGCAGTTACACGGCTTGCCAATGTGATTTTGGGACCAATGTACTTTTGGGAACTTTGGAGAGTAGAGGAACGCCTGATAGGGTTCTCCAGAAAGAGCAGCTCTTAGGAGCAATTCCCCAAAATTGGGTTCCATTCCGTGAAGAGCTCCCGGCACATGGATTTGAAATGTTGGACATGGTGCCAAACAACAGCTGGTGCAGTCCGCGAAAACCGGAGAGCTGTGCAGCACAACCAAAAAAACCTACGCAGAGGTTTAAAAACAACGTATACAGTTGCTTTCCCGAGTCCATTTAAAGTGATTACTAGTTGATTTAATTTTGTACGTTTTCTCTACCGTCAGCGACATCTCACAGTTCAAACCGTTATCGTCCCGAATTAACGTGACGGTGATCAATGGGAATTACTACGATGAGCTGCTGCCAGGCTCCGTTAACAAGGTTAGTACAAAACACAACCCAACTTCTCACATTTGCTCACTATTAAGCTTTCGCTTCCGCGGAGTCTCCTTGGGGAGCGCAGAACGTTCTAGCAACGTAATGTGGATCGTGTTCCAGTTGTAATGCTGATGTGTTTATTTCAAACTGAATTGCGTAAAAGCATTCAGCAGGGGACATATTCATATTCTAATCTGCTGGGTGGCTGATTCATATAGTTTCTTGGTGTCTATTTAAAAGCTATTGACTAGATTACTTTTCTGGATTGTATTGTGCACTTTGAAGCGGAAGCATATCAACCAAAAAGCTAACAAAAAATTGAGTTAATAACTTAAGCTAAACTGTAATGGTCGCAAATTGTTATTGTGTGGTTTTTAGTTTTTTACACGCGTGCACGCGGTGTATCAGTTTAAAGATGCATCATAGTTCCGGATCGGTTCATCGGTTGCTCTTTGGCATCGCTGGTACTAAGCATCAAACCAGATCCCAATTTCATCCCCGTTTTGACGATCTTGGATAAACACAAGTGAAGCCACAAGAGTTAAATCTGCATGCAGACCTTGCTTGGAGCCATTTGCCTTTACTGTGTTGCAGACAGTGGGGGTGACGTGTGATGCTCTAAATTACATGTACAAGGCCTGTGGCATGATGAATATGCAGGTTGGGGTGTTGTCAAACAAACATTAATGCAGCCAGATTCACAATGATAAAGTCTACAGTGAAAGAGACCTCATTGTAAACCTAATGTGTGGGTTTAAAAACGTCTAAATGCTTTTGGTCCGTGTCCTGTGTTCGTAATTGTCGATGGCACAAGCAACATCGTTCCCCATTCTTGAGACGTTTAACCGTATGCGTGTGCACATTAGCACCCGGCATTGCGGCGCAGCAGAACAATTATAAATTACATGCGTATGTCGCTGTGTATGCATGTGTGAGGGCTGTGGTGCAGAGGTTAGTGCACTGCGCTACGAATCCGGCTACCCTGAATCGATACCCGCTCATGGCCAACACCAGTGACGATTTTCTGAACTGGTCCTGGGCCTCCCCTAGGTCGTTGGTGTGGCGTGTAAGGTCCGCACCAGGTGTATAAGCACCGCACGAGGTAGAGAGAGACAAAGGCGGCCGGGCGTGGTGCTGACCACCCACCTCCTCATGTGCCGTGCTGGCCTTCATAGGTCCTCGCTAACAGAATTTTACCCTACGGTCTGATAAGGCTATACGGTAAATATAAAGCTTTATATGTATGTGTACACATTCGCATTACTGTGTATACTAAAACATTCAGCCAATAACACCCTATGTCATTGCCAGGTATGTTTAAGTGTTAGTCGTTCTGTGTGACCAAATATGCTGCACAGTGATCTATTTATAGGTCTCGATACAGTTAGTCAATCTTGTAACAATCTTCTCCTCTAAGATATCAGGCTGTCCCTTTCACAGTTTTCATTGGGAAGAAAGTAATAAAGGGTCATTACAAATAACAGTGGGGTGTCTCAAAATGGATCACCAAGATTACGTTGATGATGATGCAATAAAAATCGGTCATTTGTGAGCTCTAAAATGATGTGAGGCGATTTTGCATGAAACTGAAGCTATAAACTTCACCTCTCCTTCCTTGGGACCCTTGAATAAAAATGTCCATGGAATGTGAATCAATGTTAAGGCTATACGGTAAAACACTCTTCGTAGAAATAATGCATTTTAAAACACATTATAGGGAATTCAATAGATTGCTATGAAGAGTGTTTTTGTATAGATTTTTAACGCCCTTGTTTCTAGCTTTTTATTTAGTTATGAATATAAATCAGATGTATGCAGATTGGTAGTTGTATTATGGGATAAATGCACCAATGTACAGAAATTCCTCCTTCCCATTCCATCATTTTTGTGGCTTTATTGTATTTTATTCCGTCTCATCGTTATTCAAGGGGTTTGCTGCCGCTGTGGAGTGACGGCAGACTGGACCCACAATTGAGAGGTCGCCGGTTAAATTCCATCTCCAAGCTCAGCAGTTGCAGCAATTGGCAATTTTCTTAACAACCTCCACCCCCTCACCCCTACCTTTCTGTCCACCCAGCACTATGGATGGGTTCAATACCATTATCATAGTCCTTTGGTAAGGAACGTGTGTGTTGGGGTAAAGTGTAGGTATTTCACCTCTTAGACTATGTATGGCCAGGGTGGAAGAGTAGGCCAATGACCCGCTTCGAGAGAGGAGTTCAACAAAGCATCTTTCTCGTGGAGGCCCTTCCAGCAGCAACGACGGGAGGAAACTATTTCATGACGGCACGTTTTCCTTCACCGTAGTCGTATCGATGTAGGTTTTCACGGCTCCATGTGTGAAAATCGCTCTCAAGAGATGCTCTTTCGTGATAGCTGCGTCGAGCGTTCCTCCTGTCTTCTTTGCAACGTTTCGCCTCCCGCCGTTGTGAAATGCTTTCCGCGCGAGCGGGGTGGTTGGGTGATACGGATTGCGCGGAATATTGATCGCTGGCGTTTCCCGCCGTTGCTGCTGCCGTTGCTACAGGTGTTTGCGGAGGCGCAGCGGCAGTTCGTATCCAGCATCGCCCCGGCGACCCGGCACATGGTGGTGGATGGGACCGACCGGCACGGGCCCCACAGGAACCCGCTGGCGCTCGCTCGGCCCATCGCTCAGCTCGTGCACAGGCGGCAGGCCAGCGGCAAGTCGCTGTGAGCTGGGGTCGGGACGATTGGTCGATCCGAGCCACGTTGATCGACTGACCACTTTTGAACGACCGAGAATTAACGTTGCTCATTAAGCTGCCGACACCCACGTCACAAGAACGCACAGGTGTACTGCAGATGTAAAGACGCAGCTTTCAGCTCAACCGTTCACTAGCCTGGTGATGACTCCAATGTGGGAGGTTAAACGTCGCGGACGAGAGAGGACCAACGCTTGATACGGCTATCCTGAAAGAGTGTTTCTTGAGAGTAAATCTCGAGATTGAGCACATTCCACTTGCTTTGTTCGTAGGCCGGAAAAAAATGATGCTAATGTCAGGCAGTGGAGCTTTTTTAAAAGTAGAGAGAGAGCGCGCAGAAATATTTGCTTTGGGGGTTTTTAGTCAATTGAAGCTTCTGCTTTGAAAAGGGCCATTTCCCAAAATGGCCTGTTCTATACATGCCTGTTGTATGGCAGTGCTGTTGATACCCGTGTTTGATTTTTCACACGGTCTTGTGACAATGTAGCTCCTAATTTTTTTATTTGACTTTAAACATGGCTGTAAATTAAGACATTTGAAAACCCATGAGAGCGCAATTGCAAAGACTTGCAAGTGCCCATGTAGGCTTTCACGGTTGTGCTGCATATCTCTCTGATGTTCTATTTGTGTTGCGACGACCAGAACACACATCATCGAGCTTAATCTCACACTGAAAGCACTCTTTAAGCGGCGTTTTCTACAAATAGCACTGCATGGATGTTGTATTTGACAGAAACAACAGAGTTTCACTGCAGTGCGCCCTGCCCTGGGCCAGGAGTGATCTGCCTTGAGCCTCTGGTTGAACGTAATAAATATTTCACGACAACTAAATCTTGCAGGTAGTTAACTATTCTTTTTGGGATCATGTTGATTAATGTTTAATGGCTTCTGGCCTTGTTTACACCTTGCCCATATGGCTAACTTGGAAAACAAGGTGAACAATGTTCCACTTCAAAGCAGAATGGCGTCTCTGTTGGTGGCACGGGCGCTGTGCTGGGTGCATTCTCACCTCAAGCCCACACATGGCTCATGTGGTAATTGATGTTGATGAAGTTTTATTTCTGTGCGTAGATTATTCAGTGTGAAATCTTTATTGTTTAAGTCATTGGAACAATTACAAATGCGCCGAGGTCTCTGATTTTCTGTCTCCCCGTTGTTGATATGCCGTTCTCTCCACAGCGCGGATTATAAAAAACCCCAAAAAAAATTGTTGCTGATTTTCCGTGCTCTGTCGTTGTTGACATGTCGTTCTCTCCGCAGCTTTGTGCAGCGCTTTGTGACCCTCGGGTGAAAGGCGCTATATGAATGCTATTATTATTATTATTATTTTCTCGTTGCGGTCGGTACGGTTCATGAAGAAGGCCAGAGCACGTGGCTCAAAGTGTCGGACATCATGCTGAACTATATGTGGCACAACCTGAAAACAGCACGCATTCTATATTTCCGAGCACTCCACAGCCGTAAAAACCTACGCGGAGCTTAAACAAAGCCACGAGTTCGTGATAATGCACAGATGGGCAGCATCCCACGTGTATACAGGCAAAAAATACCGCTGTTAAAAAATGTTGCATAACAAATTCACATCTCTCAGCTGTCGCTGAACATTGATGTGGCAAAAACAATTACATTGCTCTTGTGCATGGGTTTTTGTTTTCTCTCATGGAAGAATTGCTTTGCTTGTCAAGAGAAAAACTGGAAACGGGTTTGGTGGTTCTTGACATGACGGCTTTCATGACCAATGTTGTCCACTATACTCCTTATATGCGTTGGGCACGTAAACAAATTTCATAAACCACCCGACACAGCCAACTAGTAAGGTTTGTCACGTGAACTAAACGTGCCAATCCTTTGGGTTTGCTCTCCAACATATCGGTGTGCGGAAGTAATTTACGAATTGGCACGTTTTGTTCAGGTGACAAATCTGACTAATCGGCTTTGTTGGGTGGAGGCAGGCTTACGACACTTGTGTTTTTTTACATCGTCCAAGCCATAAAAGGGATATTAAGGGTTTGGTGGTCCGTTACACTGATGTCCAAAATTAGTGCCAACTTGGCACCGAAAACAACCTTGGTAGTAGGCAGTCCTGAACACAGTGTAATGCAATGGCAAAACATTGTGCCAGAACCAAAATGCTGATTTTAACAATGATGGTTCCAACGTTGGAAGCGTCCAACATGGGAGGCGAAACGTCGCGAGGGAGAGATGGTGAGCGCTCTATATGGCTGTCCCGAAAGAACAGCTCTGAAGAGCAACCATCATGAATCGAGTCGTGAAAACCTACATCAGATTTTAAAAATGTCCTCTTTGTCCCTGATGATGCTAATAATAATAATAATAATTTCAATTTATATAGCGCCTTTCACCCGAGGGTCACAAAGCGCTGCTAGCTGTAATGTCAGCGAAATGTCGGTGCCATATTTTGAGGTAAGTGATGCATGTGCTCATTCGTTTGCTCCGGTATATCGACGGGTGCACTTCACTTACACACCTTCACATGACCTAAACTCACAAACAGAACCTCACTAAAAATGTCACGTTGATAATGGTAAATTGAATTACACAATGCTACTTATCTACTTAGCACCAGATGCGCGTGTTGGCAAAACAGCCAAAATATACTGCTTTGTGGTTATTTGACCCATTGTTGGTGATGGATAGGGTCACATTTGCAAAAACGTTTGGTGAAAAGGCTTATTCACCACCATTTAAACTAGACCCCATCGATGGCCTTAATAGATTCGCGATTCCGCGACAAAAAATCGCGATTCGATTCCTCGAATAGGCGTCGCTTCGCCCGAGTCCGGAAGAATCGATTAATCGATTCATGCGGTCCGGCTTGCGAATCGATTCACCGAGTATTGGTTATAGGAGACGGAATCGATCAATCTATTCCATCTCCCTTGGAGGAATCGATCCGTCAAAACCCGCTCTCTCTACAGGTAATCTTCTTTGCGATTCTTCGAAGCACGATGGTCAGCCTCTGGACATCGTTGTCTTTCAGCTCGGCCTCGAAGTGTTTGGTAGAATTCGCAGGCAATACCAAGTATTACCTGACAGGGATCGCGACGTGAACGCTTCTACCTTGACCTTAGCTTTTATATATTATATAGCGCCTTTCACCCGAGGGTCACAAAGCGCTGCACAAGGGCCGCGAAGAGAACGGCATGTCAACAACGATATGAGACTACCCCAGGAAAATGTGTGGGGGGCACGAGGGGGGGCACGAGAAGGGGCTATTAAGACCAAAGGACCTTTTTTGCCATTGTACGAAAAGGTCCTTTGGTCTTAATAGCTTGACCCGAGCTACAGATGCTCTGATCTTTGCTTTGTCCTGAGAGCATCTGCCTTGTGGCGGAAACTGGCTGAACACAGACCAGGCTACAGAGAAAGCCGTCTGGTGATGGCCAATAAGTTTGAAGGACAATGCATTGCGATAGCATTTATTTTGCATGGTTTTTGCCACAAGTATGTGTGGCTGCCTGCACACTGGAGCCTTTGCAAAAAGGTGTCCACTTAGTGTTAAAACATCTTAACACTGTGTTCTTATTGCCGGAAAGGGTAAATCCTCGTATTTTCTACTTTACCAATCAGATTATAAGATGTGTCCCCAACTGTTGCTGAAGAATTAAGAGGGGTAAAATATATACATTCATGGATATTTAAAGGTAGTTATACAATTCACTTCTATAATTTCCAAGTGATAAAAAATGTGAACCGCATCTTTAGAAACAAGTGTCATCACCTCGCCTTGAGTATAATAATAAGCGACATTCATAACTTTCGCGGAATTCATGAATAGAACGCATTGTGCAATTGATAACTCAGAAACGAGTATCAAATGGATGGCTTGTGTATTGTTAAACCTAGCGTGTCGTAAAGCTTGATATTGTGAACTTTTAAATTGTTGCCAAACTTAAGTGGTTCTTTCCCACATTCATCTTGTGTGTACGGTTGAAGGCAATTTGCCATTGTCAGTGTGGTTGATAGTCCGCAGAAGTACCACCCACCAATTGTTTCCCAATTGTAAAGTATTGATATTTTGTCACGTGTGTGTGTGTGTACTCGGGCAGCGGTGGAGCAGCACTTCGTGCGCCGCTCTATGAACACGGCGACGCGAGTTCAATTCCCGCTGAAGGCTGACGATTTTCTGAACCGGTCCTTAGCCTCCCCTAGGTCGAATCAGCCTCAAATGAATATACTACGTGGCGCGGTGTGTAAAAACCGCCACTCGGGAGACAAAGGCTGTCGGGCGTGGTGCTGCCTACCCACCTCTTCGTGTCCTTCATAGGTACTTGTCTGAGAAGCAGACCATACTATGGAACACTGCCTTGTCTGTGCTCTACTACCCAACATCTGCAGCTCAAAAGACCTTCCGGAGTTCAATGAAAATGCCAGGGGCTGTGTAAGGAAATGGGAAACTGTAATTTAACATCGCGCTTCGAAGAATCGCAAAGAAGAAGAAGCTCTTGTTGTACTTTAACACATACTTTTGGTAAGGTAGTTGTGCCTTGAACTGCAAGTTTGTGAATAAGAAGGATGTCGCTTTTGGTGGCCGTAGAAACGATTATTTCTATTTTCTAATTAAACACCAAAAGGCCAAGAAGCAATGTCGTGCGATGTTTTGATGTAAAAAACACGAACTGGGAATGTTTTTCAAAGGTTATAAACTGATTGAACTGTGGATAATTTGGCGGGAATGCAAACACCTGACAGCCCACAGTTGGTCAGATAATTTTTGGATGTTTAATGCTTGTAGCAAGCAGATGGGGACAACGATAAGAATGGTTAATAACTATGGGCACCTAAGTATGGTTTGTGATGGAACGCTCACAAGGCATCTGGCGCCTGAATTTGTTACAACCTATGCCCCACAATAACCCCTACATCACCCAGTCTCCAACTCTTTAAGATTGACTGCATACAATTAATTATTGGACGCACTCTTAAACCGATTTTCTATCTTCGTAAAATATTGAGAATGACAAGCGTTATTCAGCACCGTATGGATTATTTGCCATTAAAAATGCTAATCATGGAGCCAAGTGGATTAATGAGCTTGATGGCTTTCGAGATGAGTGGACACAATTAGATATTTGGTTTTTTTGCATAAGCAAGTCTTCTCTTGATCCGTCATGCATTTTTTCAAGATGTCAAGATTTCAACAACGTCATTATCGGTGTGCTCATGAATGTTCGTTACATTTATGAACCGATGCAATTTCTTTAAACGGTAATGATCACGTGTACATTGTTATTATCAATCTACTGGTGTATGAGTGCTTCCAAAACCCGGGCCTCTTTCATGATCCTGTCTCGTAACATAATTGTATACATTTTGCAGAAATGTCTTAAGCTGTTAATAGCACTAAACCATTAGTTTTTCTTTGATTTTAAGTGCAGTCTTGCTTGTCATTTTTATTTATGCCGATGTAACTAGCTCAACACAAACACCATCCCGTATTTTTGTTACTAAATACTAGTCGTTATTGTCATGAAAATCATCATGAAGCAGAAACATTTTGACCATTGGTCGTATTCGTGAATTTGAATTATTTTACACGTGAATATGTATTTGGATCTTTGATTTAAACAAAACACATCAGTATTATAATGGCAATGTATGCTGCACTATAATTTTGCAGAGACTGGGAGAAAAGATGCATAATTGCAAAAGACAGCAGTTGAAATTGTTTCTCCGAATAAAAAAAGCTTGTTAATAAGCAGTTAGGAGATAGTTATTTTTTCAGTCGTAATTTAAAAGCGCCTTACGCACGACTGCCCTATTTTTACTCCACCTCCTGTCTCGCTGTAGCATCTTTGTGGGAAATGATGCAAGGGACCGATTGCCAACTGCAATACAAAGTCATTCTGGCAAGGTGTGCTCAAAGAAAATGCTCTGCAGATTATATTTTACAGGAGACAAATCGAATAATTGAAGATGTTGTTATAATGTCATGAAATCATGGGATAATTGTGAGTGTAGACTCTGCCACGACGGTGGCGCGGTGAGTAGCACTGCCACCTCACAACAAGAAGGGTCCGGGTTCAAATCCTGGCTTCAAATCCGGGCTTGGGTGCCTTTTTATGGAGTTTGCATGTTTTCCCCGTGTCCGCGTGGGTTTTCGCCGGGCACCTCGGTTTCTTTCCCCAAGTCCAAAGACATGCTGCTGCATAAGTTAAATTGGCCTGCGGACTAAATTGCCTCCGGGGCCCTGTGATGGACTGGCGTCCCATCCTAGGTGTAGCCCTACCTTGCGCCCCGCGTCTGCCGGGATAGGCTCCGGCTCACCGCGACCCTGTACAGGATTAAGCGGTTTCTGACAATGGATGGATGGACTCTGCCACGTAGCCTAAATGTATCTGGCAGGGGGGCTCTTAGTTTTGGGCATTTGTATTGGATCCTCTTGAGGCATTTTCAATCTTATCGGCAGTGTGGGGCTTTTTTAACGAGCGCCTCCACCTCTACGTTTAAAACCCGCTGATCTCTATTGCGAACCCCGTTGACCCGGTATGGACCTGGATTTATGTGTCGCTGCCTCCTCCAACCAGCGTGTGGGCTTGCGAGACCTCGTCGTGCCCTAGGGTACTTATTCCTAGTAGGATTTGTACAATGGTACTACATGTGAAAGCTATTTCATTCGAATCGACAGGTTGTTCTTAATTGATGCAACATGAGGCGTCATATTTGCATATTTATTTGTGAAAAGCGGATATTGGTATTTTTCATTCAGTCGTTAATCCTGAACAGGGTGGCGGTGAGCCGGAGCCTTTCCTGGTAGGCATAGGGCGCAAGGCAGGGCTATACCCAGGATAGGACGCCAGTCCATCACAGGGCACTGGGGGGCAATTTAGTTAGGAGGCCAATTAACCCATGCAGCAGCATGTCTTTGGACTGTGGGGGGAAATCGGAGTAACCAGCAAAAACCCACGCGGACACGGGGAGAACATGCAAACTCCACATAGAAAGGCACCCGAGTCGGGATTCGAACCCGGACGCTTCTTGCTGTGAGGCGGGAGCGTTACTGAACGCGCCACCGTGCCGCTCGAATTTGGTATTTGTTTTAGTTTATATATGTCAACGGGGAGCAGTGGCACTGTTCTGTGAACCCGATGACCCAAACTCAATTCTCAGCCACGGCTCAAATAAAAGCAAGAGGGTCGTCCTTCACGAAACCGCACTCTCCATCGTGGGGAAGTATGGTCAAACAACCCCCATGACTAACACGGTGTGGGGAAGCATTTTCCAGCAGTCGATTGACAAACGGCTGAGAATGTCTCTTAAGAGTTGCTGTTTGGTGAGCATTCCCCCTAGTGTGCGACGTTGGACCTCCCACGTTGGAGGAATCATCAGGCTTCTGGCAAAGGGCTGTAGCGAAGCAATATTTCCACATGCGGCAAAACTATACTGTTCATGAATAATGCGACAACCCTAAACCTGGAGGCGGGCAGGATTTTGTCATCTGCTGTCACAGGCCATGGGAAGAAAAGGCAATTTCTTTAATAACCCCTTCCTGCATCCTCACCAAGTCTTGTGCACCTCCATGCTCATTAGACTTTACCTATACAGGCTCACCGATTGCTTAGGATTGTATATATTGGTTCAACTGTAATCCTGAAGGTCACGCACTAGACCCTGTGTATATTATCAATATTGATAATATGCAGAGGGTGTATTTTACAGTAATTAGGTTCTATTTTTGATGCACTGCCATGGCTTAACCCCTTCGTGTTTTGGTTGGCAGAAGCAAGTGTGTGCAATGACGACTTTGTTCAGTCTTGTGTCGATCACTAAACATCCATATTGTCCGAATCCCGGATAGGGGGCCTCTCTGTGTGGACTTTGCATGTTCTCCCCGTGTCCATGTGGGTTTTCGCCAGGCACTCCGGTTTCCTCCCACAGTCCAAAGACATACTGCTGCATAGGTTAATTGGCCTGCTAACTAAATTACCCCGATGCCCTGTGATTGATTGGTATGGGGGGGGGTATAGCCCTGCATTGTGCCGTGTGTCTGCCGGGATAGGCTCCGGCTCACGGCAACCCTGTACAGGATTATGCGGTTTTTGACAATGGAAGAAAATGTACATTGGAAAGCCAGCAATGTCTGGATATGAATGTCAGTCTCATATTACCACCTGCTGGTTGATTTCAGTAAGTTCATTTTATTGTCTGTGAGTTAGGTAATTTTTACAAATGTTTACATTAATTTCACGCCGTTTTCCACCCACATTCGTGTCACTCAATCCCTCACGTACTGAACAGCGATGTTCAGTGCACAGCTGAGTACAATGTTTCGGATAATATTGTAAATCAAGCGAGACCTGGGAAGGCTTATCAGCTCATTGCAGCAAGGCTTACGAAGCACTGCTGTTTAAGTAAGCCCATTACAGATTTTACACATTTGATTACGTTTAAAAGCCGTTGAAAAAAAACATCTACCACGTGATCCAATGTGATTTGTGAAATATACGAAGTGTATCTTAATTTACATTTTCGTCGTGGTTGTTCATATGTACAGTCCTGGATTCTCATGTTGCAGGTTTAAATTCAATTCCCCCTCCAGTTGACTCTCACTTACGTCTGCCATTCAGTTTTAATAATAATAATAATAGCATTTATATAGCGCCTTTCACCCGAGGGTCACAAAGCGCTGCACAGAGCTGCAGAGTGAGTATTGACGCATGAAATGATGGGCTTTCACTCAGCACATGATATTTAACGTAACGGGTCAAGCACTGTAAAAGGGTACGTTATTTACCGTGTATAACACATGCAGTCTGTTTTAAATAGATAGATGTGTATTATTACAGCAGAAAAATACAGAGTAAGCTTGCAAGCTCTTTACAGGATTCCCGCGACACAAAAAAACAAGCAAATTTACAAAAATAAGTACAAAATATGTTCTAAAACTAACAACAAAAATATATATATATAACCATTTACACACAGCATTGTGCATAAGTGACAAAATAAATAAATGAGTGGTGTCATCACACGGTGAAGGGACGCAGCATAAAAAAAAAAACCTTTCGGCGTTTCAAACGAATGTCTTTTATTCATCTGAATTGAAAATCTGACGGTTAAGTGACGTTATACAGCTATACTGCTGGGAGCGTCTGTAAGTCAGATGCTGTTGCTGCCTTACAGCACGTTCATTTATAGACCGCTCCTGTTATCTCTAAGCACTGTATGGAGCAAGCACATCGGCTGGTCAAATTTGGGCCTCGCAGGAACAGCGTGACCTTGAGACACCGAAGCCGACGGTTGCCAGTCCACAACCTGCACTCTCCACCTCTCAGTCAATCGGTCAATTCCATGGACCGAACATCGAGCATCCGTCAGGGGGCCGACACGTCACCTCAGCCTCCCGACGGAGCGGGGCCCTCAGCCAGAGAAGACATCTGCCCGGAGATGACCTCCCGGATGGAGTGGACTCCTTCGAAGGAGTCCATCCCGTGGGCGGACGAGGAGGGGCAGGAGGATGCCGACCGCGACCACCTGCGCTGCCTCAAGGTGGTCGCCGACAAGATGCGCCTGCAGACGCGCAGGCCCTCCTACCTCGAGTGGCTGTCGTTCGTGGAGCGGCAGCCCCCTCCGAGCGCCGCGCGCCGGGCGCTGGCCGGTCGCTCGGCGCCCCGCGGCCCCCCGTGGGCGCCGTGCGCCGTGCCGGACCCCCGTCCCGGCACTGGCGGCGCCACGAGCTGCGCAAAGGGCAACGCCGCGTCAAAGGAGGCACGCGTGGTGCAGTGGCGCGGAGGCGAAATTGGACAGACGCTCACGTGGCTACGAAGGCAGCTGGTACGTGTGCACGGGTGGCGGGCGGCACGGTGGTGCAATGGCAGTACTCGTGCCTCACAGATAGTGCCTGTGTGTTGTCTAAGGGGTACGCGTGGGTTTTTGTCGGATACTCAGGTTCCCTCCCATATCTGAAAAAAGCACTATTGTGCCGATAACATATTAATATATTTAGGACGCGCTGTCTGGCAAATATTGGTGCTGGTGGGGGAACAATAGCATAGTGACTAATGCACAGCACTGGAGACTCAGTGACCCGAGTTTAATTCCTGGCCACGGTTAAAATTAGCGACATCCAAGTGATATCTAAAAAAATTCAAAAGGCTATCGTTAAGCAACGAACCGACCCATCTGTAAATTAAACTGCCGCAAAATTCCTAAACCGACTCGTTCACAAAGCTGGAAAAATCGGTACAGCACCTTCATCACGACGGCAAAAACTCCGCAATTACATGCGACGCCGCGGGATTTTGCGGTGGCTGTAGTGGGTGGTGACCGGTGGTGCTGCGCGGCTTCTCCCGCAGGTGGAGATGCGAGTGCAGGACCAGCAGCTGGCGCGGGGGCTGGTGACAGTGCAGGGCGCCGTGTCACGCCTCAAGGTGGCGAGGCTGCTGGGCGGCCCGTACGGGGATGAGGGCCCCGCCGGGGACGAACCAGCGGCCGACGCGGCGCTCGTTTAGAACCCGCGCATGCGAGAACTGCTCTCGAGAGATGCTATTTCCGGGCGGCACGGTGGCACGGTGAACAGCGCTGCTGCCTCACAGCCAGCAGGTTCGAGTCCCGGCTCGGGTGGCCTTTCTGTGTGGAATTTGCACGGTCTCCCCGTGTCCGCGTGGGTTTTCACCGGGCACTCCGGTTTCCTCCCACAGTTCAAAGACATACTGCTGTCGAGGTTAATTGGCCTGTTGACTAAATTGCCCCCCGTGCCGTGATGGACTGGCCTTCCATTTGGAGTATAGCCCTGCCTTGTGCCCTATGTCTGCCGGGACAGCTTCCGGCCCACCGCAGGATTAAGCAGTTTCTCACAATGGATGAATGGATGAGATGCTCTTTCCAGATAGCCATGTCGGGCATGCCTTCGCTCGCCTCCGCAACGTTTGGACGCTTCGTCAGCCTCATGATGGGTTCAGCGTGGGAACCGAAGCACTCGACACGGCTCGTCCCTAAAGAGCAGCTCTTCAGAGCAATTCTCAGTCAGCCTTGGAACGAGATTACCACCGCAGATTTCACACAAAATAAAAGCATTTAATCGTGAAAATCACCATTTCAAATGTTTTGTGTTACACAACAGATGCAATTGTACAGTTAACCGAAAGTTTTGACAAAATCAATTTAGGTTCTATATTGCTGACATCACCGACTATTCAATTTTTGCAGTTTACGGCTGCGTCAGTGGGGAAACAAGTTTGGATTCTTTGAGCCATCTGCACCTTGGACATACCAGTGTGTCGTAACCGCCAAGTTTGCCCCTTAACGTCTGTTGCAAACGTGCGGCGTTATTGTGCTCCTTTAAGCACGACTGCTGTCAAATTCTCCAAAGTTCTTTGGTAAAAGTTGTTTAGTAGCAATGACAGCAAAACTTTTCCCCCATCAGGCCCTTCCTTTTTTCACCGCTAACTTTCGGACTTAAAATCTCTACAGACAAGTTTCAGAGAATAAATAAAACACATTTTGGGCCTTGGACAATGTTAAATTAAGCACGACAAACACTGTAAACATTATGGCTAACCTGCTCAGCAAAGTAAATGAGCAGGTGCCTCCCGAAATCATTATTTGTACGGGATGTGGAGTAATACAAGGGAACCACAATTACTGTTACAGCCGCAATATAGAAAACTCAACAAACCAGTCAACCATTCAGCGTCACACGAGCAAGAGGTCATCACGGTCAAAGTCGTAAAAGTCTCCACGCCTCGCCAATACTTTATAGCTTCTATCAGATCCTACAGCCGCTGCAGTCGACACGCGACCCCCAAGATCTGCCCTAACAGTCCCCCACCAATCCGGTCTCGGGTCTTGCCCACGTTTGCCCAACTCGCGGAGACCACTCCAATGCCACCCCGACACCATGCCCTCCTCCACCTTGCGTACGTATCTACCGGCGCAACCGTTTCCGCCGTACCACATCTACAACAACCCACGGCCACGTTCTCTTCTGAAATCCTACGCTCGGTTATTTCCTGCCTTGCCGCCGCGGAATTCCTAGCATCTGCGACCGCTGCGCTCAAACGATGGCTTTCACGGGGTGCGCTCGTGGGGTGTGGCTCCCCGTACGCTCACCGCCGACGCACGCTCACCGGCACCGCACGCTAACGGAGGTGGCGGCGTTCCTCTCCGGCGCGCGTAACGGCTGACCGACGTCGACGCCCGGCGCCAGACCTCAAGCGTCGTTGACGCTCGCCACCAGGAGCCCGTCGGACCAGAGCGAGAGGACGAGCTGCTCGCGCTCGGCGTCGCTGGCGAGCGGCAGGTCCCTGACGGGCACGGTCGCCCCCGTCATCAGCTGGCGCAGCGCGGGCAGGTGAGGCAGGGCCAGGCGCAGCCCGCGCACCTGCACGGCAACAACGTACGAAGACGGCGATGGGTGGTTGTTGTTGTTATTGCTAGCGGAAATACCCGGTGATCTCGCGAGCTCTGGCTGTGGGATTCCTGCGACACAACACTGACTCTCCTATCTCTAACACTTTCAAGCTCTGGATGCGGGATTCCTGCGACACAACAAATGCTCAAACTAACTAACACACGCAACGTATAAAATCGCATGGTAATACAACGAACTCACAGGGCCAAATTGTGCAAGGATGAAACTCTAACCATAACCTGAAAGGAAACAGTAACACACAGTTTTGCACAGGACAAAAAAAACCAATAAATTAATGAGAAACGGAAGTGCAACAGTGTAACAGTCCGATGGGAACAAATTGAAAAGGCAAGATCCCCCATAGAGCCTTAACAGACATTATGGTCAGGTGTTGTTGGCGAGCACCTAGAAATGATGAGACGGGACATGAGGCGGTGGGTGGCAAGCACAATGCCCGGCCAGCTTTGTCTCCCCGGTGGCGTTGTTTATACACCGCATGGCACCAAAGTCCGCGTGTGCCATATACACGATGCGTCAAAGCCAGCGCGGCACACGCGAGCGACCGTGCCACCTAGCGTGCACACGTGTTCACAATAATCACCTCTTCCGCCTCCTCCGTCGGTGACCCCATCATGTGCCTCTCTCTCGAGTTGAGGAGCGAGTGGTAAACAAACACCACCTCGGACACCTCTTCACCCTGCCAGGATATGGGGGGAAAACATTCGACGTTTCATCAATTCCGTTTTCAACTCCAACGATACTTAATAATATTGAATAATACTTTCTCAAACCTGCTGCGCAAACAAACTGTAGATGCGGATGTCGTGGCAGCGCCCGTACACAAGTGCATGCTCCCACCTCCTCCCGCAGCGGCTTGTCGACCACTAAAGCCATGTGGTCTGGGAACAGCATCCTCACGCAGTGCTGCAACTTGGGAATGGGACCAACTGAAACAAGAGTTATGCCGACAAGCCGGGCAAGCCAGTTCACTAGCTGGGCCGCGAGCTTCAGATGGAAAGGAATTCACAAAAATAGATTTCAACCATACGTCAATACAGTGGTTTATTTTTTTACCTTCTATCAGTGTGAATGTGTTTTGGTTTTACAGGAACTGACCAAAAATATTCCACTGATGGCCCTTATGCCAGCAGTGGCATGAGCAAGAAATTGCAGGGCTGCACGTTTTAAGTTTGTATGATTAAGCTTTCAGCAAATAATGTAATGATTGTTCAAAGGCCATAGATGGGGTCCTGCTGGTGTAAAATGCCCCTGGAAATAATTCCATTTTATTAGCTGCAAATTAAGTACTGCAATTTCATATTCACCGACAATAAACGTTCCACCAGTGTAAGACGGCGTGTTGTTTAGTCCACCGGAGTCCGATTCCCGCCGATGGCTAACATCAGTTGACGCGTGATATCTGAAACGGTGCTGGGCGCTGAATCATCAACCAACCCGCAATGACCAGCACGGTGAGGTACGGTCAAAAAACAGCCTCTCTTCAGCCCCTATAAATGACAGCTAGGAGTTAGAGAGGCCATCATCCTGCAGTGAACTGAAATGTAGTTTATTATTAATGATACATAATTTTGTCCCATCTATCCTACAAAAATTGTTTTCAAATGGATTTAACCCCAGCATGACACGGTTGAGCAAATATTAATGCCATTTTTCTACCATAATGCACCATTAAGGTTGGGCCGAGTCTAGCAGTGCGGAGTGCTGGGCTCTTCAGCTCTCCACACTCCCTTCACACTCGTGTGAATCCCGATCGATTGAACGGATAACGAGCAAGAGTGACTGCTGCTCCGAATCACTCCTCCCAATGCTTTCAATAGCATAGCTGAAGCTTCTGGCTGAAGTGGTTTGTTATTAGACCCTCCACCGCTGCGCTTTCAGGTTGCACCGTGTGTCGTTCGGCACGACGCCCGACGTTTCGTTCCATGTGATGGGAAGCTTCTTCAATTCCTCAAATTCTTAACACGTGGAATGAAATGGGACATCGTGCCGCACAACATGCGGGACAAACCGGAAAACGCGTCAGAGACGGCTACACAGCACGCTGGCAGCGTGAGGTTTTTCCACACGACGGTGGCCACCCCAGTGGATCGTAACCTCATCGCGGTGGAGAGGTTTGCGTGTTCCAATGAACCCCAGAGCTATGTCACCTGGAGTCTAGCACTCCTGCTAGAGTCTGGGGGGGGTTAAAACAAATTACGATCCGAAGACGCTCCGACTAAAATAGGTTGGTGTAAGGAAGGGCATCCGGCCGCAAAAATTCTGCTGCAATACCTGCACCATTTGGGTGCACAACGAGCCGACCCGGGTCAACCTGGATAGCGGCCGTTGAAACCGGCAATAGTCTCCCCGGCCCCCCCAGGTCTTCGCCGAACCCCAGTCTGGCACTGACCAGGGCTGCCCGGTTGGGAGTCAGACGTGTGAAAGGGTGGCAGCCGGTTTGCCACGAAGTCGCGTTTCATGCTGTGCGCCTGCAGACTGGAAGAGCCCAAGAGCCGCCTCGACAAGACCCCCAGCAGCTCGGCGATCCTCTCCCCACTGCCCGACTGCTCACTGTTAGTTCCCTGTAACGGCGATATGCACAGTGTCACAGAAAACGGGTTTCTCGTAGCCGATACTACGATCAATATGTGCGTGCTTGGTGACGCCACGCGCTACACTGACACCAACGTTCTCGTCTTTAACGTTCCACCACCCGTTGAGATTTTCGATATTAAATTCAGTCGTGAGAAGTTTTTATCGGCTAAGATGTGATCCGTACGTAAAAATAAAATCCGTGTAAAATGTGACAATCTTTTGGGTGATGGAGGGTTAATTATAATTTTAAGATTCTGCAAAGCAAATTGACCGAGAAGCATATTTTTCGACTCAATTATAAAAATATTATGTCACAGCGATTTACAACTTCTATGGTATATTGCAATGTAAAGTAATTTTCTACACTCATTTTCACAGATTGAATGCATTGACTTCAACTGCATTTGAGAAACAGCATGTGGTTTTATTTTCCCAAATGTGGGCCGCACAAACGTTCGTCTTCTTAACAAGACTGAACAAAATTGAACAATCGTAAACCAGCGGTCGCCGATTCATTCAAATTGCTCTTTTTCACATCCCAGATGCCTCTTGTTCTTTGACAATTCCAAAACTTTTCAAGAAGTAAAAAGTATCTTAAGGAGGCTCTTCTCACCGTGAGGAAGCGGCGCGGCAGCCCGCGGCGGAACGGGATCTCGTCCCGCGAGGCCTCGGAAACAAGCGCCGGCAGCGTGTCCAGCAGCAGGTCTCCCCACGTGCTGTACGGTCAGAGGCAGGGGTCACACCGGAGCAGCCTTTGGCCACACAGACATACCCGGCACGTCGGCGCAGCGGTAACATTCGCGCCTGACGGCAAAAAGGCCTCGGGTGAATCCTGGCTCAGCTGCCTTTGTGCGGAGTCCTTGCGTTCTCTCCGCGTCCGCATGGGTTTTCACTGCGCACTCCGGGGTGCTACCGTAGCAAAATAACGCTCACCGTTTGGCCGATAACATCTTAATACATGGGGCGGGACGGTTGGTGCAGTGAGTAGCGCTGCCGCTTAACCGCAAGAAGGTCCCGGGTTCGAATCCCGGTTCGGGTGCCTTTCTGTGTGGAGTTTGCATGTTCTCTCCGTGTCCGCATGGGTTTTTAACGGGTGCTCCGGTTTCCTCCCACAGTCCAAAGACATGCTGCTGCAGAGGTTAATTGGCCTGGGGACTAAATGGGCCCCGGTGCCCTGTGATGGACAGGCGTACCATCCTGGGTATAGCCCTGCCTTGCGCCCTGTGTCTGCCGGGATAGGCTCCGACTCACCGCAACCCCGTATAGGATTAAGCATACATCTGACAACAGATGTATGGATGGATCTTAATACACTTACCAGCGTCTGGTAAATAAAGCCACTCCCGTACAAAATTCACCCGGTTAGGATTCTTGAAGTGACGAATATTATCCGCAGGCCATTTCAAGATGGTAAGCTTTTACGGAGCTGCAGACCTTGTGTACCAAAGCCAATAGATGTATCCGGCCCACAGACATTGCTTCCCCCGCCGTGTGTTATCACCGAGTTACGAGTAGACCCACTTGTTCTGGTAGGTGCTGATGGTGAGGTGCGTGGAGTGGCATCCGCCGGCCGGAGTGTCCGCCTGGTGGATCGTCCCCCGAGGGAAGTACAGCAAGTCTCCGGCCTGGCAACGGCAGCTTGAGTGAGAGGTGTAACGGCGCTCTGCCACGACGCGGCGGTTTGTTAAGATCCATTTACAGAAATTCGCCAAGTGCAACGAGCGGGGCTGGAGCATAAATCAAAGGTCACGGTGCATGTAAACTCATTGCAATGCCGAGGATTACTCTGAGGTGCCCAAGAGGAACGCTTGAGATTACGAAGAGTTGTCCTCTGTATAAGCTCCTCGGCATAACATTAAAACTAATTTATAATGGCAATATTTGTAAATGGCGACTGTAACGAAAAGTACAATTTACAGTACTGTCAAACCATCGCTGGCTGGGTAAAGGTCTAACGATGTCTTGTTGGTCACACGAGTTGTTTGACCATACATCTCCACTCTCGTCAGTGCCGACTGATAAAGAGAGGGGATCCTAACACCGGTTCAGATGCCGGGTGTAATGATAATAATAATAGCATTTATAGAGCGCGTGTAGGTAATCGAATTGAGGTTCCCACGTTCACAGCACGGTGCGCTAACCACTGCAGCATGGCTCCACTCCTCCCCAATGGTGCCAGCAGAAAACTGGTATCCGTGCATTTTAATCGATAGGTTTCACTGTGGGGCGGCAGGGTGGCTTGGTGAGTAACGTTGGCGCCTCACAGCAAGAAGGTGCCGGGTTGGAATCCCAGCTCGGGTGCCTTTCTGTGTGGAGTTTGCATGTTCTCCCTGTAACTGGGTGGGTTTTCGCTGTGCACTCCGATTTCCTCCCACAGTCCAAAGACATGCTGCTACATAGGTTAATTTGCCTGCGGACTGAATTGCCCCCGGTGCCTTGTGATGGACTAGCGTCCCATACTGGGTATAGTCCTGCCTTGAGCCCTGTGTCTGCCGGGATAGGCTCCAGCTGACAGCAACCCTGTAGAGGATTAAGCGGTTTCTGACAATGGATGGATGGATTCACTGTGTTTGCGCCTGTGATGTGGCTTACCCGGAGGGTGAATTCGTGAGTCGGGGGACCGATTGCGACCTGACTCAGGTCTGGGCTGTACGCTTTGGCGAGTGGCACCAGGGGAGTATAGAGACGCCAGTGCTTCTCTCCTTCCAGCTGCAGAATAAAAACCTAAAGCACGCAAAAAAAAAATTCAAAGAGCTACGTACCAAAATACACGTTACAATTTCATTCCGGGTTGACTGCGCGTGTGACTTCACCAGTTGTTACTCAAGTCGCCCTCTTTCTACGTGGTCTCGGTAGACCGCAAAGGCAAACAACGCATTAGGAGTGGGAAGATAGCACGACGGTGAACGTTACCGACCAGGACAGCTGTCACGCTCACCGATTAAGCTCACCGATTACAACCAGCTTGCTGTAGATCAGACGGAGTATGTAGTAACAGCAAGTGTGGATCTCAACCACGTAGTCTAGCCGTGTTGAGCTCGTCACGGTTATCCCGAAAGAACAGCTTTGAAGAGCAACCATCCTGAATCGAGCTGTGAAAACCTACATGAGTACGATTCCCATCTGTTGACGGTCTCACCTCCACATCGTCGTGATGAGGAGCCAGCCCCTGGCTGCCTGGGGGTGTCACGTACACATTGGAGCCCACCAGGGCACCGAAGAAACTCTCCAGCTTCTCCTGCATCTGCCACAGATCGTCCTGTCGGTGCACACGCATCGCAGGGACTCACTACCAAAGCTTCCATTCGTAGAAGTGATTGCAATCCCTCCTCTCAAGCTAATGGGATCGGTGGAATCGTGGAATTATGGCGGGAATGGGGGGTTAAGACTGCGCAAATACCGGCGTAGAATTCAGGCTGTGGCGTTGTGATTGAAAGGAATGGCTGATGCCAAGATACTGTCACAGTTAGGATTCTAGTTGATAGCATTCAGGTGTAAACGGCCACCGATATCAACCAGCCAAAATTACAAGACAATTTGTACGTACATAGAGTCCTTAATGCGATTCCATTTCAACACATCTGGAGTCAATTACAATAACAGTCACATTGTTGTTTGCGAAAATCATTGCAAATGACTCAATTGCAATTGTAATCTGGTGCTGGAGGAAAAATACATTTCCATACAAAAAGCCACCGTTTGGTGAAACCATCCTCTGAAATATAACTTGCTCGAAATCTGCACCATCAACCAACCCTTCACTCCAGTTCCAGTCATTTATACTACACCAATACTCAGAAACACGCCGTACTGGATAAACAGGCACAAACATAGAAGTGCCGGTAAGCACCATTGATGTAATAAATCAACTGGGCCAAGCACTCGCCTTGAAGCGCTGTGGCTGATGAAACTGGAAGGTGAACTTGTTCTGCTCAAAGTCCTTCTGGAGCTTGGGGTAGGTGGCGCGGCCGCTCTTGTTGAGCGAGTGCCGCGTCTCCTTGACGTAGCGGCACAGGTTGATGTCCTCTCCGTACGCCACGCTGTGACGCGCGCAGATGTCCTCCAGGTCCTGCATTCGGAAGAGCCGCGAGTAGCAGCTGGCGTACCGGGCGTCTGTGCGGTGCAGCACCAGCGGCCCTCGCTCCCAGTGCTGCTGGAAGAAGTCGGACGCGCTGACGGGGGCGATCATGCTGGAAAACAGTCCATCGGGAGACGAGAAATCCAGGATGCCTGTCGTGTCGACTGCCTCCGGCTGCCGGTCACTGCTCTCCGCCACTGCCTTGGTCGACTTCTTCTTTGTCGTGCAGGAATTGTCATCTTTGTTCTTTTTCGGTTTTCCAAACGCTCTGGCATTCTGTGCTGGAGACCTTTTTGGCATTTTGCAACCTGCAATTGGAGATCACGATTAGTAAAAAAAACAAAAAAAAGATGTGTTCAAAATGATTGGATCTTTGTTTAGTGCACCCTCATAAGCACGATACGCTTATGAGGGTGCGTGTTATGCGTGGGTAGCAGGGCGGCGCAATGGTAATATCTGCGCTTCACAGGTCCTGCCCGAAGCGGTTCGATTCCCGCCTCGGGCGCCGTTCTGTGTGGGCTTTGTGTGTTCTCCCCGTGTCTGCGTGGGTTTTCGCCGGGCACTCCGGTTTCCTCCCACAGTCCAAAGACATGCTGCTGCATAGGTTAATTGGCCTGTTGACTAAATTCTTCTCGGTGCCCTGTGATGGACTGGCGTTGCATTTTGGGTAAACCCCTGCCCTGCGCCCTGTGTCCGCCGGGATGGGCTCCGGCTCACAGCAATCCTGTATAGGATTAATCGGTTTCTGATAACAGATGGATAATTGACAGGATAAAATAGTTAATGGAATAAGGCCGGTGAAAACAAGCCCAAAACTGAACGATTTTTAATCGTCAACCCGTTTCGTTATAATTCAAATCGTAACTTGCCTGTTCCCCTGTGTGCCCTGCCGCACCACCACCTTAATGCCGCGTGGGGGTTAAACGCACCTTTATCACAATTCACATAACTGCTAGTTTCGTGGTGAAGATTGTAATGTGCCCACGTATTGAAAAATTAAATACCAAAGCAATTACCATGCGAGGATTACCATGACGCAATCTCTCCAGGAATATTTACGAACACGGTACTGTATATCCTTGAGGGTTTGTTTATATACATAGATTAACTCTGGGTTTTTTCAATTACACGAGTAATTTTGTAACACATCGCATGAATGTACACGATATAATGCACTAAACTACTTATTTCAAAAAGGGTAAACAATATCAACTCAGCGCGGAACAAAGAAACGGTATACAAACTGGATTCGAAATCCGCAATGTTTTCCTCTAGCAAATGTAATTTTAATAAGCGCGTAATTACGGTGTTCGGTTTCAGTAAAGCCCGCACATCTCACTCATTCCAGCTCTTTAACACGTAACACAATTAAGCAACACAGCAAGGGCTCACTGAAACACGTCTTAAACAGAAACCCAATCAATCTCACGCACTGTACACCCGCGTGAATGCAAATGCATACAGCATTTCCTCCACCATCACGAACCGCTGTGAAGTATGCTCAAAAGCCCTCCACCCACGACTAACAAACACGACGTGCCGTAGTAGCCTTAATCCACCAGTAGATTGAGAACGGGGCGGGAGGCATGTATACACCAGTGGTTCCCTAAGTGTGCGCCGCGGCGTTCCGGGGCGCCGCGGTTAACTCACAGTGGGCGCCGCGGGATATTCCAATGTTTCGATATATGCCATATATTTTCTGACTTTGGGCGCCGTGGTAAATAAACCCTGATAAACTAAGGGGCACTGTCAACCGAAAAAGTTTGGGAACCACTGGTATACACGATAGGTAAGTGATCAATTACCTGTAACGTCGTTAACACGCTCGATTAGCCCCTGCGCTAGTGCTCCTTACAAAGAGGCCCCACTGCTGCCCCGCTCCACGTGGTCACGACTTCCGGATGCGAGCGTGACGTCACCGCCTATGTTCCTCCTAAGACAAAGATCCCCCGTATAGGCAAAACGGACTGTATGGCCAAGTGCCTTTAGCAAACAAATGGATAAATAAATATATGTTTTGTTATTATTACAGCAGAAAAATACCCAGTGACCTTGCAAGCGTTTTACGAGAATCCTTCGACGCAACAAACATGCGAATTGACAAAAATAAATAAAAGTATATTTTCCCCGTGTCCGCGTGGGGTTTCGCCGGGCACTCCAGTTTCCTCCCACAGTCCAGAGATATGCATAGGTTAATTGGCCTGCAGACTAAATTCCCCCCGGTGCCCTGTGACGAACTGGCGTCCCATCCTGGACATAGCCCTGCTATTCGCCCTGTGTCTGCCGGGATAGGTTCCGGCTCACCGCGACCCTGTACAGGATTAAGCTGTTTCTGATAATGGATGGATGTTTATTATTACAGCAGAAAAATACCCAGTGAGCTTGCAAGCTCCTTACGGGATTCGGGCGACACAACAACCATGTGAATTGACAAAAAAAGATATACAAATAACAAATTAACCAAACAAAATACATATACGGGGCGGCACGGTGGCGTAGTGGGTAGCGCTTCCACCTCACAGCAAGAAGGTCCCGGGTTCGAATCTCGGCTCGGGGTGCCTTTCTGTGTGGAGTTTGCATGTTCTCCCCGTGTCCGCGTGGGTTTTCGCCGGGCACTCCGGTTTCCTCCCACCGTCCAAAGACATGCTGCCAGGTTAATTGGCGTACTGACTAAATTTCCCCAGGCGCCCTGCGATGGACTGGCGTCCCATCCTTGGTGTTCCCCTGCCTTGCGCCCTGTGTCTGCCGGGATAGGCTCCGACTCACCGCGACCCTGTATAGGATTAAGCAGTTTCTGAAAATGAATGAATGAAATACATATACCACACAGCCTTGCACATAACTGATCAAATAAACTAATAAAAATACGTGTATACATTGCGATGGGAAAATCTAAAACAAATCAAAGGTAGCTTTTTCAACATTGAGAGGGAACAAGTGTAACATTTAAAACACAACTCAAGAGTTGCAATGACAACTTGGTAGATTTTTTAAAATTCTAACTGGGTTAGGGTTAGCGAGCACCTATGACGGTCAACAGGGCACACGAGAAGGTGGGTGAACAGCACCACGTCCGGCCAAAGTTGTGACATTTTGAGACGTGAAAATTACATTTGATTCATAACACACCACCCCCTGAGTTTAACAGACAAATGATGGTGCATACACAAACCGTTCATTATTTAAGAAAATAGCACAGCCTTTAAATGGAATAGGCTTGCAATAAACACAAAACTGCTCAAAATAGAATGAAACAGCATCAGCTTACACGACACTGCCATCTATTACTTTGTGCAATGGTAGCGTTGTCTTAAGTTAATGATTGGCATTTTGACTGATTACACTCCAAGTGGTGGAATTTCCACGTTTGTTTGACTTTTTATATTATGCGAAGCATGGAGATAAGCATACTTGCAATTACACTGAGAAAAAAGGAAACGTGGTTTAGAGAAAAGTTGGCAGTTAATTACATAATTTGAAATTACAGCGAATTGGTTTTAGCAAGACACAATGTTGCTCTTTTGCGCGATTTCTATTTTTTGCTTTCTGCATCATGTTATTTTATTATGAACTAAAAATCCATTATATCCCACACAGCGTGGCAACCCTTTGTGTTAAAGGAACGGGCCACGGAAGTGTATATCACAAAACTGATGTACCACTGGGACGGCACAGTGGCGCGGTGAGTAGCGCTGCCGCCTCTCAGCAAGAAGCATCCGTGTTCGAATCTCGGCTCGGGTGCCTTTCTGTGTGGAGTTGGCATGTTCTCCCTGTGTCCGCGTGGGTTTCCGCCGTGCACACCGATTTCCTCTCACAGTCCAAAGACATGCTGCTGCATAGGTTAATTTGCCTGCGGACTAAATTGCCCCCGGTGCCCTGTGATGGACTGGCGTCCCATCCTTGGTATAGCCCTGCCTTGAGTCCTGTGTCTGCGCCGGCTGACAGCAACCCTGTACAGGGCAAATTTAGTCAGGACGATTAACGTAGGCAGCAGCATGTCTTTGGACTGTGGGAGGAAACTGGAAACCACGCGGACACCGAGAGAACAAGCAAACTCCACACAGAAAGGCACCCGAGGCGTGAATCGAACCCGGGCACGTTCTTGCTGCGAGGCGGCCAGCGTGCCACCCATTTACTACTTCAGCACACCGGTGTGTTGCAGAGAAAACAGACAAACAAACATCCTGCTCAAAAGTAATGAATTGACCAACACGACTGTCCGTCTACCTGGATCACCAACCAGGAGCAAAACAATAGCGGCTATGTATGTCAACACCAAGCGGACAGAGGCGATCACCGGCATCTGTCTGCCCTTGACCGTGCGTCTCCAACACTCATCGCAGCGCGGTCTCCACGACTCGGCCCGAGGTCGTGGTCCCGCGCCGCGCGGTCACGTGGTGCCGGCGGAGAGTTGTCCCCGCAAGGCGGGCGCGCAGCTTTCTGCCGCCTTATCTTGTGTCGCCCGCGTCCGCTTCAGCGCTCGCTAAACTCCCACAAACTAAACAGATAAAAGTCGTCATGGCGCGAGTGTTGTTTCTAAAACGCCACGTTGCAATTTAATCCAAGAGAGAAGAGCGACGAGACGCATGCTTTTCTTAGCACGAGGCTGCTGAGGGAGACCGACCCCCTCCTCCTCCACCCCCCTTCTTCACGCGGGGACCATCGCATCCTCTTCCTGCCAGGCCGGCTAGGCGGCACCGAGGCATAGGCCTGGAGGGCCCGGGCCGCTTGTCGAGGTTTCCAAGGTGGTCCCGCCCGGGTTCCTCTGACTCGGACGATTGCTCCAGCTCCCCCGCGCACGGCTTGGGCATGGCGAGTGTGGAGGTGAGAGCGGGGCCGGCTTGTGTCGGGTTTCGTTGGGCTGTGCGCGGGCTGCAGAGTGCGTGGAAGCGAGGTGGATGGAGTGCGCGCCCTCCCGTGGCCATTGCTGTAGTGTTTGGCGTCATGTGCGTCAGATGTGGCTGTGGAAGTTTGAGCTTAGTTTTTTGATCGGATTTTCATAACACTTGTGTGAAGGTCCGCGCTCGAAGCCCTTTTCTGTCATTGTGGGTTGATTGATCCTGCTTCGTCACGATTATAGTTGCGCGCTGCTCAAAGAGGGAGGAATGAGGCGGCGGAGGGGAGGCAACCCAACAACCGGTTCCGATATATTGTATAACATTAAATACGTTTGGTATTCGCGCCATTCTTACAGCGCGATGCTATCATGGGTGCGCCATAATTCACAGCGCCTTGTAACTGTTTATTTATTTTTTAGTGGAAGTTATCATTCCGATAAAAGTTAATCCTGATAAACTACTGTAAAAATATAGTGGAGCGGTGGCGCGATGGTTAGCTGCGATAAATACTCAAGCACGTCAGGCTTAAGTGATTACTGAACCGTTCCTCGGCTCCCCTCTCTTCATAAACACGCCTTGACGAGCGTGGTGAAGTGTCAGACAATCTCCACGTTGTTGGGAGAATTTCATCCAGCAGTGAATTAATGCAAGGCTGTAAAAGATTTAGACAAAACATGCAACAGACGGGATGGAAGTAGCCTTTCTAGGCAATGAGATTAAAGGTTCCGTTTTTTTTACTTCCGGTCATTATTTCAGCGGGTTTCTTTTATTGATGTACACCTACCGTGAATTATCAAAACTGATGTCTATAATAGTTCACTGCGGTATAAGTACATCCAACGTGTATTTCGGCTTCATGTAAAGCATTCTAACCCTCGGGTTATTATTACTATTATAATAATAGCATTTATAGAGCGCCTTTCACCCGAGGGTCACAAAGCGCTGCACAAAGCTGCAGAGAGAACGACATGTCAACAACGACAGAGCACGGAAAATCAGCAATCATTTTTTTTGGGGGTTTTTTTTCCGAGCTGTGGAGAGAACGGCACAACAACAGCATTAATATGCTAGGATAATTACCTTACAGAATTGGGTTTTTTTACTAACGTTTAAATGTTGAGTTCAATGCCTTTTTAAGTTATTTATTTCGGCACCCTGTGACGCTTTATCACCCACCCCTCATCCATCACGCTTATTCGTTTGGAATGATGCCACTCGTCGCCGCTCGTGTTCGAAGCTGAACGCTAACGCCCCTAGGGGAAGACATGTGCACGCCAGGAGTTTACTCGTCTGAAAGTTTAACACGTGGGGGGGGACACATGAGGCCGCAAAACCATGAAGCCAAAACACACGAGGGAACACGTGACGCCCGTGCTTATCACAGCCGCCCATCCTTCGAGCATCATCACGTAACGGCAGTGGTTCCCAAACTTTCTCGGTTCACGGCGCCCTTTGTCTATCAGGATTTTTTTCTACGGCGCCCGAAGTCAGAAAATACATGGCATATATCGAACATTTGGATTATCCCGCGGCGCCCCTGTGAGCTGCGGCGCCCGGGAGCGCCGCGACGCACACTTTGGGAAACACTGACCTAACCAATAACGGTTACTGGTACTCTTGCCACGTCAAGGTTGTTCAAAATAAATGTATAAAACAATCAGTTTAAGTATGTTATCTGGATCCCATGACGGATTAAGCGGGTACAGATAATGATGATATAAAAATAAGAAGGTGTCCGTGTACTTAATAGAGGTGTGTACCTTGTCATCAGAGAGACAAGGGATTTGCATATGTTAGCCGATAAATAGATACAATGTCTACCAAGGTTTTTATAATCGTATTTACTTGTTATTCTAGTGCATGCTAATATTAGGCTGCAGCCTCATACAGGGAATTATACCGAAATTTAATCTCAAAGGAGAAGACTCGACAACATGAAAAGCTAAACCACAATGGTATAACGAGGCCAGAAACGACTGTAAACAACGCCGGGGTCTGAGAGAAACGGTATTTCGAGTGTCTGTATGTCCTGTACATATGGTAGAGCTGACAAATAAAGTTGAATTGGATTGAAACGTTTGCCTTCAATAGTATTTTTTTCCAGTAATAGTTTTATTAAATTGTGTATTCTGGCCTTATGTCATTGCTGGTCAGGAAGCAGACAAGATGGGGAAGACAGTGGACAAGATCGTTGAGAAATACAACAAGAAATTGCCCCATCGTTTGGGAATAACCTATGAGGTGGGGGCAAGGCTGGAGGCCCAGGACTATCTGCTGAAGTGGTGAGTGTGTTCCAGCATTCTGTGTCAATTCACTGCTGTACAGTACATAACCACCCACATTTATTTCACTGCAGGTTGTGATGTGTACTAAAGGTACTGTTGGTAACTGACCATCAATACCTAAGTAATTTGTAATTGCTAAGTGTGCAGTCTTAATTGGGAAAATAATTAAAAGCTAAATTTTGCTTTTCAGAAACAAGAGATTACTGGCACAACTGCGTAGGTTTTGACAGTTTTACTGTATAGCGCTCCAATGTGTTTTCAGCTTATATTATTTGGCATTATGTCTGACGTTACCCTCCACATATTGCGACCTTTTGTATGCTTCTTTTCGGTTTGGCTTAGATGCCAAACAACACGTGGTGTAACTGAAATGTATCGAAGCGCTATATGAAGGTATTAGTGGTGTCCTGAATCCATGTTTAACACTGTTTCACCCATGATACCAACAGGTACCCTTCCCGCATTGAGAAAGTAGACCCAGATGAGGGTAAGATTTTGATACACTTTGAGCGTTGGAACCACCGATACGATGAGTGGATTGACTGCACCAGCCCACGGCTAAGGCCACTGCAGCGAACCTCACTCCGTCGGGAAGGCCTTAAGCAGGACGAGCCAACTGTTGGTGCAGTGGTACGTCCCCACCTTGCTATGACATTTACGTGCAAAGTTACGTTACATAAATTGCAAATTGAATGTTGTTAACCTGATTATTTTGTTTATTGAATTATATTTGTGTGTTGCTTTAACTTTTAATATGCGTCACATTTATTTACTAAGTTTTCAAAAACCTCTAGATTTGGGTGCATTTGTTGAAAGTGGTGTTTTTGATGTTTTAGGCGTTTAAGATAGGGGACGAAGTGCTGGCTAGGTGGATTGATTGCAGATACTACCCAGCGAAGATCATCACGATCAACAAAGATGGTAAGACAATGCTGTTACCATTATGCAACGGACATTTCCTGTAATTATTTTAGAAGAAAACAATTTATTCGATAAAAAAATAGTTTAGTGACTTTAAATAATTTCCATGATAAAATTAAATTGAAATTATAATATTAAACTCATATGAATCGTGTTGAAATTATAAATGTTTCCATTTTACATCGACAGCCATAAATGTACATGCGATGCAGATATTCAATTCAATTTCAGCTTTATTGTCAATTCCTCTATATAGGACATATAGAGGATCCAAATGCCGTTTCTCTCAGACCCTGGTGTTGGCATAAACATGTACTGGAACACAACAACAAGGATTTTAAAATACTAAAAAAATGTACATTAACAAGTTAAGCTCAGCTGAGGGGTTAGGGCGGACAATAACAAGGCACAGATCTAGAACAACCACTATAATTATAACAAATATAGTGCAAATATAACTAATATAGTGGTTTGCTTTACATTTAATACTGGAAATATGGCGTTTAGATATTGCATGACAGCTATATTAATCTTATGTTTTTGTTTCAGATACTTACAGCGTGCGATTTTATGATGGCTTTGTGAAGGGTGTGAAAAGCATAAATGTGAAAGAGATGCCGGAGGACTTGAAAAACCAGGTATGCATTGCTTTGTTTTTACAACGGTGATTGCATTGATTTGTCCTGTACAGAGTGATGGCGAGATGGAGTCTATCCCAGCAGACACAGGGCCAAAGGCTGGGCTATACCCAGAATAGGATGCCAGTCCATCACAGGGTACCGGTGGCAATTTAGTCCGCAGGCTAATTAATCTATGCAGCAGCATGTCTTTGGACTGTGGGAGGAAACTGGAATGCCCAACGAAAACCCACGCAGACACGGGGAGAAAATGTAAACTCCGTACAAAAACGCACCTGAGCCCCGATTTGAACCCCACCGTGCCACCCGCATTAATTTGTCTTTGAGATATTTTAATTGTTTCACAGAATACTGCAAAAGCCATAGCTTGTGAAAACTATGGTTGAATGGTCTACATTTTTACATGTAATATACATCGAGTTTTAAGTTTCAGGAATACATTAGGTAGAGCAGCCCAGTTAAAATAAGGCTATTGTAACATTGGATGTTATAGATTATTTAAAAATATAACAAAACATGTTCCAACAAGCGATTTTTATGAATGGCAGACCAAAGGTATTATTTAATAAATACATTTCTAAATGGGGTAAAATGCATTGCAATATCACAATGGCAATGGAGTTAAGGAAGAGAGGTTCGCATATATTAGGACATTCATACTTTTTGTAGAAAATTGTGATCTAGAGAATGCACATGGACAAGCACAACCTATGAAAGTAAGATTGTCATGATTCGTGGTGTGATGTGAGTTGCGCTTCAACATGGCCAAACAGACGACAAACTTAATCACAGGAAAAACAAGATGGTCATCGTCAAAGAACTTAATATCAAATTAGGTCTTAAGAAGCGCCTGGAGGAGCAGATTATAATGCACAGGGTAGGACAATTATAAAATATACAGTGGCACTAAGTGCATTGACAAGAATAATACGGGAATAGTTCAATGTAAGTGGAAGTAACGGTTCAAAGCAAATGGACAATTTATCTGAAACCACAAAATACACATTGATAAAGAGGAGAGGTACGAAAAAATGTCCAAGCGAAACACATTGCATACAGTACTATTATCAAACAATTAGGAGTCGTACTCGAAAACAACTTGGAGAACAAAAACAAAAATGCCACAGCAAGCAACGAGTAGATGAAAGCAGAAAGCAGTAGGCTGATGTCCAGCGATTCACAATCAGTAGCCCTTGGAGAAATGTGAAACCGTAATATTAAATTTTAAATCAGTGCAGGATAATTTTTTGCAAATCTCTAGCAAAATATATGATGTTTTTTCATTCATTTTCAGAAACCGCTTAATCCTGTACAGGGTCGCGGTGAGCCGGAGCCTATCCCGGCAGACATAGGGCGCAAGGCATGGCTTATACCAAGGACGGGACGCCAGTCCATCACAGGAAAATATATGATGTGCCTGGAATAAAACACGATGTCACACGTCAAGTAAACACTGCCCTTCAGAGTATGGGAACAGTAATTACTTTGCGCTGATGGCATAACTGTGGACAGTAATATAAGTGGGACCAAATTTTGTAACTGAATTAGTGGATCTCTTCACTATATGTTTGCACAGAAGTAAATTGATAAATCATGGAATGATGCCTCAATAATTCTATGCAAAAAAGCTTATTAAACTGACTTGGATAAGTACAGATCCATTAGCCTTATATGGCTCATATATACATTTCTTCTAAAGATTATTGGAAAAAGAGTAAAACCTATGGTAGAGACTAACTGAGCATGTGAGCAAGCAGGGTTTATGAAAACCCTCTCTATTCTTGATCATATACATATTATTACATGGAGACAGAGACAGAAGAACTCATGGATTAAACAATGTACACATGAAACACTTCATTTTGACTCTTAAGTAAGTTTGTGTGGGCAGGGCACTACATAAATGGATATAGGAAAGTGGTCAATATTGACGGCATGGCAGCTGAAGGAGGGATGCCTAAATGGATGTCCACGATAAATATGGAATGATAAATAATTTCGTGCTGGAGCGATATGGATTGTTTTCACATGATAACTTGAGGAAGCCTTTATGAGCCAGTGGATAGATCAAAGCTGATGAGATGTAATAACAACGTGGTACTGTAAATGTTACTTTCTATATATTACCGTGACATGATTGACTTTCTTATCAATGGTAAGACTGATTATATGTATTATACCACCATTTTTTTGTTGATAGCTTGTCCAACATTTATTTGTATTAACAGCCTGTAACATAATATAGATTTACTGTGTCCAGGATGTTGAAATTGCATCTATGTAATGCACTAGTGTCTTTATGGACTCTCGGTTGCCTTGTTATTTTGAATTAACATAGCCGTTTAAATCATAATTCTATGCAATTTAAATTGCAATACCAAAGCATGAACCGACAATTGACATTTTTTGAAAATAATTGTGCATCGTTACACTCTAGTTTGTGCTCTTTGAGCATTTCAATAATTAACGCAAAATACCTAAGATTACATTGGAAAATGTGACCTCATCACTAAATTGCTTGAATAGAAAATTAATCTACATTTTGCAATTAATAGCTGAATAAATAAAATATAATAATTCCACTTTTATAAGAATCATCAAACGTTTTAACGGTGTATTTGTGATTTTGCGCATCGCGTGATTAACCCATAGTGCTAGCAGCATTTGTTCTTAGTGCTGCATCGGTGATTGAAATAGAGTGCTCAATTGGATATTAAAATAACTCATAAAATGGCAGACTGAGCGTCCGGCCTCCAAAATGCAGGAAACTCACCAAAGTGCATGTCTATCATGATTTGGTGATGTGTGATGAGATCATCAAGCCCTCCCCTAGGATCTGATGTCACTTGTATAGTGTTATCATTACACAGTACTGCACTGCAATAATTTTGAGCCCAATGCATGGATTGCCTGCAAATAGCTAACCATCGATTTGATTAAATAATCAATTGAAGTAGTAAGTCGCAATAAATGATAAATATTCATAACTGGTATTTGCAGCTCTGTTTGCTTTAATTCATATCTAATGTATTAACTGGAGAGTTCTCATTGATATTGCTTTTTCTGTTCAGTGCCTTGTGTCAATCCAGCACAGTGCTGAGATGCATTCATTGAAACGTTCCTTTTTCATTTTGGGGTGATGTGATAGGCGCGTAAATCTCAGGCACTCCAATACACTTTATTCCACACTATGTAATCAGCCAAATGTCCTTGTCTCTAATTCACCTGTTGTCGCTCAGCAGCCTTCCGTGCCTCTGCTGGTTGTGCGGGTATTTTTCCATGTTGCTTGGCAGTGTGAAAGGCCTTACATGTGCAGGGAATGCTGATTTTAGTACATTCTCAACACATGCTTAGTCCCAGTGTAATGGCGCGTGTTACAGAAATTCCAATCTGCAACAAACTCAACGTCAATGTGTATTGCATTGATCCAGTATAGTATGTTCATTAACAAATTAGTGGAAATCATCCGTTTAAGGCTACAGCATTTTTGAATACACAAATAGCTTTATTTAAAACAACACAATTGTTCGACGTTTCCATTGAAAAATGAAAAGTAGAATGCAATGGCAGTTTAGAAAGCATGTCACGGGGTATTATTAACGTTTTGTATATTTGACAAGCATAATTGGTACAGTATGTACATATATAGTGTGTGCAAGTGGTTACATAAGAGATTACGTGAAATTGACATTTTTTTTTACTTAGCCCAGCCATATCTATAAGCCATCCATTGAGATGAACAAAACAACATAGATTCTATTCTCTTGCTTCCATTGTAGGTAGACAAGATGAGATGACTAATGTTTGAAAGGGCATCTGGCAAGCCGATGCGAAAAGGGCTGGGTTATTTGGCTCTAATGCGAGCTATTGATCCTGTTGCATACGTTATTAGCGACAGAAACTGGTGAAACCGCTTCGGCCGACGGGAGGAGGGCTGTTAGCAGACTACTAATTGCAGGCACTGTGTTGTCGTTCCCAGTCTAAACGTCGGGATGTTGTGTGACGTTCTAGTCCTCCTACCAGTGTTTTCGTACGGCGTCAAGGTAGACGGCACACGCACTGCATTGTAAAACTGCAGGAGCGATGCGGCGCCTTTAAATAGCCTGCTGTGCTGCGAGTGTAGGAGGAGTAAATGTTCTCTGCCGTCTTCCTTCTACTGTACTGCAGGAGAGTCGTTAAGAGCATACAGTGCTCCTAGCACCACTGTACGTTGCGTGTTTTGACAAGAGGGATTTGACAGCAGAAGAGAGCTGCTCCGGCCCCTGTCTTCGTGGAAACAATTTGGATTAGAGTAGCTCTTGTGTTCTGTTGTTACAAAAAAGAATCACGGTTCTACTGGATTCGTCGTCCTGCTAAAGTCTCTGGGTGAATATTGCCTGCCTTGCGCAGTGTGCCGGTGCTGCATTGCTGTATTTTTAGGTTTGCGACTGCGTGTGCTGTGTTTGAAACTGCATTATTTTGACAACTGTCCTGTGTTGTACATCACTGCGAAAGGCGTGCAAAATAAGACATGTATGTGTTTAGGCTGCACAACTTTTCATTGTGTTTTGTCGTTGCAGTAATGATTGAAACAATTTCACGTGTGTGTGTATTTCGCAGTGCTAGTGTCATGCTGTGTTTTCATTCACCTTGCGGAATTCGGTGTGAATGGTTATCTGTAATAGGCAACTAGTGGACTGCATTATCACTTAATGTTTGCTTGTCTGTTGAAATTAATAATTCAATCTGACTGCAGTGTTGTGTCATGCGACTGCCAGTCTGCCTTGGAGAGCGATCATTGTTAGTGCTGTATAAATACTACGAGTTGCACTGAGCATTCAAATTTAGCCTGCGTTTGATTGTTATGTTAAATGAAATTCAGTTCACTTTTGATAGTCGTACGTGTGTTAATTGCTGCGAAGCATTCCCATACATTCAACTCAAATGTGTTATTACGGTATTAAAATAAGGCGGTGCAAAGTTCCACAATATATGCACCTAATCCGTCGTAGTTTATCGCGTTGTGTAATTTTTAAAGCATTTAATCAGTGGCTAAAGTCGGAACGCAAAAGTTATCTCCATCACATTCAATTATACTGAGCCACAATTTCACCTGCCGCTGCCCGGCTTCAGGACTGGACGGCTATCGTAAAGAGTACCGTGGAGGCACAAGCGTTGGAGCAGGCGGCCAACAAGTCCCGGGCCCGTGTGCTGCAGCAGGCGGGACAGCAGACCGGGCACCAGCCGGCACAGCAGCCCGGGCAGCAGGCTGCCCACGTCGAGGAGGAGAGCGCTCGAAAGGGCAGGTGCAGCGACGGGGAGGACGGCAGCGGAAGCGAGAAAGTGCTGCCCCAGCCACAAAAGCAGCGCAGCGCTGAAGCACGCCAACGTGAGAGCTCACTTTCAGGGCGTCACGTGCCCACTGCAGCATGCACAGGGCGAGCACTGCCTCAGAACCGGCAGTGCCGCATGCCACACACTGTGGTCGCAGTGAGTGGGTTTGTGTGCGCTCGTGCTGGGGTGATGCATGTCATGTTTGTTATTGACACATCTTTATCAACGCAGGTACGTTTGTGACGGAATATCGTTTTAGTTTAGTTGCTTTACTTAACCACCGGTGTAATACAATGCTTAGAAATTATAATGAATGTTGAGTAAGACGTAAGTCGCTTTCGCATGTACTGTATATTCAGTGAGGATGGCAGTCAATCGTTCTTTACTGCTGGACAAACCGGCTCGTCAAGAAAGCTTTTATTCTGTTCGTTCCCACCCCATCTACATTCCTGATGAAGCTACCAGTGCCCTAATTTAAGCACGAATGCCCAGGAGAAAAGGTTTACCGCTGTTTAGCTGCTATTGTAGTCTTTGCCCTTTCATTCGTTTAAGTAATAATGTATGATTGTTATTTGGTGCTTATAATATGGTACTCTGTTAATATCATTGTTTTGTATGCAATCATCAAGACTACATTTATTCTAAAACTATTTTTAATATTTAAACATGTTTTACAGTTTCATAAGGTGCATTCAAAATTTAAGGTTGTTGCGATGTTTGCTGTGTAACGTGTTATCATTTCATTTTTAGCAACAAGCCTTCTGCAGTCTAAGGTTATGGCAGCTAAAAAGAGAAAGTCTGCCCTGATGGGAGCCTTCCAGGCAAAGAGGGCCCGCCTCAATCAGCTCACAGGTAGGCTGGGCTGTGTGGAACACCTGTGTTGGTCCGATGTTACTGTCAGTGGGAAGGTTGTGAGTTAATCCAAGTCGGGAGTCGACTCGGCCCTTCATCTTTATCATCTACGTGGGGGAGTTCATTCATGCGTTCACTGTCAGATACCGCTTAATCCTGTACAGTGTTGTGGTGAGCCATACCCTATCCCGGCAGACACAGGGCGCCAGTCCATCACAGGGCAACGGGGGCAATTTAGTCAGCAGGCCAATCAGCTTATGCAGCAGCATGTCTTTGGACTATGAGAGGAAACTGGAGTGCCTGGCGAAAACCCACGTGGACACAGCAACAAACGTTTTGCATAATGTAGATGCAAGTTTGCAACTACCATATTAGTTCTGTTCTCAGTGGATTAACTGTACGTAAAAATGACCACTTCACAATATGTGTTACCGTTTTTCTTGTATTTTGTTAAATATAGAATGGAGATTTTGTTTTCTTGTAAATAATGTATGTTTTCCATCGTGGTGTATGTTTAACTATGAAGGGTTTGTTTCAATAAGCACATCTTGTGTTGTTGGCAAAGGTATTAAGTGCATTTGTGATATTATCAAAGCATTCCTATAACATTTCTTTTCTGGGATAAACACGCTGAAGATAGCACGGTCTGACCTCAGGATGTGGTGTTTACCAGGAATTCTGGCTTCAAAACTTTCTCGACGCCGAGATGCAGATGGCCATGAAGCCAAGGTAAAAAACAAATGTCTGTGTATCACTGAGTGTGGTTGGTAGAACAGCTAATTAAAATGCAATAGAATTACACCCACATTATTGAAACAATGTGTTTTCATATTCTTCTTCTTTGCGATTCTTTGAAGCGCGATGGTTAAATTACAGTTTCCCATTTTCTTACACAGCCCCTTGCATTTTCATTGAACTCCGCAAGGTCTTTTGAGCTGCAGAGGTTGGGTAGTAGAGCACAGACAAGGCAGTGTTCCATATAGTATGGTCTGCTTCTACACATTTACAGGTGGTTGGGCCGGTCTTGTAGCCCCATCTGACCAAAGATGGGGCTATATTAAACTATATTATATGACTTGTCATTTTGCATATAAGAAGATTTTAATAATACTGTTGTTGATCCAGAAAAGTATTACTGAAGCTTAAGGCCCTTTTCAGGAAATTATTCATTGTGATGTTTGTTCAGTTCCATTAAAGAGTGTTTTGTTTGTAGGAGGAAACGTTTACCTTGAGAAAACCCATTCATATGAGAGGATAACACTCAAAGCTCTGTTTATATGTATTTTACTGTACTGCGATCTTCTGTTTAGATGTATCTTACTGTACCGCCATCTAACTTCGTTATCGAGATCTGATATCAGGCCCAGGCGCGTCACAGCCGCGGGGGTTGCGACATCTGCACTTTCACAGAAACATGATTCCATCCCCCCCACTTTTTCCTGAGGTAGTCTCATATCATATGTTGTGACACCCGCACTTTCACGTAAACTTTTTCCTGCAACACCCGCAGCTGCAACGCGCCTGATCAGGCCTGTTTGGGGTGATTTGGTCGTGTAACTAGTAAAATCCTTTGTTTATACTATATAAATTGAAATTATTATTATTATTATTATATTATACAGTACATTACATAGCTTGTATATATTATGGCTTTTCTTTTTTGGTAGTTGCAGGAAGGGCCATCAGAGGCTGTGGAGAGCAAAGAAACCACTCAGCTAAACAGTGGCCAACCGAGCGGTGAGATTGGCGATTCCTGCACTTAATACAAACCGATTCTTGCATTAACAACGAACATCGCATAATTTGGTGACCGTCAACATCCCACACTCGGTGAACGGTGGAGCCATTGCATCTTGTGACGGGTGCATGTATTGCGTATGGTCTAATGCAGGATTATCAGTTGAGAGTACGTCTGGCGCAACGCCAGGTGCCATCACAAGGCAGCACTCACTGCGTCTGCGCCGGTCCGGGCGGGCGTCGGCCGGCCTCGCTTCCCCCTCGTCCGACTCTTCGCACTCACCACGCTCGAACCAGCATGCAGGTGCACACCTCCTTCACACGCCACTGATTAAATAGCTCGGCCCACCTCCACCAAATTAGGGTTGTGTAATCGCGTTATTAAAGATGTCGTGGGCGGAAAAGCTACTGCTGTGTTACAGGAAGTAAGGGATATGTCTTGTTATTTAATCATTGGATATATAGTTTTTACCTCTTCGTGTGAGTTTGTATATGCGTCCTTTCGTGCATCTGGAATTGTATTTTGCACAGCATGTGCGCCCTTTTGTGTAATGTGTATATATGCGTGAGTGCTCGTGTGTGTGCGAAATCACGTTCACAATGCAATGTCACCTTCACCAAAAGTTCAGGCTACAGTCCTTGAATTGCAATTTTCTAAAAGCAATGTCTTGGTTAAAACATAACCTGGATTGAGTGTCTCAATGGGAACACCTAAGACTGGATGGTGGGATACTTTCACGGCAGATCTTTGAGGTCGTGTTACTACTGTGCAAGAACTGGGGATCTAGTGGAGGATAAGATGGTGTTGCGAAGGTGTGTTGGCATCAACGGCTTAGGCCAGGGTGACATCTTGACCCTGAGTTGTGTGTGGGTTAATCTCATATCCCCAGGCTCTCCAGGCCAGCTCTCCTCACCCGACAGGGGCCTGTCGCCGGCTTCTGCCACCAGCGATTCCCCGGGCAGGCGGCGCCGCTCATCCGCGCTGTCCGAGTCCAGCACTCACGACAGGAGCCAGGCTCGCTCAGAAGGTGCCTCTGTCGGTGTGTAAACAGCAGAAGCGCCGCTCTCTTTTGTCAGCAGTTGGGAATGTGATATGTCAATGCTTGTAGTCACATCGTTGTGCAATTGGAGAACCTTTAGAAATAATTAGTTATTTTTGTTACTTTAAAGACTTGGGTGAACGTGGATTTTTATACCGTTTTTTAAAATATTTTCGTGATTGATTAAAATGCAGGTTGTATAATTAGAATACAAAACGTACAACGCTAATTTGTTTTACAAAAGTATTAGCTAATAATTTTCTGGCAAGACACTTTAAATGCGTATTTATAGCAGTGCCTCATTGTGCTCTTGGTTTCAGATGCAAGTTCGTCTTTAAAAAGTGAAATGCTGTCTGCAGATGGTAAGATACTTACAGTTCGGGCAACCCATTTTTTATTAGCCTGGCAGCAGCCACAGCTGTTACTTATTGTTAGCTATATTCTCAATATGCTCACCAGGTCTTATAGAGAAGCTGTATCTGCAATTATACCCCACCTGTAGCTATGAAAGACAGGGATGGCTGGGTGGCGCAGTGGTAACATCAGTGCCTCACTGAAAGAAGGTCCTGCCTGAGGTGGTTCCATTCCTGCCACCTTCTATTGTATTCCGGTGTGGAGATTGTATGTTCAACCCCTTTTCTGCGTGTTCTCCAGTATCCTCCCATGAAAAAAAAAAACACTTTTTAATTAATTGGCTGACCATATCATAATATATAGAACGCAATGTCTGGCAAATGTTGGCGCCAGCTGACTGTGTGCCTGACTCTCTGTGCTTTCCTTGTGCCTCTGAGTCGTTCTCTCTTTGAGCGAATACTGTGCACGTTATGCATTGTAAATGTATGTATTTGCTTCCCTCCCTCTGCATTTGGCCCCGCACTATTGTGAGCGTACTCTGGTTGTTTGCTTGTTTATCTGGTATTCTTTGTCTTCTTCTGCTGTGGAGAAGCTCTGCCCCTATAGAGTAGGTTCCTTCCTTGTAATTGCAGACATGTTGTGTCTCCCAGCTGTTTGGAGACTAAAGCATCGTATGTCATCTTGCACTGCGTGTACGCTTGGCTAGAAAATAGCAGCGCACCTTGGGGCAGCTGTTCTTTAGGCACATTCTCTCCTCGGATGCTTGTGGCGGCTTTGCCTGACGTTGGCCAATATCAGAGGTCTGGTCAGGTGGCACCACCATAGGATTCCCCGTTGGCCATTATTTTATAGGCGAATACTTTCAGGCAAGCGTGATTAGGCACCAGGGGGGACTGGTGAGCACACTTTTCTAATAGAGCTGGAGGTGGGCCAGCTTTTGAGAGTTGTCTTGTAAGGCATCGTAGGCCTACCTAAGAGTGATGGGTGTCGGTGCTTTTTTCACCTATTGCCGTGAATACTTAACTAATGTCTTAAAAGTATCATCTAAAACGTTCTGAAACAGCACTCATACGATTCTATATAGAGGCATCCTGTCATGTTTCTTCGAATATTAATAGCTTTTTTAAGGGTTATTTTTTATTCTCCACACAGTATATATTGTTAGTTTGATTGTAATCTAGTGTTTACATATGTATATTGTTATGTTTCAGCGAAGAGAAGAGAAAGGGACCGAAGCAAAGACAAAAAAGAGAAGGATGTGTCCAAATCGAAAAAGAAAAAAAAGAAGAAGAAAAAGACAAGAAAAGGTAATGACAGCATTTGGATTTGTTTTAGCTCTACGGGTGATATGTGTCTGACCTAGGCATGTTGCGTATCCCTAGAAAACTGTCAGCCGGTTTAATCTGTACAAGAGGTCACAGGTTCCAGCTGTAGCACTCTAACAAGCGAAATGTAGCTCGCGCAACTTTTAATTGAATGTGTATTTCGGGTCCTACCACGTGTCGTTCAGCATGATGTCCATCATTTTGTGGCACCGGCTGGTAGCTTTTTTAGGAGCTTCTTGACGAAGCGCCCGGCACACGGAGCGAAAGGTCAGACGTCGTACCAAACAACACGCTGTACAACCTGAAAACACGTCAGAGCTATAAAGCCGCCATTCTCAACCGGTGGGTGGCTACCCATCAGTGGGCCGCAAGCGCCATCTCGTGGTCCATGGAGACCCAAGTGGGTTAATTGGGCCTTGAGATGCAAAAGGTTGAGAATCACTGCTGTAAAGCACCACCATGAAAACTTACACAGTCGTACTTCAAGCACAGCGTTTCCAGCAGCGGCAACTGGCGTGATGCTGTGCCAATGTGTGCGCGCGTGCGCAGAGAGCACGGACGGCGCGTCAGTGGCGGACTCCGTGGACAGCCTGTCCCTGGGGCTCGAGGAGACATCGGGCAACGCAGACGACTCGCAGGACGACGAGGGAGCCGGTGGCGACGAGATCGTGCGATGCTCCTGTGGCATCAACGAGGAGACCGGCTTCATGATCCAGGTTGGGCTCTACTGGCCGGCGCCAACAAACAAATCAGGATCATTGCCGCTTTTAAATAATTGGCCTCTGTGCAGATTGTGTCCGTTTTAATGTTTGACACCGTAACGGGTCTGCATGCTCAATGAAAGGCCTTTTAAGTGTACACTTTCTGTTACGTCGTGCTCGCCAATGTCGACGCACACGTTACCACCGTTTTATTCAAAACTGCTCCCATTTTCTCTTAAAATAAGCCCTCGACTTTTGTTGTGCGTCAAAATACTAATATCTGGAAAAGGCACACGTACAAAAATATGCCACGTTATACGTGTCGGGTAGAGAATGCTGTGGTGGCCCTAATCCGCCCTCTCTTAGTGTGAGATGTGCAGTTGCTGGCAGCACAGCGTGTGCATGGGATTCACGGAGGAGAACATCCCTGACAGATATTCATGCCACGTGTGTCACGACCCTCCGGGTGAGTCACGCTCTTCTTCTCTGGTCTTTAATAATGAGGTGGCGGTGCGCATTTCCAACCTGTCTCACAATCACTGCCGCTCCACTAACATAACAGAAATTCCGTCTCCGAAAATATAATAAACTGTTCTTTTATAACGGCGCATGTGTTTGGACGATTTAATTCCATATCAAAGGATGCCCGAAATTATTATTTTTTGCCGATTTATTGCACCTGCAGTTTAACTACAGTACTTTATCAACATTATGATTGGGGGAGAGTAACATACCGGATGATATTTAACCTTGCAACCTGTAGCCGTACCGCCGTAACGAAGACATCTGTGGGTGTGTGTGGCGATATCAGCAGGCCAGCGTTGGAGCGCGCGGTTCGCGTTCGAGCGCGATTGGCTGGTGGAAGGCCGGCTCCAGTCCTTCTCCTTCGTGCGCGACAGCTACTGTAGCCGGCACGCGGCCAGCTTCGCAGCGCTGCAGCGGTTGTTGGCCGACATGCACCGTGTGCATGAGGTCATTCACGGCCTCAAGCTCAAGATCCACATCGCCAAGTAAGCGGCACTCCTGGGTCCTTACCGTGCGATAGCCGACGTCCGTTTTGCGCTGATAGTACTGCAACACGGGGCGGCAGGGTGGCACAGTGAGTAGCACTGCCGCCTCGCAGCAAGAAGGCCCTAGGTTCGATTCCCGGCTCGGGTGCCTTTCTGTATGGCGTTTGCACGTTTTCCCCCATGTCTGCGTGGATTTTCACCAGATGCTTCCAGGCAATTCTGTTTGTAAATCAGTATTCGTTCATAGCTTCAGTACAGCTTTAATGACGGAAATTAGTTTGGCCCACATGCTTTTGTTATATTTCAACTTAAGGATGTAACCCAAGTTCTCGGGCACTTAATTGTGTTCTGTTGACACTGAACGCGGCCCCTTACACTGTGCGGCCACTATCGACCGCGTGTAACATTCGCTCTGTGTTTTCGCAGTACTGGCGACAACCCGGACTTGATGCTGTGGGCATCGCCGTGGAGGACGACGGAGCGAATAAAAGCCGAGGCGACGAGCCCGGTGGAGAACGACAGCCGGCCTGAGGCGCGCCCGCCGTCTTCGGCAAACGCGGGCGACGCGCTGATCGCAGGGCAGGAGAGCGTGAACGGCGTCGACAGCTCCCAAGTGTCCTCGGGAACAGACGCGAAGAGAGATATCAAAGCGGGTTCCCCCAGCGAAAGCACGTACATCACCAGCGAGCACTGCTACCAGAAGCCACAGGGAGCGGGGCCCACGGGGGCGCGCGCCGCCAACGCGCGCGCTTGGCGCGAGTTCGCAGGGAGGGACGGGGACAGTGGATCTGACACGACGTACCCCGCCGACTCGGGCAGGACCAACACGGCCGGCAGCTTCATCTACGGCCTGGATGCCACCTACTGCAGTGCTGCACTAGCAGGCAATTGCGAGGTAAGGAATGCGTCCCCCCCCTCCCCCCGTACAGCTCTGTCACTGTCAGCTTAAGTGAAGGGTTTTTTTTTTTGGTCTATGAGCACCTTATTTGCCAGTGTACAGATAATGAAAAAAGATACTATCCATCCATTTTCAGAAACCGCTTAATCCTGTACTGGGTCGCGGTGAGCCAGAGCCTATCCCGGCAGACACAGGGCGCAAGGCAGGGGAACACCGAGGATCGGACGCTAGTCTATCGCAGAAAAAAGATACTAGGTTTTACCTTTTTTGACAATGATACAAGTGTTTAGATCTTAAAAACGCCAAATGGACACCTATATGCAAAAACATGCAACATTGAGACTAGGCAATGAAGAAAGCCATCTCTGCTGTAGGCCAATCAGTTTCAAGGACAATGCATACATTATCAAAGCATTTCGTTTACATGTTTCGAACCCGGGTCAATCTCGCTGTGAGGCGGCAGCGCTACTCATGGCGCCACCGTGCTGCCCTTTTGTCCACATGCTTCCAATGATTGTATCAAATCGTGTGCGTGCGTTTAAAGAACAATGGTGGTGGCAGCAGCAGTGACGAGACGCCCAGTGGAGAGGCCGGAGCTGGGAGTGGCATGGAGGAGGAAGGGGGGCCATCTCTGGGAGCAGCGGGGGCCCATTCGGGGCCTGGCTGGGGATCGACCGGACAGCAGCAAGGCGGAGGAGGGATGGCACAGCAGCACTTGTGCCTTTCTGAGCTGCTGCTGCACGTGGAGGCACTCCAGGACGACGTAGCCAAGCGCATGGACTTCGTGGAGGAGCAGCTGACCAGTACGACCCCCCCCACCACAAATCTAATTATTAGTATATATGCAGGAAAAAGTCGATTTAATGGACTAAATGGGGGGAATGGGTGTCTGGGAGTCTGTTAAATCCGGATATTTTTCTGACGATCTTATATACAGAGTAATAATAATAATAATAGCGTTTTATATAGCGCCTTTCACCCGAGGGTCACAAAGCGCTGCACAATGACCATATCTTATAAAATGACCATATCTTATAAAAACCTATATATTATGAACACGATTACGCATAGTAATACAAGTATCTAATAGCAGCAATAAAAACATTAAAATACAAATATATTCGTTCCAATATTTCCAATGCAGTCTGCTGCCTTGGAAATAGCAGACAGCATCTGTTGCATCTGCAGTCTGTTTAAATCGAGGTTTTACTCTATTGGTTTAACGCCATTTTGGGAGCATAGTTATATCACAAAGACGCTATGTTTCACAGACGATTATAGTCTGCACTAGTTTAATGGCTATGTAGCTTAACTCAGTTAGGTACATATTTCAAAGTTGTAATTTGATGCCAGCACGCATGGTGTACTCTGTCAAATAAAAACACAGGATAGCTAACATTTACTCTGAATGGGAGAAGACACTTTTTGGTTAATACACCAGCAGTGTTAACCAGTGCGGCTGTAGGGCTTGATCCATGAATCTCTGTAACATAGCAAACCCAATCCCGCTCGTCCATATCAACTGCCTGTTTTACATAACAGGTAGCCAAATGGTTTTGAAAATAAAAGTAACCGTTCTAGATCAATCATGAAAATTAGAAGTGAACTATAAGTTGTGGAGGTTTATTTTTAATGAAAACATAAAAAAACCCTTATCGTCTGCTCATTATTTTTTTAGACCTCAATTTCATCCATTGATTCCTCCTATTATCCTTGCTTATCTGCGGATAAGAAAAGTCCATAGAAATGGTGAAAAATTCTTGTTGTTCACAGTGATCTGCGGATGAGGTGTCACTGGAAGCACCAAACTGCTATAACTATTTGGAGCTTTGAGCGGATAAGAAGTTTGGCCTGGTAGTGTGGCAAATTCGTCTAATCATCCGCAATAAAATGAGTATCATCCACCGATGAACGCGAATATAGATATTCGCCTTTAGCGTCCTACCTCTCTGTCACTATTGAAATTTACAATCAAGTGTCACTTAACGTCCACGATACATTCTGTGAAATAGGACGTTTGGACGTTGTGCGAACACCATATTATATACTTAGCAAAGATATATGGGATACTGTAGTGTACCTGTATTTACTAAATAGCCAAGATACTGTACACATACAGTACTGTATTCAGCTAATGTATCTGGCAAGGTAATATATGGGTTAAGTAGGTTAATACTGTATACATAATATTATAATACATTGTAAATATACTCTACTGTATACATAGACTAATATGTAATCTGTACTTACCACTATTGGAGCTTGGAGGGCTAACGTAGTGTTGTACAGTAGAGTACATACATAAGCCAGTAAACATAGGCGTTTATTATGACTATCAAGACATGTATTATAGGTACTGTCCCATTATACATCTGGCAGCGCAATCGCTTTGTATACAAGAGGCATGAGATTCGCGTGCGGGAAGCTGTTGCGTTCGCTACGTCCGGTTACGTCCCCTAGTCCCGTTCTCCGATCGGGATTTCTGAACTCTATAACAGCCCTATGGGACCACGTCCGTTCGGGCAACGTCCGACCTGACGTTAAGCGGCACATGACTGTATTTGAAATTGTAAATGTAAACATTACAATTGTACATGTTCTCACTAGGTGGTGCTGTGACATTTGACAAACTGCATACGTTTGTGTCGTTCTGCATTCTACAGTGTTTACATTTGTCTACAGTGTTACATTTGCATAATGTGCCGCATTCTCTTCTGCAGCTCTGGAAGGAATGTTCGAGCCGACGCGTGAGCAGAGTTCAGAGTTCGAGCAGCGCTTGCCACGCGTCAAAAGGAGCCTTCGTCAGATGGCAGCTGACCTGCAGAAGCTGCAGCAACTCTCAACGCTTTGCAGCTGAATCGGGCTCCTGGCTACAGTATCACTTTTACATGCTCACTGTAAAGCAACCTTGCATAACCAATGTCAGTGGGTAGCACACAAGACCACATGATATAGAATTATTCCTTGCTTAAGATAATCAGATCAAGAAAAAATATATATACCGTTGTAAAAGTCTTTAAATGTAACATAGTTTAACAAAACCATTACATTTTAGTTTAATCATGTTTTAGTGACCACCTTATGGGATGCTATGGTTGTCAAAATGAATATATATGTTGTTTTGTCCTGAGGAGTTGTGTATTATAGAACCCAGTTTAAACTGCCCATAAGCAATTACTGTCCACTGCAATCAAAAAGTGAGGGCTTCTATTTCATGAGTTCAAAACACATCGAGGTCATTTGTTCAGCTAAACTTAACTGGGTGCAGGAAGTGAGTATAAATCTTGGCTTTTTTAATCAAGTGGGCAACTAAAGGAATACAATGTTAATGGCTGTTAACAGGCTGTTTTTGCAGACTTGACGAAATATTTGGTGAATAGATTTTTATAGGCAAGTTATTGAGGACTGCGTTCCACCATGCCTCAATCCCCACCGCAGAATGTGACATGTCGTATTTCCCTGTAATTCACGAGACTCAATTCGTGTTGCGTTATTCCCAGCTTTCCACCTGCTCATTCCACCAAAAGCATGCAGAAGCTTCTACTGCAACATTATAATTCTTTAAACCTGGAATGGGTGAGTCATTGTAGGATGTAATCATTATACTATTGGTACTGGTCAGAACCATTATGACTAGGCGATGCTGTTAGCTCTTCACAGTCATAAGGTTGTCGGTCCAAATCCGAGTCTGTAAACCTGAAATGCTACGTTTGATCAATAGCAGCATGGGGGTCAAGGTAGAAGCGTTCACGTCGCGATCCCTGTCAGGTAGTACTTGGTATTGCCTGCGAATTCTACCAAACACTTCGAAGCCAAGCTGAAAGACGACGATGTCCAGAAGCTAGCCATCGTGCTTCGAAGAATCGCAAAGAAAGAAGAAGAATAGCAGCATCACTTGTGGGCACACATGCAAAAAGGAATAGGGTAGCACCCAGAGTTTGGTGACCAGTCGGGGGCGGAAGACAGCCAGATTTGTTATGGTGGTCCTGAGGCAACACTTTGGAGTCGAGTTAACTGCCATAATCACAGAATTTAGCAAATGCAAGTGAAGAAAAAGAGTAGTCTTATAAATAACATTGGTCGTAATGACCTGTTGATGTTGATAAACAAAATAATATAACGCCAAAGGGACATAACTCGAAAATGCAGCAGAATGTGTACCTTAGGCAGTTATTGAATGTGGCTTGGAATCAAAACGAAAAGAGCGTGGTGACCAGCAGATGGACGATGGCTCATATATAAACTGACGTGTAGGTGTATAAGCACATATGTGACAGGAGCTTGGCTCAGGGGTACGGTAACATACAAGGCTCTTCAGCACTTTGCAGGACAGATTTTTGGGACGAAAGCCATTCACTGCACGCTTGTACGAATGTCGGATGAAATTACGCTTGATCGGTAGAGTCTAACTTTGGGTGTGGATTAGGCGGTGACGTGGTGGAATCTCTAAGCCTGCCTCTATTGATTGGCTGCTGTTTGCAAAGTACATTTAGGGCCCACCTTCCTCCAAAGTAAAGCAGGTTTTTTAGAAAGGTGCTATCCACAGAAGATGCTTCCAGTTGAACTTCCTGCAAAACCAAACACTTGTGAATCAAGTGAGATGTGAAATGGAAGTTTTCTTTAGATAACTGAAAGGTCAGACATTCCTTTGAATGGAAAGTTACATGCGGAGAGTTACATGAGCAGTATTTTTTACGTTTATTTGATGCAAACGAAGTGACTAGGAGCCATAATTGTAATGAGAAGGTTATACTGGAAGTCTGCCATTTGCCCATTGCAGTGATTTGTAAAACAGCCCTGGAAACGGGTGTGCTTTAACGCTTACTGAAACTTTTCAGACCTGTACAGTTGTTTACGAATCACCTTAATTTGGTTCGAAGGCTTTCATGACCGATAGTATCCATAGTGTTTTAAGGGTTTAGGTCATGTGAAAAGGTTATGCAAGTGTGGTGTGACCGTCGATATGTTGGAAAAAACGACTGGACACACAAACACTTACCTTTAAAAGTAGTTCTCGACGTTTCGCTGAAGGGTGCTTTCAGCTTCATCAGCTTCATCCCTCCCACCTTGCATAACCTTTTCACATGACCTAAACCCTTAAAACACTATGAATCACCTTAATGTAGGAATTTTAGTCTGTCTCTCACTCAAGCTAAATACCTTGGCTTTAAATTTCTGCAGTGCACATATGGCATATTTAATATGTAGTACATAATATTTATAAACATACTGTATATGATGCAGATAAAGTGTAAAGAAAATGACACCTGAAGCGGTCACTGAAGGAACCTGGGGTTGACTAATAAGGTAGACTAAGTAACAATGTAATTTTGTAACCATGCTTTGTTGAACTTAATCGCATCTCTAGCTGGTATAGCTATACATGACGGTGGAAAACACACAGAAAATATATAATTTAAATAGTAAATATGAGCAGTTGTATATTTTAGCCATGTTTGGTTTCAAAACGATTATACTCGGTCATGTTGGAGGTTTTGCTTTAATAAGAGCACTCAATTGTTTATATTGTATATATATCGTACCACATAAGCTGCACGTTTTACTATTGAAAGTATATTGAGTGATGCATGCTTAATTGGTACCGAGCTGTTTTTATAAACGTTAACATATTTGTATTCATGTAAAATGCAGCTAGTATAATATAAATAACCACAAATTGTTTTTTTTTATATTGTATTATATTAATGTTATTACATTGGTAACTTTGCAAGTTATAATATTAACATTTTCCCTTTTGAGAAATGAAAAATTCTTTCTTAATTCATGTGGTGACTTTTAGAAAATATCTTTCAATATTTTGTATGCTGCACAAATGCGCCAGACCAGTGTAATCTTTTAGTAACAAATGACGTTTTAATGTATATTTGATAAAACATTGACTATGTTGATTAGTTCACGGCACTAAAGGGTGGGTCTGTTGGAATGTGCAGTCAGGTAGTGAGCAAAACGGATATTCGTATAGTTTTATCCTCATGGTAATGTATACATTTCATTTGTCTGTATTGCCCATTTGTATCAGATGGGTAAAGGACAGGAAGGAACAGGTACACAATATTGTTCGTCTCGTGTGCCATGGGCCGTAAACGTGCCCAGTATAGCCAATCAACATGTTTTACTCCATTACAGTAAGAGTAGTACTGAAAAACCAGATTGCTTAATGGACGAAAAAAGCCTCGTACAATAAGACCACCCATTGGCGCTCATGGGCATGTCAGAAAAAAGTCAATTTTTTTATGAAGAAAGTAATGTTGCACACTTCATATTTTTTATCTGTGTACATTTAATGTCTGTAAATACGGTACATTATAATGGAAGAGCCTCAAAAGATGTTCATTCATTCATTGTCAGAAACGGCTTGATCCTGTATAGTGTCGCGGTGAGCCGGAGCCTATCCCGGCAGACACAGGGCGCAAGGCAATACCCAGGATAGGACGCCAGTCCATCACAGGACACCAGGGGAAATTTATACTTCTGACCTGTTTCGTTCATATACATTTACACCTTTATTTTTACATGATTAAGCATACAGTAATATTTAATCTACATTTACACGCGTAACTTTGACTCATTTAAAAGGAACACATCAGAAACGTTGATATTACAGCTTATGCTAACGAGAATATACACTTACTCAAAATGCATCCCCCTGTCTTGTACCCCACTTAGATATTTGCAGTAGCATCACTAAAATCCATGCAAGAAATCCCCTACAACAGTGTTTCTAGTATTTCTGCAAGCTCTGTATGGTATGGAAAAAAGTGCAATAGTTTTTGCTACAATGGTAATTGCACCCACTCAAAGGTTTAAGAAGGTAAAGGTGTCGTAGCCCTGCTCTCAATCCACTGCCGGCAGAAGGGCCTCCACTAGAGGGAAGTCTCAAGTCCCTCTCGAGGGTATTTGACATACTATCCCGCACTGGCCAGAGGTTTTAGAATGCAGTGGGAATACACACATTACTTGATCCCTGGCAATCGACTGAGCTGTCAGAATTGCTCGTAAGAGCTGTTGCTTTGGGACAGATGTGGCGAACCGCTTCCTCTCTGTGGTGTAATAATAATAATAGCGTTTTATATAGCGCCTTTCACCCGATGGTCACAAAGCGCTGCACAAGGGCTGCAAAGAGAACGGCATGTCAACAATGAAAATTAAATAACTAAAAACCCAAAGGAACAAAAAGATTTAAA
>JAZEWU010000002.1:28092397-28120064 GCA_036362915.1 Geotria australis
CCTGCGAATTCTACCAAACACTTCGAGGCCGAGCTGAAAGACAACGATGTCCAGAAGCTGACCATCGTGCTTCGAAGAATCGCAAAGAAGAAGAATTCCTTCAATGTTGCATGTCTTCGTTCAAAGAGAGAACGATGCAGAGGCACGATTAAACTGCAGACAGGCAGGGGGAAGGCAGCCACGCAATTAGGCAGCGCCAACATTTTCCAGGCACTGAGTCCTATAATGATATTGGCCAGTTCTTACTTACAGGAAGAAACCCGAGAACCAATGCACAATAAAACACAAACTTAACACAGAAACGTACCCGAGGCAAGAATAAAGCCACCTCGGACAGGACCTTATTTCCGTGAGGCTCGGATGTTACCACTGCCGCCACCCTACCGCCCACATGGAAATAGTCATTTCGACCCGGAAGCCAGCCTAACCAGCAGGAAAACGTTGCTGGTGCTAGCCGAGGGCTGTCTTGTACTTAGGCTCACGCTTCCAAATAATGATCATTCCCTGTGCATCGCTGGAGGCCAGCAGGCTTTCGTCACAGTTGAAGCTGACGTCGAGAACGGGTGCGCAGTGGCCCTGGAGCTTGTTGACGACCGGTTTGCTGCTCCGTTCCACGTCGAAGAAGTAAACGCACAGATCCTCACTGCCCGACACTGCCGGTCACACAGACACACGTTACTCTGGCTCTGTCCATGTGTATGTGGTGTGTGTAGTCAGTCAGTTTAACTGCGTGGCTGCTTTCCACCACCTCTGGTTTTCTCGCGCCTCTGAGTTTTGTTTCTTCGAACAAATACTGTGCCATGCGTTATAAATTGTAATATTAAGGATGTTAAATTATTACTTATGGACTGAGCAGATGAAATCCATGATATCACAATTAAACATTTCGTATATGGGCACAATTTTCGAATTAATCTTAAAGTTAGGAACACATCCCGACGAAGAAGGCTTGTAATGAAAATTATTATTACAATACATTCATGGAACTGTGGTGTAAGAATTGATGACATATTTCAAATTTGATCAAGAAATGTTGTAGCCACCAAATATTCTACATGCATCGAACTGGGGAAGAAAAAAAAGACAGGTAAATTTAACCCAAAACTGTCAATTCATAGGGATCGATCACTACCTAGGTGCTCTATAAATTGATATTATTATTATTACCTGCCTATCTGTATGCACAGTTGTGTTAGCTTCAATACAACCTCTTGCATAAGAACAAATACGCAACACCATTTCAATCCGGTGTGCTAAAATCTGTTGTGTAACGAGCTTTATGACGCACACATGTAAATGGCATAATTTAACATTGCATGCTATCAGCCTTTCTCCTGTGCAGCCCCGAGGCTGTCTAATTCCCTTCCACAGGAAATCAGCTCGACTGACTCGGTCAGTTCATTCATATCTCGCCTCTAGACACACCTTGATCCTAAAAGCCTATGGACTTTGTAGTTGGGGTTTTACTCTATTTTATTTAATCAACAGTTATAGGGTAGCAGGCATTGTTTTATCAGCTTGCGTGCTGTTTTTTTCCAACCTTAATTTTGTACCTTCGGGTGAAAGGTGCTTTGTTAAAGTAAATTATTAAAAGAAGAATGATTATTATTACAATATATTTTTGTTGTCAAACTAGGAACTTTAGCATTGTGATGGCATTGCTTACCGACACAAGCTCCCTGGCGAAAGGACATGAGTGGGCAGAAGATGCTGTGAATATGGTGCGTTTTCTGCTGGATAGGGAAGGTTTTCTTCAGTTGCAGCGCCCCTTCGTTATCCAGGACCCTGCGGCATTACATTACATTACATCATGTAAAGCGCATACGACTGTCAATCCGAGACAAGTGCTTTACTAAACAAGATGTTATTGTTTTTGTACACTATCCTTTTGAGGTTTGGTAACAAGGCACTCTGGCAGACAGCAATAAAAAAGTGGTGCAAAAAAGTAAGATGAATACACTTCAGGAAGCATTTTTGTAGTGGGTTAAGAGTACATATGAGTGGCCCAAAGGTACCCCGCAAGCAGCAGACATTAGGAAAGCCAAAATTCCGGCAAAGGGAGATTTGGCAACTTAAAATGCAATCCATGTGTTAATGAATAACATTAGCAAGACTTTTTGGACAGCTGACTTAATTGAAATATTAACTCACTTTATAGACTTGTGTTTACTACTGCTCAGTCAAGCAGCTAGGCACCAATTTAGAAACTACCTTAAGGCATTCAGTTAATTCAATTACCATATTGAATACATGCAGAAGCTCGCATGCACAGTATACAAATGTATACAACTAGAAATTATCATACGCAGCAGCTTATTAAGAATGTAGTGTTTAGGTATTTTACATTTAACTGTGTTCTGTTTGCAATAGTGTATCCAAAAGTTAATTAATAATATACATAATTCTAAATACATGTCAATTTGACCTTTTGCAGGTAAAATGGGACAGCACAAATAAGACAAGACAAATGAGACAATAAAATGTAAATAAATAGCCATAACTCTTTAATTCTATAGATATACAAAATTGTGACACTTCATTGATTCACTGGGTAAGAGTCAGTGGGAAATCTTCACATGCCCACTAGTATTTTAGTATTCATACACTATCCCTCGCTTTTTCAACGTCTCATGAATAGCAGTTATAATATTTAAAGTCCATCACTGTTGTGCAGGATGTTAAACATCTCGTCTGTAGACCGTGTACTGAGATGTTATTCCAACCACACTGTGCCAAGGCTGGTCTTGAGTTTTCTACATGAGGTGAGAGCAACATAACCCCTAAAGCTAGCACCTTCATCACTGCTCGCAAACAGCATTTACCACTGTGTGGCAGCATACCGGTACAGAAGCAGCATGTTGACGCAGGCGTTGACAAGCAGGGAAGGGTCACGTGCCTCGCGACTGATCCACGAACGCGCCGATATGCTGGTGATGGCACTGCCTTCGTTCACCACCATACGCTTGGCCTTGGTGAGCCTGCCTGTTGGCACATTGCAGCGGTGTTGGCCACACACGTGGTCTCTGCGTGGTTGCCGGAGCGGCATGGCAGGTGGCCCACTTCTCCAACGAAGGCCTGGTTCAAGACCCAACGGCAGAAGCCGCCGGACTGGACCTCAGTCGGAAACGGTGGACCACCCTGAAGCGCATTCAAACTCGGCCAGGGTAAGTGCAACCGCCTTCTCCGCAAATGGAAGATACGAACCGAACCACTGGACGACTGCGGCTCATTACAGACGGTGATGCGACACATTGTTGTTGCAGACAGACGGCTCGGCAAAAAAAAATCAATGACGACCTATCAGACATCGTACCTAATCTCTCCCCAGAAATAATTTACCGGATCAGCAACTTGGACATCAACATTTATCCCTGAACAAAGATGGCCTTACGATAGACAGACGCAGAGCAACGGGTGCGAGTGTGCTTTCAGTCACTATTTCCAGGCGGCAGGAAAGCGAATGTCGCGTCGACGCACTGGGCTTACACACCTGTTGTCATGTCGAAGAGAAACGAGAAAATACTGCCTCGCTCATCCCCAGCCCAGAGGATACGGCCGGGTGAGTCGAAGGACAACGACAACACACGGCCCGTCAGCTTGCTCGTTCCACCCTTCACCCTCTTGCCCGTCGAGATGTTCACCACGTGGACGTTGTGCTTGCTGTTCCCCACCTGCAAACGCGTGGAAGGAGCCAGCGTCTAATCGGTTACAATTAACCAACACATTACCGCACTGTCACGATGGCCACTGAAATGCTTCAGCATTCGACTCGAAGTACCGTCTCTTGCGGAAATGCAATTATAATACATTACACTGCAAATTTGAACAATTTCACATATGCGTAGGATGTTTGTATCTGGCAATGTTTCAGAATTGCCTTAATTCATTCGCCAGTTAATGTTGATTATAATAATAATATCAATTTATATAGCGCCTATGCATGTAATGATTCATCCCCCAGGAATGTGATGAAATGTCATGATTCAGGCTTTTAGAGATTCGTTATTACATGCCTGCAGTCTCAGCTGGACAATTATGTTGACACCATTAGCGTAAATGTAGCATTAGCATATTACAGTCATGCGTCGCTTAACGTCCACGATACATTCTGTGAAATAGGAAGTTAGGTGATTTGGACGTTGTGCGAACACCATATTATATACTTAGCAAAGCAATATGGGATACCGTAGTGTCCCTAGCCAAGATACTGTACACATAGAGTACTGTATTTCAGCTAATGAATCTGGCAAGGTTATATATGGGTTAAGTAGGTTAATACTGTACAGTACTGTATACATAATATAATAATACTTTGTAAATATACACTACTGTATACATAGGCTAATATGTAATCTGAACTTACCACAATTGGAGCTTGCAGGGCGAAACGTAGTGTTGGGTGAGTCTGGAGGCTGTTGCTAGTACAATTCTGTATTGTACAATATACTGAACTTACACTAAATTACTGTGTACACTATAATACACTGTACAGCTGTATGTACAATAAATACTTTTCGTATTTTATGTCTGATAACTAACCTTAGGCTACTTTGTAAACTTTTTTACTTAAAAACTGTTTAAATCCCGATCGGAGAATGGGATTATAACCCTATGGGACCACTGACATAGATGCGGTCGGACGTTGCCCGAACGGACGTTATGCGGCACATGACTGTATTTGAATATACGCCACACATGAAAGTCTTGCACACATTCAATACATGTACTGCGAGCCTAACAATCACTTTTAATTGAATATTCAATACATTGCTACGTGCCTATAAAATATAAACATGGCTGAGTGGTAAAGGTTTGTGGCTCAAGCCTAGCGGCCATCCAGGTTAATACTGAGGGTGAATTTACTGTGTAAATATACTTCGTCTGCTTCACAGTGGTTATTAAAGATTATGTGACGTTATTCGTGTGCAGGCTTCAAGGTCTAAATTTGGCATATTTAAAAATCACTTGAAAATGAGCTCATTGTGTGAAGCCACATAGCAACATCTATGCAACACAGCACGATCCTGAGTCTTGCATTCTAAGTACGGACCAAATGCCACATGCACTGTTGTTGTTGCCGGTTTAAACAGCCGGTATATCCAGGTTGCCCCAGGTTGGTCGTTTGCCCCCTAACGGTGGAAATATTGCAACATAATTTTACGGTCGGATGCCCTTCCCGACGCCAACTTCGTCTAGTCGGATGGACTTTGGATCGGTATTTGGCTGGAACCTCCCTCTAGACCTGTTCGCCAAGGGAGACCCTACCAGGAGTGCTGGAATCCAGACGACGTATCTCTGGGTTTTATTGGACGACGCGAATCCACCACAATAACGTTAGCGTCCGTGTCATCCGACTTGGTCGACCGGTGAAACAACACGGCTGCCGCGTACGTCCCTCCCCAACGCACCACGATGAGGTTGTTGTTCATCGGCTGAAAGGTGCAGCACAGAAGCTCGGAGCCGTCGGGGTCGGGCACCTGGCGCAGGCAGCGCCCGTCCGCCGTGTCCCAGAGCCGCAGGGCACCGTCGAGGGAGGTGGTCACCATCAGGTCGTTGGAGAGCGACCACGCGAAGTCGGTGACGGCGCTCGTGTGCCCCCGCAGCACGCACACCATGGCCGGCGCGGGCACCAGCACGCACACGGACACGGTGCCGTCCAGCGAGCACGCCGCAAAGCGCGTCTTGTCGTCGTTCGCAAACTGCACCTTGGGCACTGTCAGTGCGGGGGGGGGAAACGGGTGGGTTTAGGTAACGATGAGCAATGGGTAATGGAAGTAGGGTGGGGCAGCGGAAAGGTGGTGCAGATAAAACAAAATACAGTGCAAAGCCTATGTAAATTAAGCTATGCAAACATACTTAATGTTTGATGTTTACCTATGTATTGAATTGACAATAAAGTTGAATTGATGTAGAATGTGCCGTATTGATGTAGGTTTGCAAGGACTGATGTATGAGAAATTGCTCTTGAGAGCTGCTGTTTCAGGATAGCCATGTCGAGGGTTCCTCCTCTATCCTTCGCAACGTTTCACCTCCCACGATTGATGCATCAAAGCCTGATCATTCCTCCAACGTAGGAGGCAAAACATTGTTTGGGAAACGTCGCGAAGGAGAGGGGACGAACGCTTGACACGACCGTCCCGAAAGAGCAGCTCTTAACAGCGTTTCTCGTAGAATGCGTCATCTATTTTTTATTGCAGGTTAAAGTAAATATTTACTGAGTCACGAGTGAGGAGCTGCTAACTTAAGCAGTGCACGAATGAGCGTGAAACACCATGTTTTGGATTTATACTCCTATTTTGCACAAGCACAGTTAATCCGCAATTGGAACAATCAGCCCACAGATATCTGAGTGCTAATTGTACTAGTCTGCGAGCATGTGGTGATAAGAATGATGATGATAACCAGCACTCAATTTTAAAATGTACCGATGCGGTTTCACTTAGGCTGTAAACATTAACAAGTGCTGTATATGGGAATTGCACAGTTGTTATTGCCGGTTATACAATAAAACGTTTTGGAAGTAATACTTGAGAACCTGTTTCAGGAACAAAACTAACTCGTCACTGAAGATCACATCACCTTTTTACCCATAGGTAGAGATAATGAATAAGCTGATGTGGCTTCACCAGCGACCTTTCCTGAGGTAGAGGGCAAGCATCTCTGTTGATAGTTTATGGGCTACATTATTGCTCAAAAACTTAAATCGGTTGCAAACACTAAGACACGTTGTAGTTTCTCCAGTAAATAGCCTTCTCTCTCAGTAAATACACTGAGATGTTTGGTCATATCTATTAATACATTCTTTGCATTTGGGATGAAATTGGAGCACTCAAAAGACATTAGCGTGAGGTGTTTACACCACAACCCGCTCGCTGTACTGCCATCTTACGGCCATCTTACAGGTTTGCACAAATCCATGTAAGGGATAAAAACATTGCTTCCAATGTTCCGATTACAGGCTTGATCCACCACACACAGTTAATTAGCCCCTGCTAAAATCTAACAGTAGCTGTCACAGCAGCCATGGGTCTGATAAGTCTCACCAGCATCAGTGTGCTGGTCGAAGACATGAAACATCCCCGCAAAAGCGTAGTTTTCTTCCAAGGAGGTGTCACCAGCCATGGCTCTGCTTGCCTCTGCCACAGATGTGGGCACCACACCCACAGTGCTCCTGGGACACCCACGTAGCAGTGATCTGTTAGACAGAGGGCTGCACAAACACTCAAAACGTGTGATTTCCTGCCCAAGTCAACATTCTGGGGATACTCATTCACCTGCTTACAGCCCTGCACCGGCGGTGGAAATTGCACACACTGCTGACTTCCCCAAAATGGTATTAATTTTATCGACCCCAGAGGAATTATGGGTTCAGTGAACCCCCCAAAACCAGGATTTGAACTCACAACCTTTGAAATGCAACCCGCTCGGTATACCAGAGCCATCGCTACAGTGGTAGAAATTAATTTGTTCTAATTTAGTCAATTAGTGTAGAGTTTTACATATGAGTGACAGAAACGGGAACTTTTGAAGCCGTTTCAAACATTCTCCACCTCATTGAGTTACCGTTAAGGCAGTGACACTGCACATACGGATCAAAACCCTGAATGACTCTCGATGTTTGAGGACACTACTATGGCGTGGGCTGTGCTTGATATGGATGACTACCCTCTAAAGTGGCTTCTTGAAAGCCTGAAGTAATACTTTTACAAGCAGAAAAGTGTGAGCAGCGTGCACTTGCCTGTCTTCAATGGCGCGGTTGAGCTGGGCTTGGTATTGGTAGGAGCTGCGGCTCATTGAGCGTCTGTGGCCACGTGAGCCCTGGCCACGCTGGTCATATGACCCATCCTCAAAGTCCTTTCACACATAACATGCAAAAAGCAATGGACTAATTATTGGATCGTTGTCACATTTTGTATTTTTTCAACAATTACTTTGTCAGCATTATATTAGGAGCGTCCTTAGACAACATTTTCCTTTGAAGGATTTTTTTTGTATGCAAAATCTGTTCACTACCTTGTTCTGTCATATTTCTGTGTATGATTTAATTGTCTCGTGACATGACACCAACAGCACAATTGGAATACATTGTGGTTAAAAGAACAACCTCGGAAGATGTTTCTGCGACATCATATTTCAATGTCAATGCACTAAGAGCATAAGAACAATGCAATATTGTACCTGATTGTAACATTTGTTATTATTAACAGAGTTTAAAACGCGTTTCAGGATGGAACACTGGTTAGGTGTGTACCTGCAAGAGTTATTTTATGGTTGCTCCTTTCATTAAACACTATTGAAAATTGTCACGTACAGATTTAGGTTGTCACAGCTCGATTAATGATGGTTACTCTTCAAAGTTGTTCTTTTCGGGATAGCCATGTCGAGCCGTCTCCCTCTCTCCCTTGCGATGTTTCGCCTCCCACATTGCAGGCGAATCATTGGAGGCAAAGAACTACTTTGAAGAGCAACCATCAAGTATCACATGATGAGATATCAACGTTCTGACTCCATATATGTAATCATAAACAAATAATTACTGTCTGTGTAATATTTATCATCCACTTGTCACTTCAATCATGCCTCATTATTAATATTGTCTTTAGTTCACTGCTTTATACAGTTGATTTAAAATGAGCAGTTGACCTTTTTCAACCTTCATGGAAATGCCCTTTTTGAAATAAACTATAAAGCACTCAAACCACTTCATATTACAGAAAATACTTTCCAGGCTACTTACAGGGTGTCAAGATGCATTTCAAGAGCAGCCCATTTGAACATTAAGTTTCAAGTTCATACATATATAGAAACATACAGTACTTTACATGGCATGCCATCATTGGCTTGTGTCTGCATGCAATGGACTATAAAAGTATATATCACAATGCAAAACTACTTATAATTCATGTACATCACAACATCTGCTGAACCTGGGTTCCTTCTGGACTATCAGCAGATCTCACATGTCCTGTACAAGGCTGCAACTACAGTAACTGCGCCCACGGGGAACCGTGCCTCCATTCGGTCGAGCGTCGTGCGGCTGCTGCGGATGCTGTTGCTGTACGCGCGGAAGCTGCTCTGCTCAGATAGCGGGCCATAGCGCTGCGACAGCATCTGACAGCGCAGGCGCAGGTACTGCTTGCGGACGGATGGGTCGTGCCCAGCCTTGGCGTTCTCTCGCAGCAACTGGCTGCGTCGTCGGATGTACTGCGTGCGGAACTGTGGGTTGTTTGGCGTCCGGTAAGCGTTGTACCTTAAAACACAAGCGGTTTATAAGTTACAAACACGGATTATTTCCAGTCAGCTGCCCCCACGGATCATAACCCCAGAGCAATGTTACCTGGAGTCCAGCACTCCTGCTAGAATCTCCAATGGTGAACATGTCTGGGGGAGGTTCCGACCAAATAACAATGAGAAGACCCTCCGACTAAAGTAGGCTGGCATCAGGGAGCGCATGTCGCCGTAAATTTCTGTTCCAATATCCCCACCATTGGGGGGCCAATCAGCCAACCTATGTCAACCTAGGATACCGGCCTTTAAAACCAGCAACAACTGCATGCATGTCCTATGACATTTTTTTTGCGGGCACTGCTATACAAACTGCACATTCGCCTATGACCACATCACATAGAACACGACTAATATTGTCAGATCTTAGAAGCTAAAATAGTAGTGGGATGAGCGACTACTATGCATAATCATAGCGTATTTGCGGAAAATATTAGTAACCAAACAGATAAGCAAGAAAATATGGTGGAAACCCATGAAAGTGCTATCCATTCTGAGAACTGACGACATTAAGGTCTAACATTTTCATGTTTTTATTTACAATTCAGGTACAAACGAATGGCGAGACGCAGCAGATCATTATTTGGAAACACCCTTTATAAAACTGTACCCAATCAACATTTCTCCCACAGCTACATTATCAAGGCACTTTTCACCAGCCATGGAAATAACCAACACCGCACCTGGCGTCCACTGCAAGCACTTGCTGCCAAATGGAAGCCATGGTGAAGTTTGTTCAGCCAGGAGACCTAAATAAGCACCACAAACATAAACACAGTTAATAATAGCATTCACAGGTCTTCCAACTCTAATTCTGACCCCAAATTACATTATGTTCCTTATAGACGATAGAGGCTATTGATATGGTTACCGCTTGTCCTGTTGTTTCCCAGGATCGTCCTCCTTAAGGAGGCAGCTGTTCTGGGAAATCTGTAAATGTTCACGGAACATGTCATTATTCAAAGCCCGTGTTTTCTTACAGGTAGTCAGTCCTCTATCGTATCCTGTTCACCCCCACGATATGTCCCCGGTTGTTGGTTATAGACAAATAGATGTTTATTATTACAGCACGAAAAATACCCAGTGAGCTTGCAAGCTCTTTACAGGACTCCTGCGACACAACACGCGAATTGACAAAGACATAAAAAGATAAAAATAACAAATTAACCAAACAAAAAATAACCATTTACACACAGCATTGCATGTACGTTGTCTCCGAAATGGCAACCGAACATAATACACGTCTCTGTACTAAAATTATTCCCCCAATCGGGACTGATCGGCGTGGTGAGATGTGATCAACGAACCCCCCACAAGTGGCAATGCGTTGCTCATCTAGCAGTGGATTAATCAAAGCGATGTCTGTTCTATTCAAGTGCACGCAACGCTACTGTACTTGGCATTGGAAACCCAAGAAACGTTCCTCATTGAAACCAGAGAAACCCAAGCCTATGGCCCACCGCTTTACATCACAAATCAAACGATTTCCGCGCGATTTACACAAGATACATTCGATAGTACGTATGCATATTTTAAAACTACTACTTCCATACGCGGCTTTTCAGCCGAGCCGTTCTTAAATGCGTGATAGGTAATGAACCGTGCGACTCACTCGGTCTCGATTGGAGGTACAGTTCGCTACCGGTACCGCCGTATTTACGAATATATCGTAGCGGGTTTGGCCTTGCGCCCGATCACCTCGGCTTCATTAAGTCTGTCGAATGTGTCAGGTGAACATCGCCAAAGAGAGTGAACGGGAATATCTAGGCGACTAGTACTGCAAGGTTCACATCACCGCGGTAGTTACTGTTAGCAACAACCTCCTGATGGAGATGGGCGGCGCCCGACGTCACCGTTGCCTGAAGTCAACGTTTACCCAATTCGAATTCGATTCGATTCTTCGAAGCGTGATGGTCACATGACAGCCTCCCATTGCAACAAGTTCTTCTTTAGTTGCAGACAGCCCTTCAACATTTAGAGATATTATAGTCAGTGTCAATAAAGAGTGTACCCAATAGGTGTCAATGCACCCAATAAGTGTCAATACAGAGTGTACCCAATAAGGATGATTACCCGGTAGGATTCAAACAGAGTGTAGCTATCAGATGTAAAATACACTCAGACAAGCAACAGCTGATAAAGACATGCAGTTAGGCTGCAAGCCTTATAAACAAACCTTTCCTTTACGTCGTGCAAATTTACGTTAGCAGCCTCTCTCTTGCAAAACCTTCACACAGACATGTCCAGATCTATACTGATATGGGTTCTGAAAAGGGGAGCCATCCACGTGTTTGTGTGAGCTTGTGGTGTGGTTTGACTTAACGCCCCATGCTGTTGAGAGCAGAGCATTCGGAATATGTAGCAACACTGAGGAATGATTATGCTACCCTGTTGCAGACAATAACCTAAAAACAAAATCCTATTTTTAAACCATCTTATCAGTGGCATGCATGAGCAGACTTGTCGCGTTGCTATCAGGAGCCTAGCGACCACTTTTAGCCAGCAGTCTGTTGGTTCCGGGACAAACATTAACTGGCTAGTGCGCATAATGCACAGTAGTTATTGAACCTAATAGCATCATTATTGCACGATTGATCCTGTATAAAATAACATATTGCATTAACAGATGTTGTTAATGGTTAAAACGATTGTTGCAAAGCCTCCAATACGTAACATCTTGTTTAAATCTGATTTTTATTTTATCAGAATGTTAGTGGATACACGGAAAGAATGATCAAAACATTTAGGATCTTAACGTCAAAGTTGTTTCAGCAACATGAATGAACTACACGCCTCAAGTCCTATGTAGTTTCCAGACAGACAACAATATTCATTCATTCATTCATTTTCAGAAACCGCTTAATCCAATACAGGGTCGCGGTGAGCCGGAGCCTATCCCGGCAGACACAGGGCGCAAGGCAGGGGAACACCAAGGATGGGACGCCAGTCCATCGCAAGGCGCCTGGGGAAATTTAGCCAGTACGCCAATTAACCTGGCAGCATGTCTTTGGACGGTGGGAGGAAACCGGAGTGCCCGGCGAAAACCCACGCGGACACGGGGAGAACATGCAAACTCCACACAGAAAGGCACCCCGAGCCGAGATTCGAACCCGGGACCTTCTTGCTGTGAGGCGGAAGCGCTACCCACTACGCCACCGTGCCGCCCTGTTAACATGATTAGATACAAGATATTATATTTTTACACTTGCTCTTCTGGGATAGCCGTGTCAAGCGCTCCCCCTCTCTCCCTCGCGACGCCTCGCCTCCCACGTTGGAGGAATCTCCAAGCGCTCATAGTTCCGAGTGTGTGGGTGAAGCCGAGCATGCTGCGCCACACACAGACCTCTGTATTATTTTGACGTCAAAAGCAGTTCACTGCTCTGCCTGCATTCCAGTGATTTTTGTCAATAATATTTTTTTTTTTTTAATTAAAAAACAGGAATGCAAGAACAGCAGTAAACTGCCTTTGACGTCAGAACAACACACGGCTCTATATGGCACAGCATACTCAGCTTGATTGTGTTTATTAAATATTTTCCTTAATATAAACACGCGGAAATAGACTATTCATGGCTTAATTTCTCAATCGATATTTTCCATAATGCTGATGTAACGAACACGTACTTCAATCTGATTCAGACATTTGTGCATCCTTTTGAATGACAGTTTATGTTAAGGACAAGGCAATTCACTACTGTCCTTCAGAACATCTGGTAACCCGAAGCACTATTCATACGTGTGATTTTTGCACATGACATCGCAGTATCACGAGAATAGAATAAACAAAATAAAACAAAGACGGATGCGGCCTGTAAAAATAATTCCCAAAACAGCGCTATGGACTGTTTAGGCTGGTATTGCCACCTGTCCAGTTTTTCCAAGGATCATCCTACTTTTTGAGGCAGCTGTCCTATGAAATCTGTACATTTTCCTGGACATTATTGAAAGTCTGGGTTTTTTTTGCTAGTTACACGTACAGTCCCCACTCTCTTTCTTTGTTTACCCCATGCACGATATGTCCAGGATTGTTGTGCTACATAGGCGGCAACCCATTGTTCGATCTGAAATTGAGCACCAGTTTTATCACGAAATCTATATCCTTTTTTGTTTGTCTTTACCATGATGTTGTGCATTGCCAAGGAGTCGTCAAAATATCTCGGAGATTAACTGTCAAATATAAAACCCACCTGCATGGAGCGCATCACTGAAAGCGCGCGTGTCGTCTCCACAGGACAATGCCATGGAGCTTATCAAATATTTGCCTTAATATATTCGCATGACAACAGCTACAGTAGGACTAGATCAGGAGTGTTTACGACACTTATTTTTTACGTGACTGAACCCATAAAAAGAGGTGTACTATGGACAGAGCGATACTGTGCATGTTATTTACTTTTGCTGTGTATTGCTTACATAATACGCATCGAAAGTGTTACATAAATGTTCAACCATTCACAGATGTCAATGTCAACGTTAAATTGACGTATTAATTTAATTATGGAATAGAGTAGATGTTGTATTCTGTGATTCTGTACTGAACGTGTTTTGCAGAATTATATTTAAATACAGTAACACTGAATACTTTTTGTGAAAGGGTTTTCGCCAAACACCTCAAGCATGACCCTTCATGACAAAGCTTTGATGATCAACTTAATTCAGCTATCCTGTGTAAAACATAAATAATTAGAACAATATAACGTTTGCAATTTTATTTATTTAAAACTGTCTGAGCAAATGTATATACTGTATACTCCTTTACATTTGATGTTTCTCTTTACCCTCGTTACCACGCCAAACTCATAAAATATATATTCCGCATGGCCTGTTATTATTCTATCATGCCACACCTGGCTTTACAGACCTGTAAAAGCAAATGTTTGACAGTGCTGTGTTAACGGTTTGTGAGGTTGAGCACGTTTATGAAACAACTGAGCGTGTCAAGGTTAATTGTACGATCAACTCTGCGGCTATTCTTTGCCATAAGAGGTAAGTAGACGGTGGCTCTTAGACATGGTTTATTCTTTATAGCTACACTAAAGTAGAAGCATACTACACAATATGTGCATTTTCAGTTCTATACAAACGCTTGTGCTGGATGTTCAGCACATGCGCAAGTACCATACACTTAAAAAATAAAAGAGTGCATGGTCTGTGTGGATTATTTCCTTGTTATCTACAAATAAAATACCCAGCAAAGCCTCACTGAGTCTCATAACTCTTTTTCAGTAGTCCTGCCAATGTTTTTGCAGTACAGTCCCATGATGGCTAAGTATATTTCATCGAGTAATATGCGGTTAATTATTTCACCCTTGTAAAATTGGATGGCACTGGATGGCACAAGATGAGCCGGAGCCAATCCCGGCAGACACAGGGCGCAAGGCAGGGCTATACCCAGGATCGGACGCCAGTCCATCACAGGGCACCGGGAGCATTTTAGTTCGCAGGCCAATTAACCTATGCAGCAGCATGTCTTTGGACTGTGGAAGGAAACCGAAGTGCCCGGCGAAAATCCACGTCGACACGGGGAGAACAAAGCAAACATGACACAAAAAGGCACCCGAGCCGGGATTAGAACCCGGCACCTTCTTTCTGAGACAACAGCGCTGCTCACCGTGCCACCGTGTCGCCCCATTTGTTTTATTACATGCTTAAATTTAGCATTTCTCTACCAAAAATTACAAACCTTTTGAGTCTACACTATCTTTCTGATCGGTATTATAATACCAGATTGTTTGGATACTTTAACACAGTTGTATTATGAAACACGTACAGTGTTAACTTGTGTGTTGACATTTAACTAACGTTGTGTCAGAGCTTCAGCCGAAGGGAGGACAATGAAGCTTTCACGAACAACAAGTGACCATTTGTCCTGGTTAAGCATGTGGTTCCATGTCATATGAAATTCGCTTTAAGTACAAGGGAAAAAAATCAAGAAAAACAATGAAATCACGCAACACGGCTATCCTGATAGAACAGCTATGAAGAGCAATCCTCATGTAGAACCATGAAAAACATCAGAACATTATACTGTATTTTTATTTAATCTGCTCTAGACCACGCTGACAAGTCATACATGCAGTTTCGATAAGTATTTTTATTTTTTATATTGTACTATTTTACTAGTATTATGATGTTTAAACTGCAATTGGCCTTCGCCATTTTAGTATACATTTCCATCCCTCCAACCATTATTAGTACCCGCTAAATCCTGAAGCGGGTCGCGGAGGGGGCGGAGCCTATCTCAGCAGACACAGGGCACAAGGCTGGGCTGTAACCAGTATGGGACGCAGTCTATCTCAGGACACTGGGGGAAATGTAGTCAGGGCATGTCGCCTAGGCAGCAGCATGTCTCTGGAATGTGGGAGGAAACGGGAGTAAACGGAGAAAATCCACGCGGACATGGGGAGAACATGCAAACTCGACCAAAAAGACACCCGAGCCAGGAATCAAACTCTGTTGATATTGCTGTTAGGTGGAAGCGCTATGCAGTGCACCTGGTGCCGTCCCAGTATATATTTTAAAAATCTAAAGATGTAATCAAGGTACTCATTTTCATGTGGGAGGCGAAACGTCGCGACAGAGAGAACGGAAAAAACAGCCGATAGGGCTATCCCGAAAGAGCTGCTATGGAGAGCAATTCTCACGCAATCAAAATCCCAGATCGAACTCTAGATCGTGGGAATTGGTAATGCATTTGAATCGTTTATTCGCATAAATAGAACTACATTACACTGGATTGTATAAGCATTAAATTAGCATAGTTAGAATGGAATGCCATTGCAAAAGCGATATAATAAAAAAAGTACATTGTATGTTTCATAGCAAAATAAAAATTCAGTCTTTAAAATATGTAAATAGCAATATATAATGCCAACAGTATTCATAATCCAGTGCTACTCATTTGTAATTGACATATGGTCACACGACTTAAACCCCAACATATGTATGAAACTGCATTTTTAGTAGTACATCAGCACAATCAAAAATCTAACATTGGTCAACAACACTGCCATAAAAGGAAAAATAAACCTATTATTTTAATTTGCAACTTAATTTGCATTATACCACGAGTGGGAAAAAAGCCAGAACCCACAGCAACCTTTGCCCAATCAAATATTTCTGCTGAATAACATTGGTTTATAAAGCCTATAGACCGATGAATAAAACGTATTTCACTTTAATGTTGAGGTTGAGACATCTGATTATCATGAATGTTCACAAATATTCCAAAATTACAATTAACTGGTGCATAAGTGATAGTACAGAATCTACAATCATGTTATTTACCAAAATATGTTACTAAACCATGACCTTAGCATTTTTTATTGTGAAGCAAAACATCAGAAAATGCATTATTCACAGACATAAAAACGACCTTTACATGCTTTCACATGGCATCAACTCTCCAAATAGCTGGTCAAAAAATTTACAGTCATGATGGTTACTCTTCAGAGCTGTTCTTTCGAGATAGCCGTGTCGAGCGATGATCGTTTCTCCCTCGCGACAGAACAGCTCTGAAGAGCAACCATCATGAATCGAGCCATGAAAACCTATATCAATACAAATTTACAGTCGATGCCATGAAAAATACATGTATATTTCCATGCTTATGCAATTATGTGGTCTTATGTGCTCTACGAAACTAGACATCTGAAAATGTTATTCAAAGGCACTTGACTTCCAGTAGCAAGTGGATAAGGTTACAAATGGCAGTGATAGCAAACACTACATACGTTGACTAATTCTCAACAAAAAAAACCCAGAAGTGTGTGGCTCATCTGCACTTACAAACTCTGAACAATAACAGTGTTAAATCATTTATGGGCCCTGTTCAATAATGTGTACAAAAACAATGCATGTGAGCAATCGATATATAAAATAAAGTACTGTATCTGATGTCATTGCAGCAGTGTAACAATTCTGTACACATCCTAAACATGTTGAGTGACTTTGACCGTCAAAATAAATATAATTCTGTTCGGATTCAGTACAGTGCACCGTATACTATTTAAAATCAATGGAATATTGCATTAAAATAACGGTATTTCACGTGAGGCAGTACATTTTCACATCAACAGCACTTTCTCATTTGAATCAGGAATTCTACATTGACACAGGAAATGACCTGCAGATATATTAGCATATGTCTGTACCCTGGTTACACAATCATTTTCTAAACCACCATGTGGTTCTCACATAGTATAGTTCTTACATGCCTAGTACAGGTAACAACATTTCCATTCAAATTTAGACACGTACCCCCATTATGGGTTGTACACGTCACGACTATGCACAGTACCATGAACTAATTGTTGGGTTCCATACATGAACTTTGACTACAGTAGCATATTGTGATCTGTTTTTGTGAGGTCAAACGACCCTTGCTAAATGGGATTTATCCGCATCGTTAAGAGCATTTTTATACAATTCATTTTGTACATTGCAAAGTTTAAAATGTCATGGGAAGGTATTTTATCATCATCATCATTGTCAGAAACTGCTTAACCCTGTACAGGGTCGCGGTAAGCTGGAGCCTGTCTTGGCATATACAGGGCGCAAGGTAGGGCCATACCCAGGAAGAGACGCCAGTCCATCACAGGGTACCGGGGGCAATTTAGTCAGCAAGCCAATTAACCTATGCAGCAGCACGTCTTTGGACTGTGGGAGGAAACCGGAGTGCCTGGCAAAAACCCACGCGGACACGGGGAGAACATGCAAACTCCACACGGAAAGGTACCCGAGCCGGATTCGAACCTGCGATCTTCTTGCTGTGAGGCGACAGCGCTAGTGACCGCAACCGTGCTGCCCAGAAAGGTAATTTAATTGCAAGTAATATAACGTATTTTAATTTAAAAAAACATTGCATGAATATGACAACCGATAAATCAGAAATATATTATTACCATGGCCAGCGAAGCACATTATTGTGTTTAAGTTCAAGGTTAGACAGGCGTACATTTTGTGGCCTGCACAATTCACTGTGTACCATGAAACTGGTTGGTTTAAATATCCATGCATTATAATCAGCGTTACATTTGCAGATTTTGCGATACATGTTTAAGCTTGCGAGATATGAGTCATTCTCATTGGCAAGAACAAGTTTAGATTCAGTCACTTTACCTGTTAAAACTTTTCAAGATGACATTTACAGTGATGCAAGCCCTGTTGCATATTACAAAAATCCATCGTATGGAACATATCAATAAACAAATAAGAAAGCTACACTTTTACAAACGTTCATATTTCACAGCATGTTTTAAAATACATTTTTAATTGAAACATGATCCCTTTTCATAGATGTATTTACAATTCACATATTCTCAATGGTAGAGATAACACACTTTAATTTATTCCTTTCAAGATGTGCTCTCGCAGGGTTGTTAAAATAGCACCCTGGATTAATCCAAGGCTTGATTGAGTCTCAAGACTCCTTTTCAGGAGTATCCTGCATTTGAGATGTTTGACCAATTCCATTAATGAATATATTCGAAGTAGCCTTAATCATTTATTTTCTGTTGCTTTGGTTTTTATTGTTTTTCTTTCGTTGTTGACATGCCGTCCTCTTCGCGGCCCTTGTGCGGCGCTTTGTGACCCTCGGGTGAAAGGCGCTATATAAATTGAAATTATAATTTTATAATTATGTTTAAAGTTTTGAGAGTAAAGTTAATGATAGTCGCTTACAGAGCTGCTCTTTCAGGATTGCCGTGTCGAGCGCTCCTCCCCTCTCCTTCGAGATGTTTTGCCTCACACATCAGAGGCATCATCAGACTTCTGCATGGTTTAGCTGAGAGGAGCTAATAATAAGAATAATACAATTAATAATGCGTGCAAATTCCATGCCTTGTCATGGCGCGAAAAAACCGCAGAGAGAAGGGGAGTCAGCTAGGCCGTCAGCCGGCGCCAACCCATCCGACAATGCTTCCTATATATTACGGTGTTATCAGCCAGTTAATTAAAGAGTGTTTTTAAGTTGTGGGAGGAAACCGGAGAAACCAAAGAAAAGCCACACAGAACATGGGGAGAACACGCAAACTCCACACAGAAAGGCGCTCGAGGCGGGAATCGAACCGCCTGCCGCCCAACAGCAGCTTTTGAGAGCAATTTTCATACATTGAGCCCTTGAAAACCTACATCTTAATAAATTTCACGATGGAAGTCCTAGCACGTGGAGAGAAACGTCAGACATCGTACCGAACGACGTGCGGTTCAACGCACTGGAGAGATACGCAGAAAAACCACAACAACCTATGCAGAGCAATAGCGCAGAACTGTCTCGTCATCAGGACCATGTCATGTTTTACAAGTTTAATGTTTTCTATGCTGTATAAAGAAAAGTGATTTGAAGCATACGGTTTAAATGTATTTGTTAATATAAATGCATCAGCCACATTCACAAAGTCAGATGTCGACCATACTGTACTCTAAAAAAGAACAGTCAGTAATAGTTAAAAGTAACTACATTAATTGTCACACATTGTTATACCGGCAATATATTAATTATTTTTGTAGCTATATTTTTTATAGTCTCTCCTTGACTTACGACGTGGTTGCGTTCCGATGACCCCGTCGTAAGTCGATTTGGTCGTAAGTTGAAAATATCCCCTATAACAGTTTGTAAACAAAACACAACCAGCTGCTAGACATCTAAACACAGACTGAGACCCAGACAATAACAAACATGTCTGCCTTGCGGCAGCGCGGCCAGCCGATGTTATTGTACCACAACTGGAGCAGTCATCGTTAGATTTTACGACCAACCGTCGGGACTCAAAAATAATAAAATTAGGTTACTGGGACGGCTGTCGTAAGTCTGGGTGGTCGTAAGTCGCTTACATCGTAAGTCGAGGAGAGACTGTATATAATATTTATATTTTCGAAAACATAAGCAGCAGCAATTATTCCTTCACGACTGTTTCTATTTGTTTTGGGAAACTCAGAAAGATATGTTATTTCAAATTACAGCAACACACTCATTCAGAAACAGTTGCACTTGGTAGATCGCCGAAGATGCATGGAACCGCAAAACATTATTTGGTTAAAAAGTGCAAAGTGTCTCGACTCACAGGCAAAAAATACATTCAGATGGAGCAAGTCCCTTTAAATGTTAAGTTTACAGTTAATCCACTTCAACACAATTCACAACTCAACATCAAATCACTGCAAGCGAACCTAAGAAGTGCAAGGCCTCAGGAAGGTATTGGTCATTTTGAATATTGGCATGAGCTTGAGCCTATTTCGCATCAGCGTCAGCTGAATGAATCATCTGGGGGTGAAAGTGTTGGATGGCTCTGAGTCAGAGACAAGAATCACCCGCTTGGGTCTCAAACTCGGTTCGTGATTGCACTTGACGCACATTTACAGTCATAACTAAATTTGTTATATAGCAAATTGCGCGTGTCTTCTTGGACGTAACCCTGGGTTAGGGAATCCTCCAGCTGGGCTGTATTCTGACCTCCGACTGGCTGAGGGTTCTCTGACGGACCCAGTGCTCCAGACATTCGAGCACCAGCGGGTAGCGCTGCATCTCGAATTTGTTGGCGAACAGATCGTTCCTCTTGGTCAGCCACTCCAGGTCACCCTCGCCAAACACACAGATGTCCCGCACATAGTGCCCTAAAATGATAGCAACAACAAAACAATCACGAAGTGGCGGTGGCATTACCACGGCACTTGGGCCAGGCCATATGCACATTGAGGCCACGTGAAATGTCGAAGGCTCACCGACAGGAGCTCACACGTACAGACCCAGGGGCAATGGGTCGCCTGACTGAGATCACTGGCAAGATGTACCACCTGTGCTCCCTAATGTGCCAAACGGTAGCGCACGCGCTTAAACAGGCACTAAATACTCACTTCCATAGAAAGCTAGGTTTGCCGAGGCCCTCCTCGCATTCAAATCTCTCCTCAAGACCCACCTATTCCGAAAAGCATATGGATTTTCTTTGTTCGGGTTTTTTTTAACTAAAATTTTCATTTCATTGTGTTCATATTTTATCTGATTAGTCCAGGGAGTTTTACACGTGTATGTTGTTTATCAGCCTGTTGCTGTTTTTATGTTTTTAGCCTTGTTCAGAGCCTTGCGACCCTCAGGTGAAAGACACTCAAGAAAATGTAAATGATTATTATTATGTTAACAAAAGATAATGAAATTGTTTTCTTCTGCTGTTTTCACTCTTCACCTCATTGGTGATTATGTCATGCAAGCTCGTACATGCAACTAGTCACCTACCTCCCTTGCGCTTTATAAACGCTTAGTATAGAATCAGCTATGGGTCAAGTCACGTCGTGTGTTTCGTAATCATTTTGGGGGGAGGTTTTACCTTCTGATTTTATATATATTCTATGTTGGTTATTTTGCACATTTGTTCTATCTCAGGAGTCCCGTTTCCAGAGCTTGCACGCTCACAGGGAATTATCTGCTGTAATAATACACATCTAATCTAATCTACTAAATGCAATTTCGGTATCACATTGACCATCGCAAACCACAACAACAATACATCTTCCTAAGTCAATTTGCAAATGGACAGACCCATTTCCTTGCTCCCCTCAGCGCCATACCCGGGCCACCACGGTTACAGCAATACTGACCTTTACACCCATTATGGGCTTTCTCCTGATCCCGCCACTTCACAGCACGGGTGTTTCCGTTCCAGCTGGGGGCTGTGTTTGCTCCGGGTGCATCTGCAGATAACAAGGTTACAACGCAATCACATTAATCACCGATGGTGATGCCATTAGCTCCAAGACTTGGTGTTCTGCACCTGAACACTAAATGAGGGTCAAATTAGGTTTTATGGGAGCCTGGGTTGCTGAAGTGTTCAGGGCTCTCATGCCTGATGGCAAACACTCCTCATTATTATTGTTTACCTTTATTATTTCGTTTAAGGAGTTCGACTGTTACACATGATTTGTAAACCGAAATCTGGTGAAATGAAAATGATTGATGGTTGCTCTTCACAGCTGTTCTTTCGGGATAGCCGTGTCAAGCAATCTCCATCTCTCCCTCCCGAAAGAACAGCTCTGAAGAGCAACTATCATGAATCAAGCCGTGAAAACCTGCATCAGTATATGAACATGATTATTTAAATTAGTAGAAAGACGCACACTGCAGTGATGCTGTGGCGTCAATCTCCAAATCACTTATAGGATTTATCAACATGCTACAGTAGACATTTCAACCATCATAAAGCAGCACAGTCTACAATGTTACAATTTTTAACGTGCACAATATTCATTCAATGTCCACGGAATTCGTTCGAAGAGAGAACGACTCAGAGGCGCGAGGAAACCGCAGAGAGGTCGAGTGAAAGCAGCCACGCGGTTAGCCGGCGCTAACAAACCCTCTACATTGTGTCCGATATATAATGATGTTATATTTGTCAATTTGTGTTTTTTTTTTATGGCAGGAAATTGGAGAACCCGGAGGAACCCCACGCAGAACAGGGGGAGAACACACAAACTCCACACATAAAGGCGCCCGAGGCGGCAATAGAACCGCCTCGGGTAGGACCTCCTTTCTCCGAGGCACAGATGTTAACACCGCCACACCCTGCCGGGAGGGCTTGGAATCCAAAGCTCAGGGCTACAGACTCTAAAGCCGCTGCGATAAGCCGGCTATGACCGAGACCGGAATACCAGTGAGAGTAATGACAATGAGACTTGTGTTTGTTGGTACCTGGCAGGCTGTTAAGCGTCACAAAGTAGTGCTCATCAGGACTGAATGTCTCCTTGGACCAATCCAGTAGGTCCCGCGCTTTCTTGTTGTCAAGCACATACTGCACAAACTCTCTGGTCACCGCGTAGTACGCCGTTCCAAAACACAGCCTTATGCCGTGCGGCGGAGGCCCCTTGGCCACGTTGGTCCGAATGATCTGTTTCACATTCTTGTTTACAACCTCCTTGTAAACAAACTTGGTCCTCCACTTCATGTGCGCCGGTTGAAAGATTCCTGGAGTGACGTTCTTTCCTTTCCACTTGCTCTTCAAGATATGCACTATCTCCTGGTTGGTTCTCAGTGGGAAATCCTGACCGCACAGATTAATTACGTATTTCCAGGGAGTCTGGCGTTTCACCAGGTCCTGCATGCAGTTGATGTCCGCTTTCAGGCGCGAAAAGCCGGCGTAAATGACCGTCTCCGACCGGGACGCCAAGAACACATTGTCGAAGCAGCCAGCCAGTCTCTGCACGGACTTCTTGAAGCCCTCTGAGGACTTTGCATCCACGTGGATACAGTAAATATTCTGCGGCATATAAATGTTCCGAAAGAGCGTGGCGAACGTCTCAAATGCTTTGTGAACGGTTATGATGTACGCCAACGGGAAATCCTCCTCTGCTTTGGACAGTGCCTCCGTGATGTAGCTCTGCTTCTCTATGAAAGCGGTGCAATTGACATTCTCCTCTATGGCCGTGATGGGATTGTGGATCTCCTGGCAAGGGGCCCTCAGGTCGTCGGCGAGGGTGTGCCCCTTCATCAATGCCATGCACATGTCATCTGAACAAACGTGGCAGCTGTTTAGTTTCTGCATACCGACTCTGGGGCTCGGGAACAGAAACTCGGACACGTTATTTCCTTTGCTCTGTGTGTAGAAGCAGCAGAAGATGACGAGACTGGCCATTGCGCAATACAGCAGCAGCAGACGCAGGGAATTCTCTGATGCCATGACCGGCGTGTGCGCCGTGTGGCTGAGATTTCGCGCAGGATCAGAATTCACCAAGTTATCGGAGCTGGGGTAAGTTCGGTAATTGATGTCGTGCAAAATAGTACCTCGATGCAGGTAGCTAGGTTTGGCAATTTTTGGGCATGCATGTAAATTCCCTTTCACACTTTGTAAGTTCCATTTCCCATCACTGAAGGTCTGTTCACCTCTGCATGGATATTAAAACATAGCGACGATATAATACTCAATACCGAGTGACAGGTAGCTTCCATTGTAACATGATAACGGTTAACGTCTTCTGCATTATTGTTGCTTGTTTGCGTTCGAACGGGTGGTATATAGTGCCTAAAACAAGATGTAAAGCGCATGTTAACAATACAGTACATGTCATGCTCCATAAAATATCACTACGTTGCTAACCTGCGTTAACTGCTTGCTATTTCAGATGAGTACATTGTCGTTGTTTTAATAACTAAAATCAACATTTTTTACGAGGTGAAAAGTGGACATTATGACTTTCATCAACAAATAGCTGCACACAGAGGCACAACACAATTTATATGTTGCCTGCGTTGGTCAGTTCGAGCTTATTTTATGTCGCAGGAATCCCGCATCCAGAGCTCTGTAAGCTCACTGGGTATTTTCTTCTGTAATCATAAACATCTATTTATATATATCTCATCAACAGCTAGCTGCACACAGAGGCACAATACACCACACTTGCATAACCTTTTCACATGACCTAAACCCTTAAAACACGATGGAGGCACAATACAATTACAACAGTGTTCTGTCCTGTGTAACAAACTACATTGTTTTTGGTTAAATACAAAAATACTACAGTTTTTACGAGTTGAAAATGGGCATTATCACACTCATCAACAACTGGCTGCACAGAGGCACGATGCAATTAGAACAGATCCTGTGTAATAGGGTAAAGAAATTAATAACTTGGGTACATTTGTAAGGGCAAATGATAATTTCGACCTCCTCGTGAATACTGCCGGAAATATAGTAATAGCCCATACTACCAATTATTTTCCTGCGAGTAAATACATTCTAGTATAGTCAACCCTTGATTATCTAGCGTGGAGTGGCTCAGATATAAACAAAAACACTGGTGATGCAAAACGTTTGTGAGTCAGTTTTTATTTAAGCTAAAGGAACCGTTGAGCTATGTAGCTCTGTTTAACAGTTATCCAGCAAGTTACAACATCTCAGGGCACCGGGAGCAATTTAATCTGCAGGCCAATTAACCCATGCGGCAGCATGTCTTTGGACTGTGGAAGAAAACCGCAATGCCTGGCGACAACCCACGCGGCCACGGGGAGAACATGCTAACTCCACACAGAAAGGCACCCGAGCTGGGATTCCAACCCGGGCCCTTTTTGCTGTGAGACGGCAGCGCTACTCACTGCGCCCACCGTGCTACCCAGAAACTCATTTAGCAGCGTGAAATATCATGCAGCCATCACCAGCAGTTAATAGACTTTCTTCGAACAAGCGATAAAAAACATGAACATGTTGCCAAAAGCCTTCTTGAACTGATGAAGCAACACAAGCAAGTCCGGTAGTATTTGGTTTGTTAGCGGTGTTAACCCACCAGGTTTGATGACAGTTGAATGACGCAAAGCATTAGTACCATTCCTTTAAACCTTAGCAAAAACATACCTCGCAGCTCAATAAATGTCACAGGAAGGTGGGAAATATTTCTTTAGTACTGGCTCTTTCCCGTTGGCTTGTGTGCACTGTTGCTAAGACAGGCAGCAAGAATAGTGCGGTCTAAATAATGCTACAGAGCCTCATGTACAATTTGTAAAACTCATGGCAGAGGATTCTGTGACCATGGATGCTCCCCTAGTGATGAGTATTAACACGGGAATATCTGACAATGTATACGCTTGTCTGTGTGCTTGCATATACTGTGATTTGTTTACAATGTTTTAAAGTGACCGCAAACCCTCTGATCTTAACCGTTACAGCTGTCACTCTGACCCAAGGAAATTTTCACCAGGAAATGAATACTGTAGCCGCACTCAATCCAGTTATGTACACCTGCACTGTAGTAATCCCATTTTATGTACACCACAGTGTGCTAACTGGATCGAATGTTCTGTTCTTTTGTGATATTTGTTTAAATGTCACCGGTTAACAGAAAATAGTGACTTGGAAAATACACTGCAAATACTAAGGTTGCTTTCATTTGACGATCCAGATTATGTATTTAAATACAATTGGCACCAGAAGAGTTACCTTTACAAGGACAAAGTAAAATAGACATTTATAAAGCGTTTTAAATGCAACCACAACATAGTTTTCCAGAGAATAAGGGCCAACGATAAATTAATGTTTGAAATAAAACATCAAACCATACACCCAGTTATTTTCCCATTTGCCTGGTTTGCTAAATACGATGTTAATACAAAGCTAATTATTATTAAATTTTTACAATTATTCACCATTGTCGAATGATCTCATTATATAACACCACCCACCTACACGGTGTAGCAATGATTATCTGTTGTAAGTGCTGATTATTACATTTGTGGTAGGCTAGTGGTGTAATAAGAAGAGCAATGTACAGTCGGCCCTCCATATACACAGTTTCTGTGTACACGGTTTTTGCACGATCAAAAACAATCGTAACGCTTTTTTTGGCGGCATGGTGGCGCGGGAAGTAGCGCTGCCGCCTCATACCAAGAAGTATAAGGGGTCAAATCCCGGCTGGGGTGCCTTTCTGTGTGGAGTTTGCATGTTCTCCCCGTGTACACGTGGGTTTTCGCCGGGCACTCCGGTTTCCGCCCACAGTCCAAATACATGCTGCTGTATAGGTTAATTGGCCTGCAGACTAAATTTCCCCCGGTGCCCTGTGATGGACTGGCGTCCCATTATGGGCATATCCCTGCCTTGCGCCCTGTGTCTGCAGAGATAGGCTACGGCTCACCGCGACCCTGTACAGGATTAAGCGGTTTCTGAAAATGGATGGATAGATGGATATTTTCAGGTTTTGTTGCGTAGACTAATTCATAGGATATAAGAGGGAGGCTATCTTGTGAGCCTGGAACCTAACCCCCTATTTTCCATAGACCCTAGAGTATATTTTTACATAATTTCCATCTACACGGGTTTTCCCACCAAACACACGTTGCTGTTGCCTACTATGTTTATTAACCTCCGGTGCCCTGCGATGGACTGGCGTTCCATCCTGGGTGCAACCCTACTTTGCGCCCTATGTCTTCTTACCCCTCCCCACTGGACAACTGTTAAAAAGAGCCACGTAACCCAACAGTTCCGTCCAGCTTAAATAAAAACTCACCCTCGAACCATAGTGTAAATTGAGGGCTGACTGTACTATGAACCTAGCAGTTACATTTTCACCTGTCAGTGGTGAGTGGTAGCAATCTTTCACCAACCTTCGGCACTGAACAACATGAAGTATGGCTACATAAAACTCCCACGGCAGAGTGTGACAAGGCATTCCAGCAACGTGTATTAAAACAGCCTTAAAATATATTACTCACGTTTTTTAAATGTTTAAAAATATATATTCTGCATGTGACTTGACTACACATTGGATAATTTCACATAAGGTCTGCCACGTATCGCATGGTCGATAAAAAAAATCCACGGTTGACAACACACATGCTCTTAACCAGACATTGCCAAAAAACAGTTACTATGGGATTACACCACAAGCTGTGTGCGCATTACCTGGCTTAGGG
>JAZEWU010000002.1:28124575-28139440 GCA_036362915.1 Geotria australis
ACTTGTTGCAATGGGAAACTGTCATATAACCATCACGCTTCAAAGAATCGAATCGAATTCGAATGGCTGAGCATATGCTGTACTAGTCACTGGAATTGCTGGAGGATCATGTGGGTTGCGTTCCTGGATAAACCGGTTTGGCTAACGTGCGAACTGACTTAAAGAAGATTTGTTTTTTTCGTAGCTACAAAGTTCGAACATTTTTATAAAAACTGAAATGCGTGCACGTGTGCAGAAAGCGGTGATCCTGTATAATTGATCCTGATGACAGATTGTTACACGGCGATTCATGTACAAACACCCCACCTAATCCTAATATACGTGGTTCCAAGAGACACTTACCTATTAGATCGGCCGAAATGGAAAAATGATGTGGCACAGGCAATCGCCTGATATGACCACAATGGAATTTTTGCGTACATGACCAAACACGAGGGTTGTCCATTCTGTTTGTATAAGGAATGCTGCTAGGCCAGTCACATCGTAATATTCGGGACACTGTACGTGAGAATAGTGTTAAAAATGTTTGACAATGTAACCGTAATAACAATTATTTTGTGCGGATTTCATCGGCATCCGTGATAATAATAGAAAAAACAAAACCACATCGACACGTGACGTTTCATCGCTTCGGAGCATGGAAAGACAGACGCCGCCAGTAAACGGCGCTCACGTAAGTCAAGCTGTGACAGAAACACACAGCAACGCGCGCAAGTACTGTACGTCAATAACACCCCAGGGTTACTGACAACTCTATTCCGATTCCGAGACATTTATAATAATAATATTATGGTGACATTGCGTCAAAATCGGATTCAAATAAAAACGAGAGGCAGCTTACCAACGCCATCACGGTGAATTCGTTCTTGTATATCCCCTCGTTGGTATTCTCTCTCCACCACGCTTTGGCTGCTTCGGTTTTTCTCTCCGCTGTTTTCTGTCCTTGGCTTCGCCTCAGAGCACCAAGCCTCTCTCTCCACATCAGCGCCACCTCCCACCCTCGAAACGCGCGCCTTGCCCTCCCCACCCTTCTACCATTGCCACATTTCATCCCTGCAGTATTTCGACATTATATCAGATCACGGCACCCTCGGCTAGAGCCACCAACTCGTCCTTGTGCAAAACGTGGATGAAGGGTACGTGAGCTTGCCTCCCGCTCCCTCGTGCAGCCGTACAGTACAGGTTTCCGTTCCATACATTTTTTTAATCGACAATGAACGGATGATGTGGGAACGTTTGCATTTCAAAACTGAAAAATCATGTTGTTATTAAGGATAGCATGAGATTTAAAAAAAAGTATATCGTTAATTAACATGCATGATTACCATAATATAAAAAAAATACACTGCTTGGTATTTTTTAAAGGCAAAAGTACTTTAAAACATTAACAGGGCGGCACGGTGGCACGGTGAGTAGCGCTGCCGCCTCACAGCAAGAATGTCCCTGTTCCAATCCCGGCTCAGGGGCCTTTCCGTGTGGAGTTTGCACGTTCTCCCCGTGCCCGCGTGGGTTTTCGCCGGGCACTCCTGTTTCCTCCCACAGTCCAAAGACATGCTGCTACGTAGGTTAATTGGCTTGCGGACTAAATTGCCCCCCGTGCCCTGTGATGGACTGGCGTCCCATCCTGGGTATATCCCTGTCTTGCGCCCTGTGTCTGCCGGAATAGGCGCTGGCTGACCGCAACCCTGTACATGATTATGCGGTTTCTGACAATGGATGGATGGATCTTCTTCTTTGCGATTCTTCGAAGCACGATGGCTAGCTTCTGGACATCGTTGTCTTTCAGCTTGGCTTCGATGGATGGATAAACATTACTTATCATAAACCTTGATATGCTCATATACTTGATCCCAGTAAATATGCCAACGTTAGGTCCAACGTTTGACTGACGTTGGTATGTGGTTGGAACCGTTGGACCAGCATTGGCCTAGCATTGGTCTAACGTTCCATATTTAAAGTAATGCATTGAATGAAGATGCGGTTGCAAAAAAACCCACACAAATCCTGTAAAGTAGCTCTTACAGGGACACGCACAACCTGTTAATGTGTCCCAGGTTCCAGACGAGTTAGGCTCACTGTTAGAGGCTCAATTTGTGAGAAAAGCTTTCAAAGTTGCGGTCACATATGCCGTAATATTTGACCACCGGCTGAGACGGAATCCACTATAATCTTGTGGTCTGGTGGTAGCACTCGCTCTTGGTTCATGAGAGGACTTGCGTTCCCGTTTGACTCCCTTTCCATCCATCCATTGTCAGAAACCGCTTAATTTTGTACAGGGTCGCAGTGAGCTGGAGCCTAACCCGTCAGACAAAGGGCGCAAGGCAGGGCTATACCCAGGATGGGCCGCCAGTCTATCACAGGACACCGGAGCCAATTTAGTCCGCAGGCCAATTTACCTATGCAGTAGCATGTCTTCGGACTGTGGGAGGAAACCGGAGCACCCGGCAAAAACCGACGCGGACACGGGGAGAAAATGCAAATTCCACACAGAAAGGCCCCCGAGCCGGGATTCGAACGCAGGACCTTCTTGCTGTAAGGTTGCTCATGAAAACCTTCGCCTTAGTTTCCTGACGTTTCCTAGACCTTACCGAGAGCCTAAGTGGCTCGTTGTTGGTGCCAGTTATCTTGATGCCGACTGCCCTGGTTTTGTGCTCTCCTCTGTTTGCTGTTGAGATAGCATCTTGAGCTTATTAAAATGTAAAGGGTCGTGTCACCAATGTGCTAAAAATGCGCACTGGGTCATAGCTTGAATGCCTTTATCATTACATTAACTTTGAATAGTGAGAGACCAAGACACAGTCTAGCTGTGCATCTAACAGGAACTGTTTGTAACTTTTGGATATAAGAAAAAAACACGTTTGATTTAGGTTTGATATCCTTATTTGTCTAATTGAATGTTGCACCTACCCAATTGGGGTATTTTAAATTCAGACCACAAGTGGGAAATTAATTGTATTCACAGAACATTTCTTTACGGCACAATGCACGCCTAGTTTTCTATTTATTATATATCTAATGTAAAAAAATCTAAGCTATTGAGGCATTGACAAATCGTATTTGTTTAATTTGCTTGCAAGGTAACATTTATTTGGTTTCAAATTGAAACGAGCCACTGCACACATGCGCGGTTCATATAGACAGCAATTTCTTGGTTGTATTAAAGTCGTGTATAGATTGTCAAATGCCCTGCTACGTTTGTTTTGGAACATTTAGCTTCAAATTTAAACAAGTGCTGTACATTATTATACGTCCCGCACACACCATATCCTGTAAAGATGTAAAGTAGAGCGCCCAAGTAACCATATCTCTCCGGCCATCTGGCGGCCCAGCAGTTCAGTCAGTGACTCACAATTAGAAGGATCCGAGTTGAACTCCAGGCTGGGGTCTGACTCATCGCAGCATAGCTCCGGAGTCGATACAATGACTACCACCTTTTAACTGATGTAGACGGCTCGATTAATGATGGTTGCTCTTCAGAGCTGTTCTTTCGGAATAGCCGTGTCGAGCGATCTCTCTCTCTCCCTCGTGACGGGAAATCACGTGGACTCAATACTGAATAGCGGTGAATTCGGCTTGCATCGCGTGAGCTTATACAATTTGCGTGCAACATTTTAAACCCAACACCAAATTACAAAAAATGGAATCATACTTTATTCGTGGAGTACTCAACCACATTGCACTGTGTGTACATATCTTTATTAAACATGACTCTTTAATTTACCGACATTGTACACATTTTCTGTTCGTTTCAAGTGTTATTTACAGCTGGAGTATACCTGCATGTGATGCTACCGAAACGTTGATCCATGCGTTGAAGTTACTACGACGTCGGGGGATGAACAAACTATAGAACAAAAGAGAGATGTATTTTCTTTCTATTGAAATAGGGTGACAAGTTCAGTAATGCGATCATGAAAGAGCAGTGGCCTATGGATAACACGTGGAATGATTGTTGACTAAGTCGGTTGATGTATATTTTTATCACGTCAAAATCAGTGAGCTCTCAACTATTCCGGACATTACGCCACCCACGTCCGGCATTGGCATTAGATTTCGAATGTGAGCGACGCTTTTTTAATTGACTGTACACACCACGATCTACAGTCGTACACAAACACACGAGTTACGCTGGATTCCTTTAAAACATAAGCCTGCACTGCGATCGACTGTTCTTCCACGTTCAGGTCGCAGGGATCGACATCGAATTCTGCATCGGCAAACAACGCCAGGCGTGAGCTCTCGTGACGATTCAATCACACCGGACGCACCCGCTGATACGCGCAACCCCTGCACGCGGCCAACGCCAGGCTGGAGACGAGTTCGGCACGACCTGCTTTGAACGGAAGCCAAGGTGGTCACACGACGCGGAGATGTATTCGATAAATCACACTTTATACCTGCAGCTTCACCAACTCTGCGACGTGTGCTCGGCTCGAGTGGTAGCAACTAACGAGGCGACTCTGAAACAGAACGGGGGGTTGCCTGCCTTCGGTTCGTTCGCAACTGGGCAGCTCGCCGCTCAGCCTAGCCGGCGATGTTGCGCCCGGTGCGGTTGGGCACGCCGTTGCGGGAGAACTGCTGGCTGCAGTCGCTGGCGTCGCACACTCCCACCGTGCCCATGTGGCCGGCAAAGCCACGCAGCCCGTCGTGACCCCTGTGTCCCCGAGGTCCGGGCCGGCCGGGCTGCCCGTCCCGAACCAAGCCGGGCACTCCGGCAACACCTGACGAGGGTCGGACGGACGGGGGCAACGTAGGGAGGGGAAGCTGTAGTTAAGCACGTCTCGCTACGAGAGTTGGGCTGCAGCGAAATGGCCGATTGCGCTAAATACATCTTGGTACAATCAGAACGTGTCGGAGAGCCGTAGAGCGCACACGCAAAATCTACGCGGTGGTCCGTGATGGGCATGTGCGGCGACGCGTACCTGGTGGCCCGGGCGGCCCGTTGAGTCCGATCAGAGACGCCCCAGTGGCTCCAAAATCACCTTGATCTCCAGTCTCTCCTGCACAAAGCAAGTCAGCTGTGAGTCAACAACCCTTTCGAACTGGCGAAGGCATTGCCTCTCCTTAGCCGCTACCGCAAGGGCAAGGTAACCATAATGGTAAACGTGTGCGATACATTGCGTACACGTCAACGATGCATTTATGCGCATTGGCTTTCTCTCTTCCAAGACCCATTCATTTGTTCTGTGCCGTGCTGAGAGTTTACACTGCGGGTGAATTCACCAAAACACGCACTGTCTGCTTCGGCCTGAACGCTAAAATTCCCTTGACGTTATTCAAAAATAAGCGAGGCCATGCGTGCCAGCGACAGTTGAAAATTACCTGCAAATTACTCATGTGGGAAAAACACGTTACTTTACCTCCGACGGGCAGACCGTATTCGTGTACTGCAAACGCCTCGCGTCGCGTAGAAACGGTTGCCATTGGTGTCCCCTCCACTGGCTAATCCGCCGCAGTGCAATGGAACAGTTGTGATGTGGGCACTTAAGCGCCCTATAAATGCAAATCTTTGTCCTAATCCTTCATTCAACAGTATCGTCAGCTGATTTGGCTATACGCGAGCTTGAAAAATAAACTCCAAAAGCAGAGGTTATATCCTGTGTGTGCAGGGATAGACTCGGACTCACCGCGAAATATTGAGTTGATAACAATATTGTCTGGAACCTCCCACCAGACCTGTTCACCAAGGGAGACCCTAGCAGGAGCGCCGGTCTACAGGCAACGTAGCTCTGGGGTTCATTGAAAGGCACGAACCCCTCCAGCACGAAAAGGCTACAATCCAATGGGGGGTGGTACAGTAGTACGCAGAAGCACAGTCCGTTGACTGGGGAGGTGCCCACCTGTAAGGCCATTTGCTCCCTTGTCGCCGGGCTCTCCGTGATCCCCGAGCAAGCCTGCTTCTCCATCCTGACCTGGAGCACCCACAGAACCCTGCAAAGAGAACGTACACATTACACGGCGTCCACTGTAACGATGACGATGGAGCCACCGGTGCTTTACTTATACTTGTAATGATTCGCGCATTAAAATACCTTCCTACACATGTGACTAATTGTGCGCGTGTTGATGCATTTTTCGCTATTTGTGGAAGCGATGTGCAAATGTTTCGGCAAGTGTCGCAATGAAAGGGGCAGAAAATGAGCAACAATTTGCAAAGAGCTTAAAGAATTATCTCGCCCAACTAAGCTCCTTATTATGGTTTTGCCTCCCACGTTGGAAGCATGCCACGTTGGAAGCATGATGATGCTTGCAACGTGGGAGGCGAAACGTCGTGAGGGAAAGAGGGAGATCGCTCGACACGGCTATCCCAAAAGAACAGCTCTGAAGAGCAACCGTCATGAATCGAGCCGTGAAAACCTACATCAGTACAAGCTCCTTATCGTCATTCTTCATCTTATATTCAATACATGTTCTTATATTCAATGTGGTGTCAAAGTGAGATGGGATTCAAGCCAGATATCGAGATACCGGAATGAGGAAACAACTCTAACTCATGGTGTCCCTCGGCTAGCTCGAGCTGTAGGACAGCAAAACAGAGATGGTATTCTTCAGGAGCGGCAAGATCGACGCCAAGCCCATCTGTGTGTGTAGAGGGTGGGTGTAACGAGCTTGCAAGGTCGCTGGGTATTTTTCTGCTGTAATAATAAACATCTATCTATCCTTCCAGGATGTTTTTTTAAACTGGTACTACAGATGAACTCTAAAGCTGACCCTAATAATAAATATACTTACAATACGAGTAAGGTATCAGCATCATTGAAGTATGTTAAGTCATTCAAGTATTATCTTACTGTGGTAGGTGGAATTTTGTAAGCATAGGTCATATTTGTAAATGACATTTGACGCCATGTCACATAGCGTATACGAAATGTGCATGTGTGCACATAACCCGTTTGTGAGTGGAGGGGAGGATTTCCAAATCAGTGGAACGAAGGTGGGGAACCAAGGTGGCTTAGCGGGTAGCACTGCCGCCTCAGAACAAGAAGGCCCCGTGTTTGATTCCCGGCACGGGTGCCTTTCTGCGTGAAGTTTGCATGTTCCCCCCATGTCTGCGTGGGTTCCTTCGAACCGTCCAAAGACATACTGTGTGCGTCAACTAGACCGCTGACTAAATTGTACCCAGTGCCCTGCGATAGACTGGCATCCCATACGGGGTCTAGCGCCGCCTCGCAGCCTGTGTCTACCGTGACGGGCACCGGCTCCCCCGTACACGTCGCGATCCCTGTCAAGTAATACTTGGTATTACCTGCAAATTTTACCAAACACTTCGAAGCCGAGCTGAAAGACAACGATGTCCAGAAGCTCAACAGACGCCAGAAGCCCCTCAGTCTGGAGCAAGAAGGGAGGCCAATGCCCGCCTTTGAGGTCAGCACTGACTATTATATCTCTAAATGTTGAAGGGCTGTCTGCAACCAAAGAAGAACTCGTTGCAATGGGAAACTGTCGTGTAGTCATCACGCTTCGAAGAATCGAATCGAATTCGAACCGCCTTCCCGCGTCCCTGTACAGAATGACGCGGCTACTGGGAACGATCGACCACGATGATGATGATGATGCAATGACGGAGGTGAGGAGGCGGTGGAGAAAGCCGTGCGGGACATTACCGGCGGTCCTGGCAGGCCCCTTACGCCCGGTGGCCCAGGCGGCCCCAGCACGGCGCTCTCCCCGCTCGGGCACGCGCTGCCACACTTCCTCCGCATGGCGTTGCTGTAGAGCGACATCTGCTCCAGCACCAGACGCTTGCAGACTTCGATCACGTGCGCCCCGGACAGCGGCGGGCCCTGCGTTTTGCGGGCGTGAGCGCAGCGCATTCCGCTTCGTCAGATTTAATTAGCGGCGTCTCCGATTGCTCGCGTGAAGCCGAGAGACGCAAATAGCCCTCCCGACGCTGAGAGTTCATCGGCAAAGCCATTTTAGCGGGGGGGGGGGCATGCGTGGAAAGATTAGGTGTTTGCAAAAAATATCACAATGATCCGTGCGGCAAAAATACCCTCCGACATCGCGTGTTCAATATTGACGGGCGGTGCGTTCGTCTCATTTTCGGGTGGAATAAAAATGACTGTAACTTGGACCCAGTAAAAGGTCAAACAAATGGGAAAGATGCATCCATCCATTGTCAGTAACCACTTAATCCTCTACAGGGTCGCGGTGAGCCGGAGTCTATCCCGGGAGACACGGGGCGCAAGGCATGGCTATTCCCAGGTTGGGACGCCAGTCTATTACACGGCAGCGGGGGAAATTTAGTCTGCAGGCCAATTAACCTATGCAGCAGCATGTCTTTGGACTGTGGGAAGAAACCGGAGTGGCCGGCGAAAAACCACGGATATGGGGAGAACATGCAAATTCCACGCAGAAAGCCACCCGAGCCAGGATTTAAACCCAGCGCCTTCTTGCTGTGAGGCGGCAGCGCTACTCACCACACCACCATGCCACCCTGTTAATGTTTATAATATCTGAAATGAAATAATGTATTGAAAAGCATTTTGCCTTAAAAAAAATACCAGGCAGTGTTAAAAAAAAAATCATGGGAAATAATTCATTAATTCATTGTCAGAAACCGCTTAATCCTGTACAGGGTTTGCAGGGAGCCGGAGCTTATCCCGGCAGTCATAAAAACCGAGTGACCGAACAAAGTCGTGTGAGGTTACCTGACGTCCCGCCGGTCCGCTGTATCCAGGAACACCGGCCTCCCCAATGCCCCCCTTGATGCCCTCCTTGCCCTGGCCCCCAACGGCCCCGGGGAAACCTCGGTGACCGGGGTGGCCCATGGCACCCACGTCTCCCTGGCTTCCTTGCTGCGGGCAGAACGCGCACGCACGCAATCGGGCACGCACGTGTAGGTGTACGAAAGTAGGGGTGTGCGTCTCTTTGTTTTGATCACGTTGGCCCAGTCCAGGCCCGAAGACCGTTAACACAGAGCGGTCACCACTGGAGAGCAGAAGCTATCGGTTAGCCGAACGATGAAAGGGAGAGCGCCCGAGACGGCTATCTTGAAAGAATAGCTCTGAAGAGCAAACCATCAGCAATGAAGACGGTTATGGAATTGAACATATTGTAAAAAATGTAGGATAGGAGACGATGGGATGGAGTTCTGAAGAAATGCCATACGGAGAAGGGAAGAGATATTGAGACAATGCAGTACACAGTATAAATAAACCTACATCCTAATCTAAATAACACATTCTGTAGTGGTAAGACAGTTGGAAAAGAGTACATATTCGAAAAAAGAACAGTGAATCTGTTCTGTAGACCGAGTTTTTGACATTTGGGTAGCTATCAAGGTTTTAAGTGTATGATGACTGTCGTAGTTGAGATAACGGATTGACAATGAGATGATTGAACGACGGTGTAAGTAAGCGTGGGGTACATCAGAAAGTGTCGTTACGAGCAGGGCTACACACTAGAGCAGTGACTGGATCTCCTTACCGGGCCATCCTTCCCCTTCACGCCTTTCACGCCCTGTCAAATGGAGCGATTGTGGAAAACAACCCCGACACACACACAAAGCCGTCCAGTTAGCGGGTTCTCACAGCCTAACCAGTATTTCACACGGTCTAGCGGCCCCTCGTGTACCCCCTCCACAGAGGCCCCACACCACTCCCAGCCCTCTCGATGAGTCGCGTTACGACGCATTAAACCATCTGCTAAATGCTAATTCGATAGAACGTTCGTGTGCGAAATAGCCCATTCTGGATGCGATAACGATGGGCAAATGGATTCTAATTAAATCAAATCACTCTGCTCTGGAAGTATCCCGCTAGCATGCCTCCCCTGCTTGCAGGGAGGGAGCTCCATGTTATAGCTCTTTTGATGACGCTGATTGCAACCATCAGCGAAATGTCGTAGCTTAATTGAAAATGTTGTGGGTTTGCTCTCCAACGTACAGAGAGGGAACTGTTTAGAAGGTGGGTACCGCACACACAACGCTGCTGCATAAGCGGGATATTCTTGACTGAATATCCAAATATGATCTATGTACGGTTATAAATATTGTTGTTATTTCCACAGAACGGAAGAACGAACAGGATCCTTATATCGCCACACGTGGAGTGACTAGTTCTAAAGGAACACGAGGACTTGCGGGTGACAATCACGCGGGCTCACGATGACAGGGGGTGCAATGCGAACGTTTAGAAACGTTCCATCATTCGAGCCCGAGTTGAAATTCAGGAAATATAATTTCAATTGCACCGCAACCCTGTACAGGATTAAGCGGTTTTTGGCAATGAATGAACGAAAAATGTCAATTGCTTTACCTGTTTATGGACCAAGTTACCTTAATCCCAACGTGTCCTGGAAGTCCGTCTGGGCCAATGCCACCCTAAATGCAGCAGCAGAAAAATTGGTGTTATTGTTAACGTTACAAAGCGAGATTTTAAAGCGCATACCGGTTCCGTTACACACAATACAATGAGGTACCATGTTACATTATGTAATTCTATTTATACGGCAGACTTCCTGCATGGTTGAGTGTTGAGGTCATGGTACTGAACCAAGATCAAGTGTTTCTTAAAGGCGTATAACATAAATATTCAAAACAATAATATTGATTCATGCCAAAACAGGATGTTTTGGCCAATTGCCCGTAACGAGTACCTATTAAGGCACACGAGGGGGTAGGTGGTCGAGAACCATGTCCGGCCGGCTTTGTGCCCGCAGTGGCGATGTTTAAATGTCGCACAAGAGACTCAAGTGAGTGGACTTAGTGGAGGCCCAGGACTGGGATTGGCCATAGTGCAGCGTGCTAACCGCTACGCCACCGCTCCCCCGTTATAAAACTAACGCATGCAATCGTCATACAACCAAGTGCGTGTGCCTGCATGTAGTTTTATTGTCCTACACAGCGTGGACCATACTGATAAATGGTTATAATTATTTAACAATGGATAATACCTCTATGGATACCGTGTATATCATCGAATGCAAACAACAACAGCTGTAGACTGTTAAAGGACTGCGCATTATACCTGTATGGTATTGGTGTGCAGCAGCATGAGCACTAGAATAGACTTTAATCACTGTGTCGTTATATGCCGAGTTAAAAGGTTATCCTACCGGCGAAATCTCATGAAGATTCGCTACGTTTGACATTATCACAGCTTCTGATGTATAACGTCACTCGATGCTATTTTGTCAAGAAAAACACTCTTCATGGAAAGGTCAATGTTCACACTACAGATGATTAAATACTCTACAGATTAACACTTTTGAGAGAGAATGTACATTGGTGTTGACCCGATGCACTTTTCTCTATAAGACAAAGATCCCTTGTATATCCTAACAGACTGGAGCGTCAAGTGTTGTTTGCGAGCTCCTATAAAGGCCGGCACGGCAGAACGAGGGGGTCGGTGGACAGCACCACGCCCGGCTGCCTTTATCTCCCGAGTGGCGATGTTAACACACCACACCATATACCCATTTGAACCTGAGTCAACCGAGAAGCTTAGGAACGGTGCAGAATATCGTCACTTGTTTTGGCCATGACTGGGAATAAAACTTGGGTCGCCGGGTTCATATCACAGGATGCTGACCGCTATACTACCGCTCCACAAACTTGTCTCTATATAACCACAAAGATTCCCCCTAAAGCCTTAAAAGACTGTAGGGTCAAGTGGTGTTAGCGAGCACCTACATATACATACGTCTTAGCAAAATGTGCAGTATTTGTTTTCTGTTCCCAACAAAGAACCTTAGAAACAAAAGTCTTACCTTGGTTCCTTGCTTCCCAGCCTCTCCAATGTCACCCTGTTGATGCAAACAGAAATGAGCAACTAAGCATACGCAGCAAAGCTGACACAATGGTTACACCTGCATGACTAAACATTGCCCAGCAAGTAACGCCTTTTTAGCTATATCAGACCATAGCTGTTCTTTCAGGAAAGCCACGTCGAGTGTTCCTTTTCTCTCTCATTTGCAATGTTTCACCTCCCACGTTGCAGGCATTCTTCGGCGTTCTGAATTCTGAGTGAGGTCTGAACTCGTTCAATGTCGAAGGCATTCATTCGAAAAGAGATTGACTCAGAAGCGCGAGGAAACCGCAGAGAGGCGGAGGAGGCAGCATATTGCCACACACTGCGTCCTATATATTATCCATCCATCCATTTCCAGAAACCGCTTACTCCTCTACAGGGTCGCGGTGAGCCGGAGCCTGTCCCGGCAGACACAGGGCGCAAGGCAGGGGAACACCGAGGATGGGACGCCAGTCCATCGCAGGGCACCTGGGGAAATTTAGTCAGTACGCCAATTAACCTGGCATCATGTCTTTGGACGGTGGGAGGAAACCGGAGTGCCCGGAGAAAACCCACGCGGACACGGGAGAACATGAAAACTCCAAACAGAAAGGCCCCCGAGCTGAGATTCGAACCCGGGACCTTCTTGCTGTGAGGCGGCAGCGCTCCCCACTGCGCCACCGTGCCGCCCCCCTATATATTATGTTGTTATCAATCAAATAATTAATTAGTGTGTTTTTGAAGTGGGAAGAAACCGGAGGACCTGGAGGAAACCCACGCAGAACAGGGGGAGAGAACACACAAACTCCACACAGAAAGGCCACCTGAGACGGGAATCAAACCACCTCAGGCAGGACCATTTCTTTCTGGGAGGCGCAGATGTTACTACTGCGCCACCCTACCGCTATAAAAATAATAGTGCCATTACAAACAGCACCCTTGAAGGCGTAATAGTTAAGATCAAAAATTTCTCTCAGATGAAGCAAGCTTGTGTCTCGATGGCAAAGGTGGCGTCTTAACGAGCAAAACTTAGAATTCTGGACAAAAGCGACGGAGAGCAGCGCAGAGCAAGCGTACAAGACGGAACGCGTGCATCGTTCGTGTCAGCACTTTGAGGAGCAGCTCACGGGCATGCCGGGGTATCCGTACGCTCCCGTGCGGCCAGGAACCCCAGCCTCTCCTCGTTCGCCTTTTATTCCCTAGGGATCAGGGCACACGCACACGCAGCGACGGTTCAGCGTGTAAACGGTGACAACGATTTTAAACAGTCGGCGTTGGCTATCGTCGCCGTAATCATATCGATTGATGGACGGATGTATCGGAAACGTGTTATCGGTGAATGCTTACGGGTTTTCCTTGTGGTCCCAGTGCGCCAGGAATGCCGACGTGGCCTTTTTCACCCTGCGAAAGAAAACAAGAGTTACGTGTAAATCGCTGGGTGCGTAACGATTCGGTGACTTGAGTGAGGAATAGATCTTTTGTTTTTTTTCACGGCACTGTCTAGTTTGTTCTCTGTGAATTTCTGTTCGGACCTTTCGAATGTCTCTGCTAGCCTGAATATAACCACATATCATTTGCTTAAATCATAAACAGATGGTTCAAACGCGTAACATTAGCTACACGTATCGTGAGACGACAAATTGAATTTGTCCACTGGACAGAAGGAGCGATAAAACCAGCTCGTACGCAGGCGCTACTCTGGATTGGTGCATCGCAAGATGGTGATAAATTGTGGCGGCTTGTGGACACCTTCATCCGGGAACAGATTGATATTGGCTGACCTTGCTCATCACCATAAGAATCTATGTTAATGCATTAATGCACCGATAACAAGGCTGTTCTTTTGGTATAGCAGTGTCAAGCAATCTCCATCTCTCCCTCGCAACGTTTCGCCTCCCATGTTGCAGGCATCATCAGGCGTTAACGTAAAAACGTCGCTCGATACAGGTATCCCGAAAGAACAGCTCTGCAGAGCAACCATCACGAGTCGAGCCGTGAAAACCTACATCAGTACAAACGTACAATTTTACCAATATAAACAATATATAAAATTAGAATGTACTAAAATTAATGTAACACATTTACAGCTTTACATTGTGCAAGGATAACACTTGAGAGAGAGAAAGTTAGAAGGCTTGCACTTGGTCAGACCTTGGCACCAATGGGTCCAGGTGATCCAGGGCGGCCCATCACCCCCTGCTCACCCTGTAAAGGAAGAAAGGTGGTGAGATGACGCAAGGTCAAGGGGGGAGAGAAGGGAGAGGGGACCTCGCGAAGGGCAATAGGGATGGGAGAGAGGGCAGAGTGTGAATGTACGGACGGGATTGTTGATGGTCATAATAGAAAGAGTTGTAATAGATGTTTATTATTACAACAGAAAAAAAACCCAGTGATCTTGTAAGCTCTTTACAGGATTCCTGCAACACATCAAACACGGAAATTGGAGGAAGATGTTGGAAAGTAGAGAATGAAGAGGGGAGGCGAGGCCATGAGGTGGATTTGAACAAACACCATAACGTGGCTGTTAAAGTTAATCACAATCTGTGTTGGATTTACACATTACTTAAAGTATTCATTTCAGCATTGTGTCTGATTTCGGTTTAATGCCATAACAATTCAAACACAATGGTAAAAGTACAGAAACAATGTTTAAGAGAGACGAGAGGCCATGGATCACAAGACAACCTCTAAATATCGACACAAACTCAACACATCCATTACCAACTGTTATACTTCAAACTAAACTATTTACTGTAAGAGGCGACATTTCTGTAGTATGCATTGTATTACGAAACAAATTGTCGAGGTATAACCACATAATGTCTTTAAAAAATCCAAATAGTATCGACTTCAATAATACTGACAATAGTACAAAGGCAGGCTTAGAGAATTACATAAAACAGATACGCATTAATGTGTGTTTAATAAAGTCACATTTAACTTACGTCAGACGCATGTGTCCCATCGATTCCTGGAATTCCTGGGTCACCCCTGATGCTCTGCAATGATAGGGCATGCATGATTACGCAACATTATTGAAACGTGTAATTGATTAAGCAACAATTATTGAAACGTTGAAAACAAAATACCTTTACAATGCCACCTCATATGAAACATTAGTCTAGGGAGTTTTATT